>CAUJNA010000730.1:0-162894 GCA_963377175.1 Effrenium voratum | reverse complement strand
AAAAAACATAAAACATCGAAATTTAAAAAAGGGAAACATAATATACAACAACATAAAAACAAACCATCTTTGTGAATCGACCCACAAAAACAAACATAAACAAACATATAAACAAACACACATATAAACAAAAATTACCAAATAAACAAATACAAAACGAAAAAAAACACACACAAAACAAATAATAACACACACTAACTCAAAAAAATGAAAACCCATTAATTTTTTATCGACGAAAACAACCCCAAATTCAAGAAAATTTAGCCGAATTATATAACGAACATTTTAAATACAATTAATAACCTTCCAAACCGCACGAAAAACAACAACAACACAAATACCATTAACAAAAACACACAACAAATACAATCATTTTCACAAACACTACGATTCTACCAAAATACCAATACAACGGCTTATCGATATATAAGAAATACAATCTCGAAGTTATATCGATATATTAAAAAAATATATATAATAATAAACAAAAATTTTTTAACCTTAAATTCTCCATACCAATTAAAATTTCCATTCCTTCACCAAATTCACAACACTAATAAACACAAATCAAATCCTCTCAACTCAAATATTATACACATATACATAATTAAATTCAATAAATCATCCATCTCTCAAAACAAATCCGTAAAAATAAAAACAACCTAATTATAATAAACATAATTACAACATTAATCATAACACTATTAACATATAAATATATATTATAATTATAAATTCATATCATACAATTATATAGCTACCAAACACCTACCAACATTAGTTAAATAACACCTCAAAATCTTCAATCCTTTTAAATAAAATAACACCCCTAAATTAAACATAATCAATTTAATATAATACCTATAAAATCCTTTTTCTTATTTAAATACTATTATTAATATGCCTAATTTATCTATTGTTCAAAAAACATAATAAACATTTTTTCAATAAACATTTTTTTACTTATAATACTACAATTTCTTTAATGTTCATTAACAATATATTAATTATAATATCAAGATTTCTTTTCCAAACTTTGTTTTTACAAATTTAGACTTATAATCACGTAATTTTACAATCATTTTTAATATGTTCAATGTTAAATACTCGACCTCGCCGACTCTTTGCATCGACCGTATGGTCTTGAATTCTGTTAAAAAGCTTTAGAAGAGGAATACGGCTTTTGCTACCTTAAATCAGATCGATGCCACACAACACATGCCTCTAACGCCCAAAACACAACGAACCACTTACCCCGCCTTTATCAGGGCGTCCACCAAGATCGGTAAGAGCTTCTTGCGAGCTCTAGCCTAAGTCGAAGAAGGAACTCCAAGAGTGACTTACTTTAGGCTATGGAAATCAAGGGGGTGTCCCTAGAAGAAGATTGTATACTAATAGGGGGCGCGCCTTGCGACCTGACGTTTCTCTATCTCTCTATATATATACACATATATATATATATTATTATATTGGAGATGGACAAGTGCTGCACAGCCTGCGCATAGTTTTTTTCCACCATGTAGTTGGAAAATCCAACGTATTCACAAACGCCGGCAGCGTTCACTTTTGCCAGCCAAGCTTGCCAAGAACCTTGCCAACACTCGCCTGTGAACTAGAAGAGCTTGGCAAACTAATCCAACGTCACAACTGACACTTCCTGGAGGAAACCCAAGTTTAGGGAAAAAAGGGCTTGGACCTTAAACTATATCCCTCCCACAAACATGGCGCCTGTCGGGTACTGAAGACGTTCCCTTCAGGAATTGACCCTTACTGGGCGACATGTTAGTAGCCAGTATCTACCTCATTCCAACCAAACCATGCAGTCTTTGCGAAAAACCCAAAGGGAAGCCCCAGCTGTTTCGAGCCCTTTCGGAAGCGCGGGCTCACGCCTCGCGCCAAGCCTCGGGGCTCACCTTGCGGGTTGGATGGGACCACGGAGTAGCCGCTCCGCTCCGGGTCCGCGAGGTCGCCTGATCGGTTTTCTGCACGCTCGCAGAGTCGGATTCTATTGGCCAGCATGCTCAGCCTGGCGCCCGATAGGCTCGCACACATGTCCGGGCCAAGGAGAGCCTGGAGGACTGCTATGAATCAAATCGCTGGTGAAACTTCGTCCAGACATGGCTCCACGTCCGGCGGGAATGCCGAGCACTCTTTCATTTGGCACGCCCCTCAGCCCACTTGAAGCCCGCATGACTTCTAAGCAAAGAACTTCTTTGCTGGCAGAGCGCACCGGGCTAGCGTTCAACGCTTGTGAGAAAGGCACGCAGCTCAGTCATCTAAACCCATTCAATGGGCTCTAACAAAACGGGTTCCGATCTCATCCAAAAGCATCCGAAAGGAAATCCTTTCGTAGAGCCTGCTCAACGGGTCCAGGTACCACCCGAGTTTGACAAGCCCTCAACCCCCCTGTTTCCTTACGCAGAACCAGCAAGAGTCAGGTTCACCTGACAACCGTGCTTTCACAGTAGGGGACCCCCAAAAATTTCCGTTTGAGCTTGACCACCCCCCCAAAAAATCCGAGCCTCAAGATTGGACTCCGGACCCCTCCCTGAAAGCTGCTCACCCTGGGACCTCACCCCGCTCTGAGCGTGACGCGCGAACCCCCCCCCCCCCCTTCCGCCTGCGGGTTGAGCTCTTGGAGAAGCTGCAGCTGAGCGGAAAACCGCTCCTCCGACGCGCAGCACTTCGGACCCTGCGAGCCAAAAGCCCCCGATGTCCCGTTGTGGTTCTCGGCTGAAGGGAACCCTGAGGAAAACCCAGCAGTTCCTGAGTTAAGCATGCAGTGCGTTGTACACTGGAAATTGAATTGGGAGCATAGCAACATCCCTAATCGAACACCAGCCAGGTATCCCAACGGCGGCTTCGGGAAGTCCAAAACCTTCCGCGCTCGTCAAACCTGAAAGGGAACCCACCCATTGCCTCCACGAAATGCCTGAGCTTGTGCAGCTCCAGGTCGATGTGTTCCTTTCGGACATAAGCAAACAAACAAAACAAACAAACGGACGGGAGGGGTCGGCTCGATTGGGTTCTGGAGGATGGTTGCTTATCTTGAATGGGGTCTAATCCCCCTTGAGCTTCTCATGTGGGGAGGGACAGGTCGAGGGGGGGGGGGGAGGTTTTTTTTTCTTGCACGCACTCACACATCATCACTCTCCTATTTTAGAGACCAAGCATTCTTCAACGTACCCCACAATTGAATGCAATTTCCTATTCAACATGGAACTCGAAAAAGGGGTTCACAGGGAAAGTCCTCTGTAGAGAAACATGACAAGGACAACCAAAGCAAATCCCATCCAATCTAAAACCAATGTCAACGAAAAAATAAAATAAAAAAAGAAAACCTCACACTCAACCAAGAGCAAACAAAGCCCAACCTAAGCAATACCAATCAAACCTGATCCAAACAAATGAAAACCCAACACCAAATCCAACCCAAGCAAAACAAAGCCGAATCCGACCTCCTGGGGCCCAATCCAATCAAACACCGGCACAGAAACGAAACCAAATCCAGCTAGAATCAAGCAGATCCAGAAAGAAAACAGTTCAACCACCTTTAGAGCAATATTTTTTCGGGGGCTATCTATGTGTAAGGGGTAAAGGCATGGCCTTGCATGTTCTTGAGCCTGGGTTTAGGCCTCGAATGTGAGAAAGCCCACTGCCCCCCCATAGTCTGCATTGCCCCAATTGATCACCGCGCCTTCCTTCACATTGCAAATGCCCTTCCCGTGGCCGCCGGCCGGACGGGGCTCACAACGGCATGCAAGTCCCCGTCTTGCAAGAAGCCGCGATGGAAATGTTTCTGGCGCCGCAGCTTTCAGCTCCCTTGCCAGTGCCTCTGAGAAAAGGGTCACCGAGCAGGTGCCGCTGGCCAAATGTACGTGAAGTGCTACGTACATTCCGCTTTCAGCCAAAAGGCTGGCGTAGCCAAGACCCTGCATCAACGCCGTCTAGCCGGAATCTTGTAACGAAGAGCTGAAGAAAGCGCCTGTTTGTGGGGACTATCGCCAGTGAGACTCAATTATTCTCTTTACTCCACTCAGTTGGGATCCCAAGTAGCGGTTTCAGCGGACTCCGATTCATTGCAACAGGAAAGTCCAGTCATCTGCGGCCATCCGAACCTGAGGCCATGAAGGGCTTCTCAGACCCGAGGGTGGATAAGAGAGCTACCGAACGAAGGAAACTCAGGGAAAGAACGCACACACACGCGCCCGGAAAAGAAGACACCCTCCGCCGACTCATTTCTGTTCCATGGTTTTGCAGGCTCTGGATGTTTCCGACAAAGCTCTATGAGCGGCTATGGCTTGGGTTTGCCCACGGGCCGTTGTCCAAGCTTAAGGGGAAACTCAAAGCGACAGCATCACTTCTCCAAATAGTTTAAGATACTGCCTATCAACATATCTTCTGCGCACTCACTCGGGACGAGCAAATACTCCTTTAGTTCAACGACCACTGCCAGCAGCCGCTCGCCCGTCGTCTTTTTTCCATCGCGACTTTGAATTCCGACCGCCTGGCGCGGCGGATCAGCTTGCCTGGCACAGGTGACATGCGCAAGACAAGTGAAAGGAAGTAGGGTGGCCAGGGGAAACATCCGTGGTGGGCAAATGGGTGCAAATTTGCGCAACTTTTGTACTGCAACATCCATCTCACATCTGCGAGGAACATATCTGTGATCTTGGGAAAACTGTGGAGAACTAAGCGCGCAGTGCAATCAGCAGTGAGAAACGACTTCAGTAGATTTTGAGGCGTAGAAGAAGTTATGTGTTGCAAATGAGGGAGGCAAACATTTTTCTGGACTAGTGGGCATGCCAGTCACACAGAAGTGAGGGAGTAAGGTAAAGCAAAAGGGATAATACAAAACACGTCAGCAATAGCGCATTTTCTGTGCGAACAAACATGACTTGACGCTTTGGCATGTCCCCAGATCCGAGGCGAGACAACACCAAAGCCAAACTCATGATACATTGAGGCTTGGTTGGGTGGTGTCTTGTTGGGTTCCAGAAGCCAGCAACTGCGGCGCTTGCCGGACAAGTCGCAAGCCATCTATGCTATGTTCTTACAGTGGAGAAGTCGGATTTCAGAAAGGCCGCTGAGCGCAAAGAGATCAAGTCAGAGGGTGTGTCATATGCATCCAGGGTTCACAAAGGCAACCAAAGGTTTTCGCAACCAAGGCAAGTCTGACTGCGAGCTGGAACCGGCCATGGATCCCTGAAAACCACAACACAGGCCCAGAATTGTTTTATAAGTGGCAGCCCAGAATATTTCACACAGGTGTGCCCAGTCTTTCAGGGTATCAAATCCTTTCGTCAGGGTACCAAAGCCCTTTGGGGTGGCTTTCAAGCGAAACCCAAAGGGCAAACCGTTGCTATTTTCGGGCGACCCACTCCCTCCCCGCATTTGGCCGGCCATGGGCCCGGCCTGGCTTTTCCGGCGACTCCGAGTGCGGCGTCCGTCAGATGCGGAAACCGCCCAGACCGGTGGGGCTGCCTGGCGCAGGGCAGAAAGATCTCGGCCAAAGGCTGGCGGAATCGGATTCTTGTCTTGAAATCCATTTGAGAAGTCCCCTAGAAACATAGCTCCAGTAGTGATAGATTGCCAGTATTGTTTCTTCTTTTTTTCGGTAAATGGAGGTGAAACTGCCAGTTGCGAAACATTCCCGAGGATGACGTACGCTGCATGGCTATCATAAAAAAAAGACTTGAACCAACCCCAGACCTGGTCTTCAGGGAACCCACCCCGACTAGTCAGTGACCATCACCTCACTCGGATTCAGTCCAGTCCTTCTCCGGGGGACACCTGGACAGCAGTACGTGGTAAGCAACCACAGTCAAAACCAGCTCACCGCAAGTCCCACTTACCTGCCCGGCGCCTGGAATGCATGATCCACACACCCGCATGGCGTATAAAACCAAGCGGGCCTGGAAAATGGGCGTCGTGATTTCCCTTCAAACCAACAACTTCCTGATACTCATAGTCGACCCTTGAAACCACACAAAAAAGGGGAAACACGTGAAAAACGACACCCAAAACAGACACCGACGCAAGCAGCTTTCACCGGGAACTTTTGCGCTGACCGAGTTTTTTCGGGTCATGGGACTCGGCTTCGGCTCGGCCTCCCCAAGGCACTGGGCTGCTGCGTGGGCCTGGGCGAGGCGTCCTTTCGCCGGGCATCCAAACGCTTTCTGATCTGCGAAAAGCGAAAAGCTTCTGATCCGGCCACATGGAAACGCAACCACCAGCGTCAACTTTTGTTGCTTGGGTCCCTTGTCGAGCTTTGAATCAAAGCCTTCCCGGTTCCCAGGTCAGCCGCAAGTTGGCGCAGCAGAGAGAGAGAGAGAGAGAGAGAGATGTCAAATACCATGCTGTACTACTTGTCCTTTGTACATGCATGATGTTCACTACTCGACCGCAGGCCTTGAGTCTACAAGCAAAAGAGCGCATGCTGGGAACCTACATTTGTGTTTGTGACAACAGAAACAACACTTGCACTTGTAGTAAAGTATCGACTAATTTTAACGTGGTAGCGGAGCTGAGATCCTAAACATAGGGGAGCTCCAGTAACAGCAGTAAGTACTACAACTGCACAGGCAACCAACATGCCCAACTACTACGACATGTCAGGAGAACCAGCATCAGCATCAGCACAACCAACTACAGGAGCAGACAACGGGCCCACAGCAGAAGAGACAATAGGAGCCACAACTACGGGAACAACACAGGAGCAGGAAGACGTCCAAAGGCTACACAAATACAAACTGCCACCACCGTTCTTCACTGGTGACTACTCACAGTATGAAGAGTGGCTGTTCAAACTACAAGCATATCTCGGACTTATCGACCGAGACTTCGACATGGTGCTACAACTAGCACAAGCAGCTACAAGACAAATTGAAGATGCAGACATCAGAGCCCACATACGCGACCCTACACAGGCAGCAAAAGCAGTAGACCTCTCACGAGATCTACACTACATCCTCATCAACATCTGCCAAGGAGCAGCAGCTACAGTGGTTAGACAAAACCGCTACAATGCCAATGGATGTGAAACACTACGGCTTTTGCACAACAGGTTCAGCCTACCAGTAGGAACACGCAGTGTTGGCTACCTCACCAAACTACTGGAACCTACATTCAATGAAGCACAATTTGAAGAACAATTCCTACAGTGGGAATACGACATCAACCGCTACGAGAAAGACAACGGCACAGCACTACCAGATGGAGTAAAGATTGCAATACTACTCAACAAGACCAAAGGAGCACTCCAACAGCATCTCCAACTACGTGCTGGACAGATCACGAACTACAACGAGATCAGAGTTGTCATCCTGGACTACTACAAAACCATCTCTGCATTCTCAAGAGCGAGCTCAGCAGTTGGCACAAACTACAATGGTGGGACAGCACCGATGGACGTGGACAACATTTGGAGAAAAGGAAGAAACTACAAAGGCAAAGGCAAATGTGGAGGCAAAGGACACTACAAAGGAAACAAAGGAAAAGGTAAGTACAGAAGCAAAGGCCACTACAAAGGATTCGACAAAGGCAGCAAAGGACACTACAACAAAGGAGGATACAACAAGAACAAAGGAAAAGGCTACTCAGGATCCAAAGGACATGGATCAAGCAAAGGCTACAAAGGCCAAGGAAACTACAGCAAATCAAAAGGAAAAGGAAACAGCAATTACACAACATGCCATCGAAGTGGCAAACCAGGCCACTGGGCACAAGACTGCAGAGTGCCAGTATGGCACATAGGAGAAGGAGAAGAACTACATCCACTAGAACAAGAACAAGCAGATCACGACAACAATGAAGAACTACCTCAGGATGTGAACGACAATTGGGACTGGTACTACGAAGGAGAAGAAGGACAACACGAGGTGAACTACATGGAGGAGAACTGGAACGACTACGACTATGACAACAGCTGGGATTGGAATGACAACAGCTATGAGGACACTGCAAACTACATTGGAGGCATCAACGAGTCACACCTCACAATTGGACACATCAGACAAGCAAACTCACGACTACACAAGCACAAATCCAAATCACTACTCGGCAAGAGAACGACACACACAACATCATGGAACGACCACAGCAAGAGTTTTCAACAATTCCTACAAGAAGACAACACACAGGCATACTTCGACATAGCAGCAGCAAGACAACAACAAAGGAACAAGAAGATTGAGGACACTATCACTAACTACATCATGTACTCCAACTTCAAGTCATACCACCACCTGCTGATCGACTCAGGAGCGTCTACACACGTTTGCCCGAAGGACTACGCACCAGACCTACCGCTTCGACCTTGTGGAGAATCAGTTCCACAACTCTACACGGTTACCAACAAGAAGATTCCTGTCTACGGCATCAAGTACGTTCCCTACAAGCAGGACAACTTCAGGATCATGATACCCTACTACGTTTGTGATGTGAAGTACCCAATCCTCAGTGCATCAAGACTACTTGATAGAGGATATGGACTTGACTTCACTCCACGACACTGCACCATCACACATGGACAACAACAAGCACACCTCATCAGACACTCAGGACTTTTCTACCTACGAGCAGAGAAGATCGACATCCCTACAGGATTCGACATCTACCCAATGACTACAGACAGTGGAAAATCCATTGCTGTGATTCAACCTACAGAGAGAGCAGCACAACAACAAGAACAAATCGCACCACTCACACACACAGACCAAGGACTACGACAGATCCTTGGTGGAAACACTGACTACTGGAAACTTGATGGTGACTACGCCATCAGAGTACACAAACGACCACGCAAAGCACTATTCACACCACACAACAGTGGTTGCCCAATACCTGAAGAAGAACTAGATGATTGGCGACTAACCATCATCAACAGACAAGGGCAAGAGCAAGAACAACTACAAGAGAACCCAACACAACTTTCCAAGCAAGAACTACAACGAAGACTAGAAGGTGACAACTGGACTGGAGAAACCAGATTCAGAAGAAAGATAACACCTACACGCAGGAGGACAACCAAGACTACTGGGAAAGACAAGGTGAACAATGGATACGACACCACACAACGCTTAGAACAACTCTCTTCACTCCAACAGATGGACCAGGACATCCACCAATCAACACACTTGAACCTCACAGAACTACAATCACTCAAAACAACTTTGGAGAAGTTTCACAACGCAAAGATGACTGGACAGTCATGGGCAACGCAGCACTACCATTTCAATGGAAAGGAACAACAAGGTTCACCGTGAAGAAAGATTACGAGTACATCCAGGAGAATCACGATGAGGAACAACAACACGAGCATCATGAAGCACACAGAGCAATAGGACTACGACAACCTCAGCAGCCCACTCCACAACAAATAGCAGAACACAACTTGACACACCTACCATACAGAAATTGGTGTCCAATTTGCGTTCAAGGCAAAGGACGCCAGGACAACTACAAGAAACAACAATCACGACAACCCATCATCCAAGTGGATTTTGCCTACATCAAATCACAACAAGATCCGAAGACCATACCAGTCTTAACGGCAGTTGATGTTACTACACAACTGTGCATGGCGGTATTGGTTCCGGACAAACCATCAATGATGGACTACATGATCAACAACCTACAAGCATTCATCTTTGAATGCGGAAGAACACACGGCATACTACAAAGCGACAACGAAGACACACTCAATGCACTACTACAAGCAACAGCATCTAAAGTCGGCTCAATGACTGTACGACATTCACCGTCCTACAGCAGCAACAGTCAAGGAAGCGTTGAGCGACTACATAGAACACTTCTCGGACAAATCCGCGTCGTCAAAGCTCAGGTTGAAAGCAACTACAGCATGACGATGTCCACAAAGCACTGTCTACTACCTTGGATAGTACGACACGCAGCATGGACGGTAAATCGCTACGTCATCCACTCAGACGGCTACACAAGCTTCGAACGCCGCTGGGGAAGAAACTACGAGCGAGCAATCTGCGAATTTGGCGAGACACCTCTACCTTCCACCACAACACAAGAAACTCCCAAAAGCAGACCTACGGATGCAGAAATGCATCTGGCTCGGAAAAGTTTCCGAAACCGGAGAAAACTACGTCGCAACGGAATCAGGCGTACAAAAGGTACGAACAGTGCGGAGACTACAACCGGACTTCAAATACGACCTCGCACTATTGAACAAAGTTTCCGGCACACCGTGGGCACCACGACGGAACACCTACAACCCATCGTTCGCAACACTGTTGGATGCGCAACTACCACCGTCAGAGAAAAGAAGGTCCACGCAAGATTTCGGACAACAAACGAACGCTACGGACGACATCGTTGCGGAACCCGCAACAAAACAACAACGCACCACACCACCTCCACGACTTCCGTCAACATCGACGTCAAGTTCACGACCACTACCGGATAGTCCGATGGCTACTTCACCAACCGGACGACAACATCCACCACTACCAGCACCACCTCGACAAACACTACGACGTTTAACTCCGGAAGAAGTAATGCAACCCACTAAAGCACAGAAGACCTCAAAGGACACTACAATCAGATCAACGGAGCAAGCAACCAAAGAACCACCACCACTACGACAGAAAATTAACGCAGTGACACTTCCAAACGGCAAATTCATCACACCCTACACAAACGACGACACCTCAGAAGACCAACCCATAATCTTCGACAACGAAGGTTACGACGAAACACAACTACTGGAAGGAATGAAACACGAGTCAAATCAAATGAAGCTACATGACGTCTACGACGAAGTAGATGCGTCTACCGTCGACGACAACGTCATAAGAGAAGCGATACCTACAAGATGGGTACACAGAAAGAAAGGACCAGGAGTACGAAGCCGAATCGTCGCAAAAGGCTACACCGAGAAAATCGAGGACGAAGACTCCGTCTACGCTTCTACGCCAATGTTCACGACACTCCGGACACTTCTCGCACTACAAATGTCACGACCAAACTGGATAGCGCGACTAGGCGACGTCTCTACAGCATTTCTACACGCACCCATCGCAAAAGACCACGACGGTAAACAACGTGACGTCTACCTTTGGCCACCTAAAGAACTTTGTCCACAACAGGACAAAATCTGGCGACTAAAGAAAGCCATGTATGGACTACGCAGTTCACCGAAAGCATGGCAGGACTACCTGGCTGAAGTTCTACAAAAGCTCAGCTTTGTAAGACTAAAGTCAGAACCTAACGTCTACACCAATGCAACTCGCGACTGCTACATCATGGTCTACGTGGATGATCTCTTGGTACTTGGTGACAAGACTACTGTCGACTCCAACTTCGAGGCCATCCAGAAGCAGGTCCTACTCAAGCACATCGGCTACCTCGAGCCTGGCAAACCACAACAATTTCTTGGAAGAAACATCGACCACTTTGGCAACTACTGCAACTTGGGACTAAAGGACTCCTACATCGACAACATGATCGAGGAGTCTGGAATGAACAACTGCAACCCAGTGAACACTCCAGGAATTGCACACTACAAACCGACAATAGAAGATGAAGCAACTTGACCACGAACAACACAAAAGGTACAGAAGGATTGTTGGCAAACTACAATGGTTAGCATACACACGACCAGACATAGCATACTCCACAGAAGAACTAGCACGAGACCTCACAGCACCTACAGAACTTTCACAAAAGAGAGTCAAACATCTACTACGCTACTTGCACGGCACCAAGCACTACAAATTCACCATAGAAGCAACAACAACACTCAGAGCAAACACTAACAACATCCTGGATCTCGACGTTCATGTCGATGCCGACTGGGCAGGATGCCCTACTACCAGGAAATCAACTTCAGGTTTCAACATCATCTTTTTAGGAACAACAGTTGCATTTGGCAGCAGAACACAAGCTACAATAGCACTCAGCTCAGCAGAGTCTGAACTCTACGCCATTTGCACAGGAGTTAATGAGGGACTACACCTCAGAAACTTCCTACTTGAAACCAACATTTGCAGCAAGCTAAATCTACGCATCCACACAGACTCCACAGCAGGCAAGAGCATTGCTACACGACAAGGCACTAGCAAACGAGCAAAACACATCGACCTTAAATTTCTCTACACACAAGACCTCATCAAGCACGACATCATCAGAATCCTCAAAATCAACACACTACACAACAGCTCAGACTTGTTCACAAAATACATTAGCAAAGAAACACTACAGAGGCTCATACAGAGCATTGGCATACGTGTTTAGCACTACGAACAACAACTGTTTCACAACTGTTGCACATTAATCACAACAGTTTGTATATGGCCATATGTAACTACCTGCATGTAAGTAACAGTAACAGTAACAGTGACTACAAGTAATAGTAATTGTAACCACCAGTAATTTGCACTTGCACTTTTGGCGGCTTGTGGCGGCTTGAGACAACACTACATGTTGTTTTGTTTTATTACATTCCCGCATGTGTTTTTGTGAGCTACCATTTGGCTCACTACTTTGCCCCGTCTCACTTCGTTTGTTCGGTCGCACTACCAGCAATGTCTGGACCCATGGATGTGACTACGATCGCGCCTGAGACTACTGTGCCAGCACAGGAGATTGGCACTACAACACCGGATCGAGTTGCTACACCAACCAATCGACCTTCCACTACCGACTCCGGTAGCATGGCTACTTTGGCCACTCCACCACCTGAGGCCTACAGTGCCCTCAACTACCACTTCAACCACCAACTACCAACCAATGCACCATTCTACAGGCCCGACGACATCCTGAACCACCTCACTACTGTCGAGTACGACAGCATTCACACTCCAACTGTGGATCAGGGACGAAACTACATCGAGGTCTACGTGGGGCTGACGTTGGAGGAGTACCAACTACTCAGCCAACAACAAACTACACCAATGCCAGACCTCGACTACCAACTACCCATCCACAACTTGCCATCAGACCTACGAATGCCCCTCTACGATTCACTACCACTCAGCCTACGCTTTTCAGAAGCATTCAACTTCTACTACTACCACTTGACTTCACTACATCTCACAACATCGCACACCAACTCCATGGTCATTGCTCGACTCCACCTTCCTCAAGAAATTTTGATACACTACATCAGTGGCGGACACCTCATCAACTTTTCTCGTGACTACTTGAGTCACATGGTGTCAGTCATCGGCCAACATCACCTACCTACTCGGCAACTACCTCAACGACTTCACAAGATCAACTACGACATGGACCAGATCACCAACACCTTCAACCTGTCCAACAACAACATCTGGAATTATCACATGCCTCTTCACCTTCCTGAACTACTCAGCTACTACGACCAACCACAACAACTACAGGATCACCACTACAAAGCAATCAACACCATCATGCACAAGAGTTCCACATACTACGGATTCACACTCCTCACTGCAACAAGTCTTCCCATGCAACACAAGCTACTACTGCACAAACTCCTCACTACATTTCAACAACCACTTCCACCTCCAGAGATCAACTACTCTTGTCTTCGAGGAGGCCCTGACTTCCTCACTACCTTCACCACCAACCACTACGCCAGCCTTGACCACCGCATTGGTCAGCAACAAGGCTACAGAGTCCAACATTGGACTAAGCACACCTAACTACAGGTGATGCTACAACTTAGGACTTCCAGGTCCAAACTACATCGGGATGTATCTCATGAACTCCACTCAGTACCACTACTGAGGCCTGAACAGGAGAGCTACTGAGATCAGCCTGTACATACTACAATTTCTTTTGATCTTTGAGAGTCAGTGGACTACAGCCAGCAGAGTTGTAGTTATACTACTTTCGATCTTTTTTGCAGTCAAAACTACTTTGAGCTCTTTGCACTTTTCCCCTTTCTTCATATGGTTGAAAAGACACTACAGGGTCTTTTAACCAAGGGGCCGTGTCAAATACCATGCTGTACTACTTGTCCTTTGTACATGCATGATGTTCACTACTCGACCGCAGGCCTTGAGTCTACAAGCAAAAGAGCGCATGCTGGGAAACTACATTTGTGTTTGTGACAACAGAAACAACACTTGCACTTGTAGTAAAGTATCGACTAATTTTAACGAGAGAGAGAGAGAGAGAGAGAGAGAGAGAGAGAGAAAAAAAAAACAAAAACGCCGATTCAACCACACGTTGGCGCAGCAAAGAGAGAGGGAAAAAGCCGGAGCAGCGTTTTTGATTCCAAGCTCCCCCCAAAGCCTCGCGCCTCTCCGGGACTTTTTCTCGGGGCCCCCGGCGCGGCACGGGATAGGCGCGCACCCGCTCGGGGCCTGACGCTCTGACGCTCCGAAGGGGGACGCACCTTGGGACCGTTCCAAGAGACCTGGGAACAGGGTCTGACTCTGACTCTGATCTTGGTAACTGACACTGAGTCTACTGGTAAGAAGTCTTGTAACATAGATAGTCATGATAATATGTATCTTTTGAGTGTAAGCCAAAAGGTGTAGGGAACTATGCCATGCCTTGTGTGTCAAAAAATAGTATCTTTTGAGACTCTGACTGAAGCAACACTTCAGACGTGCTCAACAAACATGCCGACACTTCCAAGCGCACAGTTGGGGGTAAGATGGAGGCAGTATGAAATGGCTTTTTGCACCCCCCCCCCTTCTTTTAAACCCTCCCCCTTGTTTCATGTTCTTTTCTTTGTCAACCCCCCTACAGCGACTGCAAAGAGCCGATCAACCTGCAACACCAACTCCCAAAATAGAAAGACTTGCATCTTTCTTTACCGTCACTCATGCTGTGACCCACGGACAATACTTCTTGCTGTTCAATAGGACATGGACAAATGGACACATCGGGTTGTCTCCCTCCCCCTCCATGTTTTTGTGGGACATTTGGGGTTGGCCCCCGTCTACAAGCTTCTTGCCAGTGGTCACCGGATGTAAAGGACCCTTTTGATCACGATGGGATGTGTGTCTTTCTTGGAGTTGGTACCCGGTTTGACCTTTTTGGAGGGGGAGTTGATCTCAATCTTCCTAATTTGGGAGCCCCCGTTTTAAACATGGCTCACTTTTCAAGCGAGTGAAACTCAAATGTTGGTAGTGACGACCGGACCTTTTGATCCATGGAGGAAACAAAAAGACGCTGTGAGGCCATGAGCCATATGACTAAACGAAGGCTGGCATCAGGCGCGGAGATCCGCCCTTATTGCTGACCTATTTGGCCATGGGTCAAAATCCAAAACCCGGAAACCCCCAGTGAACGGGACCCAATCCCCACCACTACAATAGGCTCTAAAACGGGTGGTGCACTTAAAAAAGGTTCCGAAACTGGGAGATGAATTCACCAATCCCCACCAAAATGGGATCCCAAACTGTTGACACACGCACCGCCCTTCTTTTTGGATGGCCATCGGGCTTCGGCCTGCTCCGCTGCCACTGCTCCAGTAGCCCCCCAGGCCTGGGCGCCCGGGCTGTCGAAATGGGTGGCTTCTGAGCACCCATAAAAAAGAAGCTCAGTGAGCGCTTTGCTCAAGGGATCTCAAACAAAAACTCAAAGGTTTTTTTCTTCCCCTGGGATCCTCAAGATCATCCCAAGGCAGAGAACTCGCCTCAAAAAGGGACCAAACCTCCTCTGCTAGCGGAGGACTGGCCTCAAAACGGACCAAGCCCGGCTTTGCATGTCCTCCGGGTTCTTTGCTGGACAAACACCTGGTTGGTGGTTGGCGTCATCTTAGAGCTCCAGCCTGAAACCCCTCCGGTTGTCAATGCTTCAACACAAGATGCCCATCAGGCAGCGTCTTGGTGAATTCTTGCACTCACCAGGTGCCTGGTTGGGAATGAACCATCGGTCTTTTGAGCTACTTGAGGGTCTATTTAAGGTGCTTCTGAACTGTTTCTGAAACAATATCCGCCGACAACAGGCGGCGTGTTGGACATAAGAAATGCTCCTTACCTCTTTACCTGTTACCCCTCCCCTAACCCCTCCCCAGTGATTCGAAGACGCTTCACTAAATCTGTTCATTGTGCGGGCTTGCGCAACTCAGTTTGTCAAAAACATTGGGGTGTTCGATTCCCCCCGGGTGCGCTTTCGCATCCTCAGCAGCTCCAGCGGCACATCGCCAGCATCACCTGCATCATCCGCATCATCGCCTGCCAAGGATGCGGATGATGCAAGTGATGCTGGGGATGTTGCCTATGCTGGTGAAGGAAATGAAGGGGGGAAGGGGGAAAGGATCTCAACAAGCGAAAGGGGGGGAAAGATCTCAGGGAGGAAAGGGAGAAGATCTGGGGAAAAAATGCCTTGAGGGGGAAAGGGGGGAAAAGATCTTTGGGAGGAAAAGGGAAATCTTTCTCGGGGGGAACAGGCCCTAAGGGGCAATCGGGGGACAGGATCCCAATCGGGAAAGAGAGAAAAAAAATTGGGAAGAGAAGGGGAAACGGGGGCAAGGATCTTAAGCGGGAAAGGGGGGAAGAGATCTTAGGGAGGCAAAGGGAGACGAACTCAGGGAAAAGGACTTAGGGAGGAAAGGGGGGGAAAGATCTTTGGGAGGAAAAGGGAGAAGAACTGAGGGTGGGAAAAGGCCTTAGAAGGAAAAGGGGAACTGGGGGGGGGGGGAAAGATCTTAGGGAGGAAAGGCAGAAGATCTGGGGCAAAAAGGCCTTAGGGGGGAAAGGGGAGAAATGATCTCAACAGGGCAAGGGGTGGAAAAGATCTTCGGGAGGAAAGGGAGAAGATCTGGGGAAAAAAGGCCAACAGGGAAAGGGGGGAAAAGATCTTAGGAAGGAAAAGCGAGAAGCTCTCAGGGGGGGAAAGGCCTTGGGAGGGAAAGGGGGGAAAGGATCTCAACAGGGAAAGGGTGGGAAAGATCTTAGGGAGGAAAGGGGGGGGGGGAAGATCTTAGGGAGGAAAGGGAGAAGATCTGGGAGAAAAGGACTTAGGGGGGAAAGCCCAACAGGGAAAGGGGGGAAAAGATTTAGGAAGGAAAAGGGAGAAGCTCTCAGGGGGGGGAAAGGCCTTAGGGGGGAAAGGGGGAAAAGGATCTCAGCAGGGAAAGGGGGGGGGGGAAGATCTTAGGGAGGAAAGGGAGAAGATCTGGGGACAAAGGCCTTAGGGGGGAAAGGGGAGAAATGATCTCAACAGGGAAAGGGGTGGAAAAGATCTTAGGGCGGAAAGGGAGAAGATCTGGGAGAAAAAATGCCAACAGGGAAAGGGGGGAAAGACCTAAGGAAGGAAAAGGGAGAAGCTCTCAGGGGGGGGGAAAGGCCTGAGGGGGGAAAGGGTGGGAAGGATCTCAACAGGGAAAGGGGGGAAACAATCTTAGGAAGGAAAGGGAGAAGATCTGGAAAGGCCTTAAAGGGAAGGGGGGAAAGGATCTCAACAGGGAAAGGGGGCAAAGGTTCTTAAGGAGGAATAGGAAGAAGATCTCAGCGGGGGGAAAGGCCGTAGGGGGGAAAGAGGGGAAAGGATCTCAACAGGGAAAGGGGGGGAAAGATCTCAGTGAAAAAGGGAGAAGGTCCCAGGCAGGGAAAAGGCCTTAGGGGGGAAAGGGGGAAAGGATCTCAACAGGGACACTAGGGCGGAAAGGGGGAATGGATCTCAACAAAGAAAGGGGGGCAAAAATCTCAGAGGGGAAGGGGGCAAGGGGACAATTCCAAAGGGACGCAAATAAGAAAGCAGGCCTGTAATGTCGGCGGCCTGAGCCGGAGGCACTAAAATTCAATAAAGGGCCACGTTAGACGCCGTTGAGCTCTTCTCTGAATGGATCTTTGCTGCTGCTTTCCCAAAGTAGTACGCACAATAGACTAAGCATTCATGTGGCATCTGTCTTGGATGCATTTTGACGCGGTTCTTGAAGCGATGCTTGGTGGCAACTCAGTCGGCGCGGCACCCGACAGGTTAACGAAGTAAGACTCTGCTTTTCATCCATCAACAGAATGCAAACAAACACACAGGGGCAACTGAGTATTCGTGTTTCAAGGTTCTTGGGTGCAAACAACATCTAAGTGTCCACGGCACCGGGAGGTTCTCACATGGCAAAGACCAGGTGCTTGCAGTTGCCACTGTAACTGTCCTTACCTCCAGGTTTTAACCATGTTGGCTTTCCCAGGTTTACCTGCGGCAACTGGAAAACGGTGTGTGTGTGTGTGTGTGTGTGTGTGTGTGTGTGTGTGTGTGTGTGTGTGTGTGTGTGTGTGTGTGTGTGTGTCTGTGTGTGTGTGTGTGTGTGTGTGTGTGTGTGTGTGTGTGTGTGTGTGTTTGTGTGCATTGCCCTCAAGAGACGACATTGGAAACTGGGGTATTTGTGTTCGCACACATGTGACCATGGACACGTAGAGTTTTCTTTTGAAGATAAAAAACCTTAACATCGCAAACACTCAGCTGCCCCTTTCTGGGATGTTCAAAACGGAGGCTTGGAAAATCCTAATCCATAATCCCTTCAGGAAAGCAACTACAAAGGGGACCGAGCTTTCCCAATCCTCGGGTGACCCTTTTTTGGTACGCCAAACCAGGCCGATCCGATGAGATCCGAAGTCGCTTCACTCCCGCCTCGCACAGGCGTCTGCGGATCTCGGCCAGGGCTGAGCCCTGGCACGAGTTTAGCTCATTTTTTTGGAAGCTTTCAAAATAGCAAAGCGGCTTTGAACCTTGGTCCGTAGACACAGGGTCCTTCTCCAAAGGAAGCCCCCAATGACATGTTTCTCAAGCTTGGAGACCTTCAGCTCGGCGGTTTCGTGTGGGTTCTCTGTTTGCCCTGCAATATCGTGTGGGCATTTCCAGTTGGATCGGCCTTGGTAGAGCTGCGGCGACGGCAGGCCAGTTCCAGCCACCACAACTGGCGGACCGTTCCGAGCAAATGGCCGGGTGAATCGAGCGAGTCCCATCGCGCCGCCAGGTTTGACCCTGCATATCTTTCCCGGTGAGGGAACATCAGATCTTGTGGGCATTTTTTGGTACTCATTCCACGGATCTCTTTTGATCTGCCTGAAAAGGAGCCTTGAAAAGTACTTCTTTGGCAGCGCCACTGGACCCGGATAGCTTCTTCCCAAGGCGGACCTTGCACAGTGAGGTCGGAGTCAAGGTCTGTACACATTGATCGACAGTGGTGCCCTTGGAGCCCTCAAGATTTCTTGGGATGTCCCATGGAACCACCATTTCTTGTTTCAACTTTGCGCCGACAAATTGACCCGCCATTTGACCTTGTTTCAACTTGGCTTGGACACGTCTTGGTCAGAGTCACCTAGCAACAAGTTGCCATCTCTTCCCACTGACATATTTTTCCTTCTTGTTTTTGCATTTGGGTTGTCCTGCCAGCTTGGCTTTGTCTCTTGGATTTGGCGGGCTATTGGCCAAATGCAGGTTGCCCACCATATCTGCTTCGCAAACCCCGGTGACGTTCGGCACCTTTCAAACCCAAAGAATGGAACCACAATTTTGCCGACCTGACGTGTGTCTAAACTTCCCAGAATTAGCTCTTTTTCTTACTGTTTTGCTTTTTTGGGGTTCCCTTTGTTTTCCACTAACCAGGCAAAAACACAAAAATGCTGGGGTCCTAATTCCAGCCAAGTAAAGCTTGTTTGTTTTTGTTGGCCAAGGGCTGCATCACCTCCCTCAAGGCACTGACGAACATTCGCCGGGCGAAGAACTTCGACCCCCGCCTAGCCATTAGAGGCGCCAAGTCTCATGGAAAAAGAGGGCCCATGTTTACACCATGCACATGCCTGGAAGGGTTGGCACTCACGCCTTGCCTTTTGGACAGCCCAGAAGACGAAATAAGCACGAAAGCCACTTCCCAGAAACGAATCGAGCCCTTGACAGGGGTCATTTCAGCGCCCCTCAGTCAAATGCAGGATGCGAATGGATCATTTCCGTGAGTCGCAAAAAGCTGAACAAGAAACCTTGGGTCAACAAACTATACCACACCTGCGCTTTATAATCCCAAATTTGCTCACAACAGCTCAAGTCCTCAGAATCTATGTTCAACCGAGAATTTAGTAGCCTCTCGAAACTCTTCATCCCGGCGCGTTGCGCGAACGTCACACGGGACACAGGAGACCCAATGCCCCAGGAAATTCAAGGCAGATGAATACAGGGTTTCCAAGCCATTTCCCCTTTTGGAACTTGCAGTGGTGACCGTTTCAATGGAAACCACCTGTAGATTATAACTTTTGAAGGGGAAGTCTCATGTAGATGGGGAGCCTGTGCCGGCGGGAACTCTTGGCGCTTTTCCGGGTACAATGTTGCCACTGTCTCTGTGAATGTGACAACATCCGACTGTTTGGGGATTAACCTTGATGCAAACAGGGAACCGCCCTCCATAAACGAAAAACAAACAGGAACGCGACTCGGCAGCCTTTTTTTCCCCCTATATTTCAGGCCGAGATCTAAGTCCTAAACCTGCCAAGCTTGGACCACAGATCAAAGATTTCTGAATTTGTCTTGGGCCCCAACCTTTACCGTGATCTCTTCAACAAGAGTCTTCAAAGGGTGCCTCAAACGTAGAAGGGTGGAACGAAGCACATTGCCTATAAGTTGGGCGGTGCATCCTGGCAGCGCCCAGTTGTGGTTGGGATTAACCTTCATTTGCCTGGGTTTTGA
The DNA here is from genome assembly GCA_963377175.1 of Effrenium voratum. NCBI lineage: Eukaryota > Dinophyceae > Suessiales > Symbiodiniaceae > Effrenium > Effrenium voratum. Next base: position 142,299 of record CAUJNA010000730.1, on the reverse strand, counting down.
TTGTGGCAATGTGTTTCCAAAACACCCCTCGCTCATTGTGCTGATCTATACCCAGTGACTTTCGGATGCTTCTTGGCTTACTTCCGAAGAACCGGAGCAAAACTCACCGGACTCTTTGTTTTGACCACCACGATTTTCCAAAAAAAGCGATGAATGAAAGAGGCACTGGTTGGGCGTGGAGGCGCCCTCACGACTGAACCCATGAACGGAATTGACATTTCTGGCTTGCCCAATTTCCGTTTGCGCAAAGGGAACAACGGTTGGCCTCTTGACTCTTTTTGAGCCTACCCTTTTGGCGAACGGTTTGAAGGGAAATCACCGGGCCTTTGGGGGGGTCTGATTCCTAGCCCGAAGGACTTTCCAAGCTCGGGACTTAGATGGTTGGGCCAATGCTTGACTCCCAATGTCCCTCCAGTTGGCCTGGGGCGGTTGGCACCATCCTGCGGCAACGAGAGAAACCAACAACGTCAGCGACCGTGCTTCTGATCGGAAAATGGAAATGGGGTGGGTGGGTTGGGGTGGGTAGGGTTGGGCAGGTCCTAAATTTCCAACACCACCTGGTATGTAGTATAGCTGCTCAAAATACGTGGGTGATACCCGAATGGCCGTTACAATTTACATTCACTTCGTGTTAAACCCACTTAGAAAGCAGGTCCAGGTTGTAACTGTAAGACCTGGAAGTAGCGGCATGAACTTCAACTGACCAGCCGCGTAGGCGAGCAAAATCCTTGCTATGAAGAAATCCGAATCAAAAGGTTAGCAGTGAAGATCAGCAACCAGTAGGATCCCAAAGACCTCAAATATCAGTTCCAAAATGAACCCAAAAGATCGAATAGGGTCTTGGGAGCCTCCTCAAACTCTCAAAGGGATCCACTTTAACTATCTGCAAGGATTGATACCAAGCTGTGCCAATTGGAATGCGACAACAATTCTCGGGGCGCCACCTTTCCACGGTCTGAATCTTCTAACGTGTTGATACAAAGATCCGCGCCGGCCATTCTTGGAAATCCGGGTCTCCCCAAACCCAGGACCAAAAAAAACAGTGCCTCCATGAGAGTCTTTCCTTAAACCCAGAACAACAAAGGACAAGAAGACGGAAACATGGATCAGACCCCGGTGGATTCAAGAGAGCCGCTCAGCCTAAGATCCCTTGGGTCCTGGGCATCGGCCCGTCGCCTGCCCAAAAAAAACGGGCGAAACGGCGAAAGGCCCCTGAAATCCGAAGGGGCTTCCCATGTTTTGCCTTGAGCCACGGATGGGGCAGGCCATGCGTCCAAATACCCCACTGGGAGTTGCCGGTTGTGTTTCCAGCAGGTCCAAAGGTCCGGAAAATGCAGGCCCAAACTGGGGGCTCCCGGAGGTGTGTGTGGAACAAGTGCATCTTAAGAACCATGATTTGTGGGCTCCCCTAAAGAAAAACACCCCCGGTAAGAAGTCTTGATGCGTTGCGATCTAGGCGGCTTGCTTCGCAAGCCAAAAGGTTACCTGCTGCACAAGGGGTTGCCCATTTCGAGAGACATTCCTCGCATTATTTCCAGGTGTTCAGAAGCGCAGTGACCGAAGACTCAATTGTGTCTGGTTGAGGGTTCTGGACCCAGGCGAATCTACTTGTAAGTGGCTCATGAGTGACCCGGGTTTCCCAGCCAGGACGAGCCACTTGTGGAAAAAGCCAGGGATACAAACCAAGTATTTCATCACCCCTTCAAGTAGTACCCACCAAAAGCCTTCGGCCATGTTGCACCCGTAAGTGGTGCGCCCTTGCGTGGCAACTGGTTACCATTCCCAGGTCTGCACAAATGGGTGATTCTTCTTTGAACTTGACCACCATTGGTTGCTAAATGTGTGCAGTGTTGACACACATCCAAATCGCCATTTCAAGCCTTTACATTATCTGGGGAAATACGGGATTCTCTTCTCCACCAGCCGATAAGGATCCGTAACGCATTTCAAACCAAAACCTCAGGGGCCGTTCTAATTTGCCAACAGAGGGTTGCTCAACATGGAGGTGGACCTCTTGTGGTTCAGCCGTACAACCCCCCTGCACACTTCTATCGTTCAAAGGGAAATCAACAGCAAACCCACCCGTTTTCGAGGACCGGTTCCCGTTGTGAGAACTCACACCCAATTTGTGGATTTCGTCCGGCCGGCGCGGCCTGGGTCTTCGCTGATGCCGTGCAAGTGCTCAGCGAAGGGATGCAGTGAGAGAGGCAGCCCAATGGACGGGAGCCAACAAACAACCAAATGAACGCGGATGGTTTGTCCTGAATGCAGGGCCAATGCAGGGTACCCCTTTTTTGGACGGGTTTTGTGGGAATCTCAAGGAAAACCACAACATGGGGATCCATATTTTGAGACAAACACCCAAACCTGAACAGGCCACATGGAAATGTGCACATGACTCTGACTCTCTTTGTTGGGCCATGTGTCGATAAGCCTGAGACTCGTCTTGGGATCGTTTAGATGGAACAAACCCACCTCTTGCCCCCCGTGGAACATTCCCCAGCTTGGACTCCCGGCCCGCCGACTAGTGGATGATGGTGAAAGCGTCGCTTCAAACAGGGTGACTGGTGGACAGGGCGCACGGGTCCAATAAACAGCTTTCCGAACGTGTTAAAACTCTCCGAACGGCAGTTGGCGCCGCTTGACCCCCTCCTGGCAGAAGTTCTAAGATTTGACTCCATGGCATAACCCTTCCTGCGTGTGGCTACTTGATCACTTGTGTCAAGGAATTTATGTCTGCAGTGTGGGTCTGTCTTTTGAGCGTATTCTTGTTTTGAGGCTCTAGAGGGACCCACAAGGAAAACCGAAATCCATTTTGGGGGTCCCCCACAACAAACACGCCCGTGATTGGATTTAAATGGAGAATCTGTTTGTTTGCTCATTGCTTTACTTCCTGACTCCTTCCAGGAATTCTTCTGTCTGCATCGAAGCGCGAAGTAGCATTGGGATCTTTCAACAATTTTTGGGTTGGGCTGTCTGAGAACAGGGAAGGCCTCAAACTTTTTGGTTTCCTTTTGGTTTCCCTAAGACAAAGAAGGGGCTCCCCAAAAAACAATGACACCCATCTGGACCACTGGCGGAAGCACGACTTAGGCAGCTGACCAACTTCTCGATGTTGGTCTTGATGGTGTGGTAGTCCTGCCATGTCTCCATTGTGTGGGGGCTTTACCAAGGGAAAGCAACAGATATAAGGATGGAAGAATGGGTCTGACTTGATTGCTGGACCCTTCTGAAATGAGCCACTAACATGTCGGCGGCTACAAAGGACGTGGATCCATGAGTGAGTGTGGCGAATGGCCCCGACCATAGACCACAGGATACTCTACGCGAGGTTTGATGTCCACGAACCCAGACCCTAGAACACAGGAACCATGTATGTTTCAAGGGTTCCCGGTTCTCTATCAGCTTGGATGCTCTAACAGTTCCAGTACCCAACAGGATATCAAGTCAGACCCAGAGTTGTGGGGCAAAAACCTGTGATACCACGTCGCTCACATCCTCTTCACCAAAAAACTATTACTTTCAGGTTCTGTTTGACATCATGTAGGTGGGGATTTGTGTCTGCACCCCCTGCAAAGGGGCCGTACAAGACATCCTCAGCTGCAAGGCTAGCAAGTGAAGTGGGACTGGAGATGGGTAAAGCCAAGATCCACAGACATCACTGTACCTGTGAAACACAAAAGGAACAAAACATTCCTGTTGGGTAAGCAAAACTAAACACAGTCAGAAAATCGCACCAGCATGTGGTCAAAAAGCAGTTCCCGTGACCCCCTGCCGAAAATGCCAGTCGTCGCTAGTTCTCGCGGACTCAGAAACTCTCTCTGGGCACCGGGGCTCGAGTTTGCAACTTCCCTCATGTTCAGAGGTTTGCTGGGGCTACTCCCATAGTGGGCAGCTGGTTCTGGGTTTTCGATTGGACATTTCCCAACACCTCTTTTCAGGCTTTTAAGACCCAAGGATCGCCTTTCGGCCATCATTTTAAGGCAGGGGCCCAACCAGCGGCCGTCGTATGGCCCACGGTCTGAATATGGCCCAGTGAGTTTTTATTCGGGGATCCGCCTGTCCTCACTGGGAAAAGTATGTGGCACCCCTTGCACCTATGAAGCACCCGTCGTCAGCGTCAAGCTTGGACACCAGAGAAGCGTCCCGGTGAGAAGGAAGGTGGGTTTGGGGCCTCTCCGTTGCTTCCTTTTCGTGGGTCTTCCCGCCAGCACCTAAGCTTTCGCAGGTTCCATAGGAAAGCCATAGGCTTCAAGATCTTAGAAGCTCCCAACCCCATTGGCCACCAACCCCAAGATTCCATCGTGGTTCAAATCGGGGGACCCCTGGATTGGTTTTCCAACTTTGGTTCAGGCCAGCCATGGGCAGCACGTTGCAACATGAAACCAGGAGACCCAGGGGGAAACTAGCAGCTTCAGGATTGGGGGCCCTTGACCAATGGGTTATATCCTTTCCTTAGAGGACCCCCCCAAAACCGAACACGTACACACCCACATCAAATAAATTGGGCGGGTTGCCTTTTGAACTTCCCTTTAAAAACCGCAAGAAAACAGATACCGACTCCGAGAAAGGGGACATGTTTCCTCTCGACTTTCCGACAAACTGAAGCAATCGCTTGCCTTGGAGTCACGGTTCAGGTCCATGGCCTCAATCCGGTTCCAATGAGTCACTTGCTCACAACCGATTCGGTACGAAAAAATGGTCCTCCCAGAGCCATGCTTCAAGAACTAAGAAGGCGGCTATCCGCTATTTGTGGTTGGGATCGTCCCTTAACCTTCACTTACCCGAATCGGATTTGATGGCTGAAGTCACCCAAGGGAAGCTCGGGAGCCACAGGGGAGAAGCCCTCAAGAGAAAAAAACAACTGCGAAGTGTCTGGGGGTTAAAGCTCGGCCGAGACCATATGACTCTGGATTGGCTTCACTCAGTGACTACGGTTCGAACTTCTTTTGGGGGACCACAATTCTCTGGGGCGTTCTGCTATCTTCTGGTTCCTCTTTGAACACCATGCAAGGCGGGGTCGTGTACTTGCAGGACCTCCCTGATATGTTTCTTTTGGACACCTGTATCAATGCGCTTACGTCCAACCTGCCCCTCCCTGCCGCTGTGCTTGTTCAATTAAGCCCAACTTCGGCTTCTCTTGGGTTAGGAAACCAGCTTCCCGGCCCCAAAGTCGAGTGAGCCAAAACAACTGCTATGAATGAAGACCAAAACTGATCAAACAAGCAAAACACACATACTTACTTCCATTTGCTTAAGCCCCCTGGAAAAAAAGATAATATGTCCAGTAGTGATAGATTTCCTTGAAAAAACCAACAGGGGAAATAAAAAGTAGTTTCTACAAATGGAAGCTTCCAGTAAAGTCATGGGTGCAGCCAGGCCGTAGATTTCCTGACAATCGTTTCGAGGCAAATCTGTGGCCGTGACGCCAAAGAAAGCACCAAACGGCCCACAGCCATCTGCGCCACATCCCGACTTTCAGGGAAAATGGGATATACCACGGCAGCAACAGCTAAGATACCCTGGCGTTTTCCTTCTTGGACAGCTAAAGGGGGGGGGAAACCGGACCCTTTGAAGAGGGTTTTGCTGCCGCGCGGCGAAGCCAGGTAGACCATTCTAAGCCCAGGGTACTGGAAGTATTCTTTGTTGGCACAGGGGACTTCAGTCGGGACTCACCTGTTCTACCGAAAACAAGCAAGTTTCAGGGCTAGACGTGGTTTGAGCGTGTCCATGCCACTAAAATCCCCAAGCCCACTACGCCGCATGTACTCGGCGCAGTGGTTTGGGGGCGTGGGTGCGAACGGTGGACAAATCAGGAAGCAAGTTGCCGATCCCGCATCTTTTGACTTATGTCCCTTTGGGTAAACTAAACCCCGGGCTATTTAGCACCTTAAGCCAAGAGGAGACTCAGGTCGCCCGGGCAATGTTGAAGTGGAAGAGCGCCTTCCTGTCCTTCTGCAACTTCATGTAGACCTCGCGTTGCCCAAGCCGATGGACGAGATTCAGCACCATTTGGGATGGCATGAATCGTGAGCTAAATCCCCCAGCGAGTTGCGGCATCAGCATGGGCGAACCACTAAGTAAGTAATTGTGAGCAAAACCCTCTGAATTGTGGGATTAACATGGGTGAAGCACTAAGTGGTGCAGGAATTTGTCCAGCCACAGCATGCCCGAAACATCACACTGGCCCTGGTGATGCCACCCAGAGCGGACGACACACAACAACAAATACAGTGACAGCATATCCTTGATTTACTAGTGTCTCATTAGCATTACCATCCTATGTCTATTTTACAACTTTGAGATTTGGAGTGCTAACCAATAGATGCTTAAGAGCTGAATGACATTAAGGAATGGGGCCATGATCACCTCTCCATCACGTATCTCTTTTCCCAGCTGCCATTCTTGGGAGTTTAGAACAGTGGATGATTCGTGAGTGAAAGAGCTGGGAAAAGACATAATAGCTCCCTCTCCCTGTCTCTCTCGTACATCAGGTCTACCCCGGTAGGGATAGGAATGGGAACACACGCAACGGCGAAGAGATGTAATAGACGAGAGACGGAACGGGTCGCGGGAGGTGAATGACTAAGCGCGCGGCTGTAAAGGCCTATAGCCAGTTCCAAAACGTTGTGGTTTCAACGATGCTGACCCGTTTCGTGCGGACATTTCCCGGAAATGTCAATAGGGTTCAACCCCCATTCCAAAGAATTGCCACCCCAATCTGGATGACAATCCTTAGGCAAAGGAAGGTGGCCACTGACCCTCGCGGGCTGGGGGTTGGGTTGCCTCAGAGTCTCAGAGCGCACCGAAAGCCGAGTTCGCCGAGTTCGCCGAGTTCGCCGTCGGTCAGAGTCGCCTTGCCCAGCTGGAAGTGCACGGAGGCCTCCTTGGGCGCCAAGCACCGCACCTGAGGCTCGGATCCGATCCGGACGCATCGGGTTGGTTGGGGCGCCAAGTGGATCCGCGAGTGGCTGGGGTTGGGCCAAGAGGGGGTGAGCATCTTAGGCTAGGTTGGCTCAGTTTGGGTCTGATTTGGTTGGATTGGGCTTTGGGGTTGTGCCATTTCCAGGCAAGGATGGTTCCATGAAATTGCGCAAGTGTTGGATGATTCTCCCCTTGGTGTCCCTAGAAAACAAGAGTCTGATTGAACCACATCTTGCACCCTTACCATAGCCGCCTTTGTCCATCGCAGGGACATGGTCGCAAGCAATTGACCCTCTGAGGAAACAACCATGGATGCCCAGGTTTTTTTTGTTTTGGCTTCCCTTTCAACTAACCCAAAAGAGGCACCTTTCACCGATCCCATTTGGGCTCCCATTTTGTGGGAACCCTCTTTTGCCCTCTTTTGCTAGAGGAACGGAAACAACTTTACATTTGCTAAAGCCGTCGTCTCCCCCAAAAGTGATTAAACTTGTTGGTGCTTGCTAGAGAATGAGGGAATGAGCCCAGGGTTCCTCTTAAAGGACACCACCAGCTGGATGGTTTATAGACGGCGGCTCCATTTTTCATTCCCGATCGCACCAGCAAGTAAAGTCCGCAACTTGCTGCGATAGGTAGGAAAGGCCGTGGAACTCAGGCAGCGAGCAATGGACAAAGGCCCGCAAGGCTCGCGAAGCTCGCGAAGCTCGCGGCTCGCGCGGGGCTTGCGCGCCTTTTTGAGGTCGGCGAGGGCTTCCTCGTAGCGCTCCAGGCTGAAGAGCACGCAGGCCTTCTGGAAGTACCTCGCACAGGCAGCACCAAGGAGGGGTTTGCCACGCTGGATGTGGGGAGTTGGTGTAAAAACTCAGAGTTGGCGGGGAAAAAAGGGGGGGTACATGTGTTGGGTGGGTTGGGTTGGGTTGGGTTGGGTTGATGGGACTTGATGAATTTGCATGGTCAACATCCGGACACGGTTGGAGTTTGAAGGGACTTGGCTGATTTCAAAAGTTTACCTGAGGATTTTGGGAAAAGGCGACTCAAATAGCTTATTCGTCCCTGGGATTCATGTGGGAAATGGGCAACCACTGAAACTTCATAGAGATTGCAATCCCTTTTTGAGGTGGCCAAGCGTTCTGGGAGACCACGTCGATTGCTTGAGCAGCTTCTTGAATTTTAAGAGAAGGGCCGTTGGAAATGTGGGAACGAATGCGAACTCAGGATCGTGGTAACACATGCTCAATGAAAATACAGTGGGGTGAAAATAGATGGCACAATTCTCTCACGTTGGCTTAGTCATCCCTGTTAGTTACCCACAAAGAGAATACCGAAAGGCCATGTACTTTCAAAGCGCTACAGGGCATCGGCGATGCTTCCTTGATATCACAGAAGTAGATTTAGAAAATCCAGCCCACTGAGTGGGTTGCAACCATGGATCCCAAATACCAAGTGCCATTCCAACCTTGACACCAAAAACTTGGGAACAGGGCGCAACTTGGCTGGAAGCAATGGAACAAGCCTTGCACCCTCGTAAGGCTGATATTTTCATGGGGAACGAACTACCTTTTGGGCAAGTTACAATTATCTACCTGCAGTATCTTTCTAGATGCAGTATAATATATGATAATGTATGATTCGCATCTACGTACATATATATATATATATATATATGTCAGAAATACACATGCACGCACGCATATATATACATATACACATATATATATATATTGCATATACACACACATACATGCTCAGAGTGTAGCAACTCCCTACTTGCATGCTCAACCAACCTAGTGAGTAGGTTGTAACGACGGTGATACCTGGTTGGTAACTGCGGTTAGTTGGCTTACCATGGTTTCCATCGTTAACCCCACCGAAGGAGGCTAATAAGTGGGCTACAACCTGGGTTTTCTCTCTAACTTGGCCGAACACCCCAAGGATCCTCTTATGATCATGACTATATATACACATACAACTACACACATACATCTGTATATATGTAAATATAGTTCACCTTTTCAGGGTGTAACGGCCGTAGCGAGTCCATATTTCACCCATTGCAGCTCCGCGCACGCCATGCCGTTCTGGGGCTCCGCCTGGGCTGCCTGACGGGTTCCAAGCCGGGGAACGGCTCGTTCGGCGCATAGCCCAAGCCGCCCGTTCCTTTAGTCCGGGGTATGCCTCAAAAGGTATCATGAGTAGACTTAGGCAACCAGTTATGGAATGTAAATTTTATGGCTTGCTCATGGAGTCACTGGGAAAAGGTAAAATGTATCCTAAGTCAATTCAGCTATGTTGGAGTGCTTGGAATGTTGGAACACCCAAAGTAGCCGGGGAATGGATAACTCAGCAACCGCGTCTTGTGAGCCACAAAGCAGTTTTCAATTTGGGTTTTAGGGGAACTTCCCAAAGTGGCTTCCTTTGGCTTCGTGAAGATCAAAAAGGACACTGACAGAGGTCATTTCATGGAACTCGACAAAATGGGAATCAAAAAATGGCTGAGCCCACCACTCAAAATTGTCTTTGACCACACTTTTCTACAACAAGGAACGCTCCCCCAGGAAAGAAACCTTCACGTTTTGTGACCGCGTTGCAACCTGGACTCCTGTCCTTTCGAGGGTCCCTAAGGAAACAGAAAGGGACCTCCTGGGAGGTTGTGTTTTCTACAAAGCCGTGTTTCTTAGTGATGCTCACTGTTCGTGTTTTTTTTTTGTCTCAGTATTCTTGTTGCGGCCTGGGCTTGACAGGATTGGGTTTTTTGGGACAGTTCCACACTTTTTTGGGGTCGGCCTCCCAAAATGCGAGACTGTCCCCAAAAAACCAATCCTGGCAAGCCCAGACCCCAAAAAAACTCGAGACTGTCCCAAAAAACTCAAAAAAACCAATCCTGCAGAGTCTTGAGCTCTTGCCCTGCCCAAGACCCCCCAGGGATTGTTTTTTTTTGTTTTTTTTGGGACAGTCTCGAGTTTTTTTGGGGTCTGGGCTTGCCAGGATTGGTTTTTTTGGGACAGTTCCACACTTTTTTGGGGTCGGCCTCCCAAATTGCGAGACTGTCCCAAAAAAACCAATCCTGGCAAGCCCAGACCCCAACAAAACTCGAGACTGTCCCAAAAAACTCAAAAAAAACAATCCTGCAGAGTCTTGAGCTCTTGCCCGGCCCAAGACCCCCAGGGATTGCTTTTTTTGGTTTTTTTGGGACAGTCTCGAGTTTTTTTGGGGTCTGGGCTTGCCAGGATTGGTTTTTTTGGGACAGTCTCGCATTTTGGGAGGCCGACCCCAAAGTCCTCTTTTAAATGGACAGCCTATTTAACCTAGATTGTTTTTACTATACTCTGTTCTGACTGAATTCCATATAATTTGTTTGCCTAAAAACATGAAAACACCTTTAAGTTTGAACTTGATCTTGTTTGAAAGACAACTAATTGACACACCTTTAAGTTTGAACTTGATCTTGTTTGAAAGACAACTAATTGACATGTGTTTGGAATCCTCTTTAAAAAGGAGACCCTATTTCAGTTCCAACAGAATTATCAATTCTACTAGAATTCTTTCCTTGTTAATGTCTACTTAATTCTCGTGAAGCAAGCATGGACAACTCCTCCTGGGACATGACATCAGCTGTCAAATATGATTTGGAACAAGAATTCTGATGAAGATCCGATTGAAGGCATCTTCGCAAAGGAAATGCTATCTAAATTCTAGTTAAAACTAGACTTGCTACTAGAATTCAGTCCTTCAGCATTTTAGTCAAATTATAATGAAAAGATTGAACATGTCATCCTGGAAAGGACACCACCTTCAAATAAAAAATTGAAAGAATAATTCTAGTCGTTTAAGCAAGGATGTTAATGTTCATTCAAAACGTGAATCGCCCTCCTGCTTTGCAAAGGCTCAGTAGTGTTGAAGCAGAATAGTCAGATGATTCATACCAATTTGGATAGTGTTCAAGCAGGGTTCCCTAATAACAAATCAAGGTTTATGACGCAGAACCAAGTTGACACACTAGTATCATTGAAAAAACTGCTTTGTAGAAAACCCAACCTCCCAGAAGGTCCCACTCTCTAAGGAAAATGGTCCTTCCATCAGGTTCTATGGCAACGAGAGGGTCTGGGTGCCAACCCTGCACCCGTGCCCGTCTTTCTTTGCGCCTGGTCCTTGAGGGAATTGGGGATGCGGACAAACTGACTGCATGTGCTGTCCCCACAGCTTCCCAGGCTTTTTTTTCAAACACGCATGGGCGGTTCAGCCAGGCATTTGGGAAGAACATGGGGACTCGGAGCCAACGGCCAAATCTTTGCGGGAAACTTCACTGGTTTCCAGGAAAACAAAAGACCATGGCTGATCTTTGAATTACATGATTTTCAGGAGAGGTCCCCGAAAAGTATTACGCTCGATGAATCAGTGGCCAGCAAAATGATCACTTTTAGATTTTCCCTGCAATTCAGACCCAGTTTCGCCAAACAGTCGAAGTCACACAGTTGGGGGGTCAAAACAAAGGTCGGTTCGCCGCTGACCACCGCCTGGTCGAATTTCTCGAGGGCCTCCTGCGGTTTGCTCAGGGAGCTCAGCACCTTGGATTCCCAGCGCGAGAATGGCGCGGACTCCACAGGGTAGGGGATCACCCAACTGTCGTGCTGCCCCAATTAACATGCAACCCACCTGAACGCTTCAAAAGGAACATGGTCTTCCAAACCCCCCTGTCAGGTTCCATGTGAATTGGTTGGAGGGTGCCACAATGATTAGAACAGCCTCCTTTTTGCTTCTCAACCAACTGCCGTGTACACAACTCGTTTGAACAGCCTTCTCGTTTTCTTCTATTTTGGGACCCAGCCGTTTAAACATCTTTTGCCGAAAAGGGGCCCCAACTCTCCTGCGAAGTCTTTCCCCCATCCGCATCGAACGCAATCCTCAGATGCCCAGTGGCCATGGGGAAACACACACACACACACACATCCTTTTTTGGTTGGTTGACTTTAAAGGGGAACCCTTCCCCCCAAAAAAAAGGAAGACAGGGCACCACCTGGCAACTGGGAATCTTTGCCACACCTCCAATGCTGAACTCCGAATCCGATTCAAATCTTCGAGACTTGCCAACTTCCGGCGCCTTTCACCTGCTCAATCCGCCTAAAACTTGCCGGCCTGGAGTAGACGTCGCCATGTACTTTCACCAACCATTTGGCCATGGGTCAAAAGCCCATACCCCCAGTGAACATCCCAATCTCCACTAAAATAGGTTCTAAAATGGGTGGTGAATTCACCTACCAACCAAAATGGGATCCCAAAACGGCTTTGACAACCACGGCCATTTGGACACTTGACCACGCATCCCAGTTTCTGAGAGGATTGGCGCGACCTTTGTGCGAAACCTTTCCAAAACGTGTCTCAAGCACACGCACTGAGGACGTGAGGAATGGTCGCCCAAATGGGACAACCAACCCTTGGTTCGTTCTGACTTGCTAAAAGTAAGGCTTTTGGGATGTCACAACTCCAACTCTAACCGCTAAAACAACTTGACGCCATGCGGTCAATTTCGCAGGTGATCACTGATCACCTTGTGGGTTGTGTCCGGACACACCGCCCTGTCAAATTCGTTTAAACGGCTTACAACTTCTAACCCTACAAACCTCCCATCAAGCCTGGGAAATGCAGCCCAAAACATGCTCAACCACCAAATAGGAAGTTGCGATCGTGATTCCCCTGGGCGTTTCTGCAAATTGCGCCCCCCAACCTGCAAAATAGTGTTAGTTTTTTGCTGGTTGAAAGGGTAGATGATGGAACACCAAAAAGGCAAAGGCTTAAACAAGGGAAGTTTAAATCTGGCAATGGTTTGAGAAGTTCCTCAATTGGAGACATACCTGAGCCTCGCTCGGAATATCCGATGACCCGAAAGGACACGGGTGAATTGGGCCTCTCGGGCTGAACATTAGGCCAAGTGGGCTGCAAACCGCAATCCTTGACGGAACCTCTGATAGCTCCTTGACAGGGAACTGCCACCCGAACTTAGGCGGGATCGCCCCCCGTTTGAGGTTGGACCAAAAAGGGACACATGACCTCCATTTGCTTAAGTCCCCTGGAAAAGTAGTGATCGATTCCCTTTAAAACCAACAGGAGAACAAATAAGCTCAGGTGATATCCCCAACAGCATGTGGTGGAACCTTGGTGGAACCCGCGTGGAACCTTACCTCAGGGCCGCCCCGCACCACCCCGGAGCCTATCTGGGCTGAGACCCCAAATCTTTCAGCTGTTGGGGAAAGAAACAAACAAACATATATTCTTCACCAAATGGAAGATAAAAGGCGATGCGGCAACACCCCAAAACGTTTTTGAGGATGCCAACGCTTGAGGCTTCGGCTGCGCCAAGCTCAGCTCAGCGCGAGAATTGGTTCAGTTCGCGTTGGGCGCCCGCGCCATTCCCTGGTAGCAGCGGAGCACCGAGTTGCTGGCGTTCACCTGCAACGCCTCAGTTGCTTCGTCGCTAGCCCGGCCCCGTTGCCGGCCCCCAACTTCCCCCCAATGTCCCGTCAATTCCCTCAAATTTCCACCCAATCCAAATTCCCCCCCCCCCCATTCCCAAATTTCCCACCCAATTTCCACCAATTTCCCCCCACAAGTTCCCCACAATTTCCCGACATTTCCCCTTAATTTCCCCCAATTTCCTCCCAATTTCCATCCGACTTGCCCCCAATTTCCCCCCCAGTTCCCCCCAAATGTCCCCGCAAATTCCCCAAAAATCCACCCCAACTTCCCTCCAAATTCCCCCCCCCCCCAATTTCCAGCCAAATTTCCCACAAATTGATAGAGGCAAGCTCTAACAGATGAGGTGTGAGAAATGCAGGGGAGATGAAGGGGGAATGCAGGGGAAACGAAGGGAAATGACAGACAGTCATGAGGAAATCAACGGACGCGAAGGGACATGTAGGGAAATGGCTGGCTATTGAGTGGGACATAAATCGAAAATGAAGCCGGAATACCGAGAAAATGACAGGGACATGAAGGTGGAATTGACAGGAAATGAAGGGGACATAACGAGGAAATGATAGGCAGTGCCGGGACATGAAAGGAAATGACGGGACATGAGCAAATGAAGGGGAAATGAAGGGGCAATCAAGATAAAGAGAGAGAGGATGGAGAGGAGAGGGAGGGAGGGAGGGAGGGAGGGAGGGAGGGAGGGAGGGAGGGAGAGAGAGAGAGAGAGAGGGAGGGAATGGAGAGAGAGGGAATGGAGAGGAGAGAGAGAGAGAGAGAGAGAGAGAAAGAGAGAAAGAGAGAAAGAGAGAAAGAGAGAAAGAGAGAAAGAGAGAAAGAGAGAAAGAGAGAAAGAGAGAAAGAGAGAAAGAGAGAAAGAGAGAAAGAGAGAAAGAGAGAAAGACATACAGCTAGAAAGGGGAGATCAATGGGTAGATAGATGGAAATGTCAGACAACTAGCTACGTGGATAGGTCTCACATGAGCGCTCACATGCCCTACCCTCTTGCCTCTTGATACGGCATTTTGTTCTTTCAAGAAATCGTTACCGCTTGGAGATGTTCGTCCGATTACAAAAGAAGCCAAGAGAAGGGAAGATAAGAGAAGATAAGAGAAGAGCAGCGCAGAAGCAGGAAGAGAAGAAGAGGTCAATGTCGGCGGACTGAGCCGGAGGCTCTAAAGTAACCCCTCTTCCAACCTTGAACGGATCTTTGCAGGGAACAGTAGTTATGCCCATACTCCCTGAGAACAAGCAAGAAAGGTGTGACTCCGAACATTCCAGTCCCTTTACCCAGTGTTCATTTTCGAAACCACCGATGTGTACTAAGAATCTTCGAGAAAATGAAGAAAAGGGAGGCTAGAACCTGGTAACCATGACTATACACCACTTGCCATGATTGTAAGTCCTGCAAGATGACTTTGCCGAGACCCTCAGAACCGCAGAACCCTGCCGGACACTGACTCCAAATCCCAAGATCAGCGACTTTTACTAGCAGGTGAGTAAACAACATGAAACAAGAAATCAGCCCTGAAGCAAATCAACTTTGTGCTGAAAACCCAGGGCAAACCACCATCGTTTGCGAAGTTGCCCCCATGCTGGTCCTTTGATTTTCCCAGGATGCTTTCAGATAACTTTTGGAACACATCATTCGGGTCACAAAAGCTTATGGTAAACACCTTCATGCATGGTCAACATTTAGCCCTCTCGGTTCGGTCCCCCATCTGGGGCTGGTGGCCCCAGAACTCGACGCAAGGGTGTGATCTGACCAGAGCTAAGTGTCAAAATCCTCGGCTGTGCTCCCCTGCTGAAAGTTTATCTTGTGGGTGAACCCCCCCAGCCCCCATCTCTTCACCCCAAAGCCCCCACTAAACCAACTGAACCCTAAAAGCCTCTGCCAAGAAGGGTGTCTCTCTACGGTGCTCGAGCGGAAACGGAGCGTCCATCCCGATTGTGTGTGGCCAAGCAGCCAACAATGCC
Source organism: Effrenium voratum (assembly GCA_963377175.1). Taxonomy (NCBI): domain Eukaryota; class Dinophyceae; order Suessiales; family Symbiodiniaceae; genus Effrenium; species Effrenium voratum. The sequence goes on along the minus strand of CAUJNA010000730.1, from coordinate 126,942 downwards.
TTGTGAAAATTCCCCGAAGGCAGGGACAAATGGGATATAGAAATAGACAAATTCTGAAGCTATCCGAATGATTATCGGGAAAACGGGCCAGCAACCCAATTTGACTCGGTCGAGGCGATCGTGTCCCGCCCCGAGTTTGTGCTTCCCGGTCCCGTTGCCTTGTCGAAGTGGTACTTGGCATTCCTCGGTCCCAAAACTCAGATTAGAGTTAAACAAGCTGATAACATCAGCTACCCTCCCATCAATTAACATGGAACCTGACAGGGGGTCCCTTTGAATCTTGGAGGGACCGCCTCTCAGGTGCCATGTGAGGAGAGAGGCTCAGCTGAAGTTCCACAGCCCACCTCACACGAATCTGCTTGCAGAACATCCCAGACGTCTCTATGCTCATTTTGCGCCCAAAGGATCGATCCTTTTGGGGCCAAGGATCAAAAATGGAAACCCAAAATCGGAAAAAATGGGGTCGATTCGCTTTGCCCAGATCGCAGGGAAGCCGAAGCAACATCCCGGGCCCAATAACCCACTTGTGGCCAACTCGGGCCTGAAATACTTGTGGGCTTCGGCTTCAATTCATATCTAGTCATGATAGTCACCTTCTCAATCTTCCCGTAAATGTAAAGGGAGCAACAACCCTCTTGTCTTGAGGGGATGCCATGGGAGGCTGTAGTCACCAGAATGGAGCGTCAGTCTGAGGCAAGGCATTGGATGTGGTTGGATGGGTTGAGTGCTAGCTGCACCCAGCGCGAGCTTTGCTAGGAGCTGGACCACGCCCTTGCACCAGACCCACGTGGTGGGGGGCAATTCCCAAATTTCCGCGTGTTCAGCCAGCGTCGCAAGGCAGCAAACGTTCCGGGCGTTCCGAATGCCCCTCTCCTGAAGGATCGTTCAAGAGGTGTGGAACCGGAAACCGCACCAGCGGCTATTGTGGATCTGCTTGAATTGAAGCTAAGAACTTGGGAATGACTTCCTGACTTCATGTCAGCCTCACAACACCCAGAGGTCCCAAACAGAAATCCCGCTGGCCTCAAACAAGTCGGAGGTCCCCCAAAAACCCGAAGAAATCCTGGACGTCTCTGGCCTCTCCAGATTTCTAGTCCGAGCCTCTCGCCCCCTCCACGTGTGAGGCTGGCCTATTCCAGGAACTAGCAAAAACAACCACAACCAATGGAGGTCGGGCATACCTCCAGCCTCCCATCACCCCACATCTCGGCCAAAGGCTTTTGGGGGGAAGCTGAGTCCAGGCAACCTCCAACAAAAACACAGACCGTCTGAAGCGCCGTCTCGGCCCAACGGCGGCGATCGCAACCAATTCGAGGCTTCGGCTCGTGCTCCTCTTGCCGGTGGTAGATGTTGCCGAGGCCCCACCTGAGCAATTTTTTGGTTCGGGACGCGGGTGGTTTGGGAGGTTCGGGGTGGGTGCAGCACTTTTTCAACTCAGGTTGCTTCCGGGGAAAAGCGCGGAAACACGCCGCCCATTTTGAGGGAGACAGCCTGACATTGAAGAACGATATCAGGTCAATTCGAGCTGTCCAGGGACTCATCGAGCCATTTTCAACGATTGAAACTCCAGCGGTTTCTCCAAAGAACGATGGTTAAAGCAACATGGAACTGGGATCGGGCTTCCAACCGCCAGGAATTGGCACCCAAAAGGGCCCAAAAGCGTTGGGGCACCCAAAAAAGCCCTGGCAAAGGCGCTCAACATGCTTGTCAAAGGGTGAAACCCAACATGGTTTCCAGTGAAACCACCCCCCAAAAAGGGTACTCTCAAAACCAAAGACACCGCATCCACACCGCATCCACACCGCATCCACACCAACACACTAACATACCAACACACACACACACACACCATTTTGAGAAGCAGCTTTGTTGGTGAAGACCGCTTTGCTAGGTTGAACGCTTGATTTGTGAAGACTGCGCGGCGTGGTGACGTGCCCCAATCATATACAGGTGTTTCGCGAAATGCTTTCTGCAGGGGCTTGTTGGTGACCCAGTGTGAAGAAGTGCAATTTTTCTTTTCGCAATAAGCTCTGGCGGGCTTGTGCCCGTGGGATCACGGAGGTGCCTTGAGGCCAAAATTTCAGCCCTCGATCATGCCGCACACGTGCAGTTTCATGAGAAAGTACACCCCCTGCCGCCTGAGTGGATTGGCCACAAAGGTCCAGACCCAAACAGTGAAAGTCCGAAGCGGAACTCAGCAAGTGAGAACATGATCACTGCCCTCCAGATTCCCATGGAAATCAATTTGTGGGTCACAGGAAAACACAGATTCCTCCTATGAAGTTCTTCGAGGTTCCATCTGCAGGGAGCAGTTGTGACTTGGCAATGAGTCAGAGTCGTCGTTGATAGATAGCAAGCAGGCAACAAACGCACAGAATGTCGACGTCATATTGTGGATGCACAGCATTTCTCACTAGTTGGGATGGAATAAACCCAATTTGAATACTGGATGATCAACCAAGGTAAAACAATCCCAACTGGTGCGTATCGCGGATTTCGTTCAACATTTTTGACCTTTGCTGAGCCTTTGCTGGTTAGTCAGAGAGATGCGGTTGCTTGGCTTCCGCGCCAGGCATTGTAGTGCCTGGGGTCCAAGCGCACGGCGTTCTCGTACATGGCCACGGCCTCAGCACCGAAGCCGCCGTGTTGCAACGCGTGATCCCCTTCACGTGGACACGGCTAGCTGCTGATGCGGAGGATGGTGGGTGAAGGGTGCCTAAAGGGTGATTCAAGGGCACTTGCCACCCATGCGAAACAAATGAAAGGCGAAAGGCAACCAGGTCATGCAAGCAAGCAAAGAGGGCTTGTCTGCTTTTAGGAGACGCCCAACAAATGGCTGCGGTTTTCCTCCTGGCTTCCCTTGAAAATCAAGGGGTACCCTGAAAAAGAAATGCTGAAACTATAGGCGCATTGCAACTGATTTGGATATGGGAAAGCCGGAGAGGTTCCCCGCATGCCTTCGGGGATCTACGGCACCATCTCCCGGGAAGGGGAAATCGGGACCAAAGGGCTGAAAAGAAGACCCCCCTTTGGGGATTTCAACAGGACATCCTGAATGAAGTGCGGGAAACGGGAAACCAAGGAAAGAAACCAAGGAAAGAAAGAAAGAATGAAAGAAAGAAAGAAAGAAAGAAAGAAAGAAAGAAAGAAAGAAAGAAAGAAAGAAAGAAAGAAAGAAAGAAAGAAAGAAAGAAGAAAAAACAACACAAACAACCACAGACACACAAGCCCCTCCGCGAACCAAGGACGGTCCGTCCGTTTTCCGACTTGCCTTGTCGATCTTCTCGCTGGCCACGAACTCGTGGCCGCACAAGGTGTAGGCGTACGTGAAGGTGGAGTCCACCTGATGATTCGACAATCGACCCAAAGGACTCCTCACAATAGAAACGCCTGAACATTGCCTTGTAAATTGCGGTTTCCCTTTATTTGGGTGGAAAAAGTCATGTTTCAAATTGTTGCAAAATGTACCTTTTCAGGAGCCCAGCTCAAGCAGAAATTCGAGGCCTAAAGGCTTGGAGGCTGACGTGGGAGGCGTCCTTGAGGAGGTGTCCCCTTTTTTTTGTTGAGGCCATGGATATTGGAGGAAAGACTTGGTTCGGTTGGTCAGTAGAAAATAAGGGAATGACCGCATGGACATACCAACACCTAAATCCATAGGGCGGACTGCGCAGGGGTCTGTCTGGATTTGGGCTTCCCACAGCTATCAGGCGTGCCCGGGCGGCGCTGAGGTTTTCTTGGGTGTCCCGCAGAGGAGAAAAGAGAACGCAACTCTGGGCTGTCCAAACTGATCCCCTGCCAAAGGTTACTTTGGCGAAATGGACACCCCCAACAAAAAAACTAAAAACCCAACGAACTAAAACAACTAAAAACAAACAAACACCTAAACCACCAAAAAATTCTACAAACAAAACCAACGAACTGGACGGCTGGGAAGCACCAAGCTTTGTGCTGGTCGAGTGGGGTGCTGTTTTGGGTTCGGTCGAGAGCACCCAACCCAAGGCGTTCCGCCTCAAAAGGGAAGCCATGGGTAGGAGGGTGGATTCCAAGTGTACGGTCCACATCCTGGTGGTTTTCATTTTAACCCATACCAAGTTGACTCGGATCAACATGGTCTACACCTCCGCTTCCAGCAGGACACACCCCGATCAGACCCATCCAAGTCACAGCTGCTTTACAGGGAAGCCAAGGGACACCCATGAGACGTCCCCCGCATCCGTAACTGAGGTCAGGCCAACGGATGCCCCCCAAACCAGGTAACACTTTCCCACGAACAAATGAAGCACTGGGATTCGAATGGTCTAACCAAAACTAATTACGCATATGTAGACGTGTATATATATATATATACACAGTATATTACATATACCTCATATCGGGCAATATACGGTATATACATAATTCCCCTCGAAAGCCAACCATTTTGGATTGCCTGGATCGCTCGCTTGAATAGCTTCACCGCGGCGTCGTGCTCTTTCTGCAAACTGGCGGCCGTGGCGCGGCACCCGATTTGGGGTGAGCGTGGTCGATTTGGTCAAAACCCAAGAACCACAACATCGCAAACTTGGTGTAGCAAAAGACTTTGCTTTTTGCCGCCCCCTACTAAACAGGAAGAGAATCAAACAACTAAAAAGCCAACCAACAACCAAGAACAGTGAAGATAAGTCTTAGCTGTTTACCAGGAGTAGCGGTTTGCACTTGCGAACCTTGCCCCTCTTACCCTTAAAACCTTCTATGCAAAGGAATGGTGGGAGCCAGCTTCTAGGATATCCAGTGCAGCGGTATCCATGGTTTGTGATTCAAACAGTCCAAGCACGCTTCGATTGAGGCTTGAGCCTTCGCTTTTCCAAAGGATTTTCTTGGGTCTACTTTGGCTACCGACTGCTGAACCTGCATTTCTCTAGACATCAACCGCTGCAGTTTTCGGAGGTTGGAAAACCGAAGGGGCTCTGGCACCGCTGACACGCTGGCACGCCATAAGTCGCAAGCTAGAATTAAGAAGTTCTCTTTGTCAACCCTACCCGACCAACCAATCAGTCAACCAATCCACTAATCAATCAACAACGCAGCATTCGACAAGGATCTGCGCAAATTCATCTGTGGGTTCCCATGATTTGAAGTTACATAGCCTAGTTGGCACATCGCCAAACAAGGGTGAACATTGAGGGACTCAACCACAGTTCTCTGGCAACAACCCGATGCGGACCTCAAGGAGCCCGTTCCGAGAAAGACACGAATCGCGCAAATGGGACAAGTAGTGAGAACTTGGCTCCCAAGGAGCCATTGAAGGAACTCTCATGTCGTTGGGCTTGACATCCATGGGCCTCCACATCGGCTTGCAATGAGTTCACCCAGGATTTGTAGACCCCTGATTGATTCATGGACGGAAAAAGGGGCGGGGGGGGTCGAAGGGACACAAGAACCAAATGTCGTTCTGGATCCGCATTATTTGTGGCTGGGACAGTCCGCTAACACTCACTTGCCCGGGTGTTAAGACTAAGCCAGTCGTGCTTTGGACCCCCAAATTTGCAGTTAAGACCAGCCAGTTCTTCATGACCTGTCGCCCAAGTGAAACTGCAGGGTTTCTGAACGGTGCGAAGTGGATTTCGCAACCATCCACAGCAGGTTGAACGGAAGCCACCAATTCCAGTTTCTGACTCCAGAAACAGAACCAAAACACTCACCAGTTCACCTTTTGGGTTGCCTTGGCTACTGATAGATGAACATGGGCCAACTGTCCAACCCAAACGGTATGGTAGCAAAACACATTGTTTTTTTTCTGCAGCCCCCAAGCCAAAACTGATCAGTATCAAGAAACCAAACAAACCCAAAACATGCCAACAGTGAAGAACAGCAAAAGGTCAGATCCAGTTGCCCCACAATTTCACCTCAGCCCAGTTTGCACCCAGAAATCAACGGTTCAGCAAGACATGGGCCACTCAAAATGAACCGACGATGATTCGGTTCACCAAACAAGAGGCCACTAGAAATGGAAACCCAACATGGGAAAATGCAAAGGTCAGATCCGGTCGACTCCCCCAAACCTCCGCAAGGACCCGCCTGAAGCAGTTGCCCACGACGCACCACACCTGCGGCTTCAGCCTGTCCTCAGCGAGCGGACGCGCGCGCGCGAAAGCGGTCGTTGGAGCGCGGTTGCACATCCCAAAGTGGCTTCCTTCCATAGACCAGCAGGACCTGAGCCACAAATAGGTAGACCAAAGACTGTCAAAGCACCTACAAACCACATGTGGAACCAGCACAAACTTGTAAGTGGGTTTGGCTCGTGTTGGTCTGTTTTGGTGGCTGAACATGCCTGAGGCGGGCGGATTCGGGTGGCTTCCATTGAAACTGCCCACTTGTGGCTTTCCGAAAAATGGAAATTGAAGGACCCCTGAATAAGTTTGGGAAAAAAACAACTATTACCCCCTACTCCAAATACCCTCTTGTTTTAGGGTATGATGTCGACCATCTACAAAAAAGGAGGTATTTGCCCTGGAAACCCCGTTTTCTTTTTCTTTCAAGAACTGCCCTGAGAAAAGGGAAGGACAAACCGGCTCGAAGGTCCAGTGACTTGAGCTCCCCTTGCGCCATCAGGCAGAGACATGGCGGCTTGGGGCTTCCAGGTCTAGCGACCTAGAGATGCTGATGTGAAGGAGCCCCGGGCTGCCCGTTTTCAGATCCCCCGGCGAGAAGTGAGTTGGACTTTTCGTGGGTTAAATGGAAACTCGCGCTAAACACTAAAAGGCTAAAAAGCTAAGGAACCGCATGGCTGGGAGCCACCAAGATCAGACTCGTCTTTGGAGATGGCCACATGTTGTCCCCCAAAAAGAGGACGCAACAAATAGGACGTTCCGAACTTCTGTACTGCTGACCCCGGATGCATGAACCCATTGGATAGCGGGGCGGGGGTCCCTCCAAAAGTGGTCTGAATCTCCACTGAAGGGACTGTCCCGATCCAAAACTTGGATGTCCAAGTTTTGAGGGCAGCCCTTGTTGGTGGTTTCAATAGAAACCAACAGGATACCCAAAAAGCAACGGCGTCGCCAAACGACACAGTCTGTTGCTTTCCAGGGTACCCCTTTTTGATGGTTTGAAACAAAACCAACAGAACCCTCTCCCCCCCCTCTCCAAAGAAAAAAAGTAAAGACCACGACAACATGGACCAACAGACCCCCCCAAAAGAAGAACAGAAACCAACGAAAAGAGCAAAAAACAAACAAAACACATTTGGCTCGCTCCAAAAAAACCGTTTCGGTACTTCTCTCTCAGCCCTTGAGGCCGAGGCCCATTGCAAGCACTGCTGCGCCAGTCGGCCTTGCCCGAAATGCGGCCGATGGCTGGCCCCCCAAAATACGGGGCCTTGCGTTAAATACATATGAATAAATAAAGGAATAAACAAACAAACCAAACAATTAATAAAATAAACAAACAAACCAATAAACAAATAAACACATACATGTATAGATATATATATGTTATTGTTTTTTTGTCAGGGGGTCCCCGAAACCACAAGGAGACCAGGTACCAACAGACAGGAGCACTATGGGCGATCAGCCGGAAGTGGTAACTTCCAGGGCAGAATGCCAAGCCGACGGAAAGATGATGCGAGCCCTGGTTAACTTTCATTTTTGGGAGGGCCTTTGCGGGTTGCAACGGCCAGAGCCACAGAAGGGAGTTTCAAGCTGAACCCGCTCTGTTAGTGAGACTTCGTGTGTGTTGTTGTACGTAAATGGGTCTTCATGGCAGTGGAGAACAAGCTCGCAGCACGCTCGCTCCATCTCTGGGCGGGTCCCACAGAGCTCCACGTCTCTTCGGAGGTGCCAAAGAGCGGAGGAGTAGTACTCCAAGCCTCGCGAGATCTCGAGATCTCGCACGAGATCGAATTCGTAGACTTCGCGAGACATTGAGATCGAGTTCGACGTGGGTTTTTGGAGAAAAATTGGGAAGACATCGAATTTGACGTGGGGTTTTCTGAGAAAACTTGGTGCGATAGGTAGGGAATGACTGACATTCCGAGACCGGGTGTTGGTAGAACGAACTGGCTTTGGATTCGGATTCCCTTACAGGGCTGCGGTGTTGCTTGAATGAGCCGGTTTTGGGATGGAATGACCGGGAAGGAAACCAGTTAAAAGGGGGGTCAAACATTTGCTGAGAACCAGCAAGAAAAGGACCAGCAGGGTATGTCAGAGTGGTTGGGGATTGAGGGTTTGTTTTCTCTTTTTTCGTGTATCTCAAGAGTGGAGCCTCTGGTGGGTTGAGGGGTGACAAAAGGAACTTCTTGAAAGGAGAATCGGGTGCTAAGCGGTTGGTAACCATGTTACCCACCAAGCTACGTGTTGGCTCTTCGCCACAGGAGCCTAGAGCAAGCAGGCGTTGTCTTCATGTCAGCCGCCGTGAAGGACACAACAATTCCAAGGGAACATAGTGGATGCTCAAAATTCTGCACCACTTGGTAGGTTGTCTACTAGTTGTTTATCAACCTAGTATTCAATTTGGGGTTTCATCCCAATTGGTACGAAGCGGATTTTGGGATCACTATTCAATCCTGAACTTCGCCAACAACTTTGGCAGCTGCGCTGGGGGTTGTGCTTTTTGAGAGTCCCACTTTTGTTGACACAGACCTGCCTGGGTTTGTCTTAAACATATGGGACCCTTCGTAACATGCTTAGTTTCTTCGAAAACCAACAACCAGGGACTCCTTAAAGAAAAAGACACACCCAAAGGAACTGCTAGTTCCTCGTCGTCCAAAATCCAAGCCACGGCTCACCGAAGTACCATGAATGCCAGGTGCATCATGCAGGGCAGACCTTGACGTCTCGAGTCGTGTTTCCACTGAGCATACCTGCAGCCTCCATTGATACATCAATTTTTGCTCGAAATATTTGTGCTCGTGACAACCTGTTCTGAAGTTGATGTACGAGCATATTGATGCATCACGATTGAAACAGAACATGGAGTCCGTGATTTCAACTGCGACAGGAAAAGAATCGGTAAGGTTTTTTTTGGGTTGACATTTGTTTGTGAAGCGCATTCTCCCGAGCGTATTGTCCACTAAAATGGACCAAACCCAAAAAGTGATCAGTCCGAAACGGAACTCAAGCGAGCACTACTGTGGATGAACGAAACGCCACTTTGAAACTATGGGAAACCATTGTTTGTTGGTATTTACAGGGGAATCGAATCATTCCAGGGTTTGTAGCCATCCACAGTATGGGGGGCATTTCCCTTTTTTACAGGTAGTTGAAGCCCTTCCGAGGACTGCTCACCGCGCCTTCCACGCGGAAGGGTTCCACTCTCCAAGCCTTCCAAAGCATGGGATCGGCCACGGTTTTTTTCTTCACGGGGCGTCCCTCCAAAGAGGAGACCCCAGGGGTTCCTTCAAAAGCCAACCCTGGGCTTACTGGGGGTTTTCTCTGGATGGGGGAGTCGCTGGAGAGCTACGGGCAATCGATTCGGTGGCAAGCGAGCGAAAACCCTGGGCAGGTGAATGAGGACGATCACCTGGAGTCAAATGTGTAAAATGTTCTACTAACGTGCAAGGAACAAAAAGGTGGCCGCACCCATAACAGACACCCCTCATTTTTCTTGACATGACCATGGTTTTGTGTTTGGGTGTGTCTTGAAACAGGAAGAGAAACTCAGACAAGGGCTGGTTTGCTGTTGGTCTAAAACCACAAATTAGGGGTACCCAGTGGAGTTCTGGGGTACTTGCCATAACGTCGAAGGCGCACCGTTTGGGGAGGTGGAAGCTCGTGAGTGTTGAGTGGGAAAGGTGAGCAATTGGGACGCCTTTTTTTGATACCCTTTGGATGGGAAAGGGAAACCACAAAGCACACCACTTTTGGGGGTCCCGATCCATATTTTCGGGACCCAAACCCATGTAGCAACTGGGAACTCTGGCAGCGAGTGCTCTAAGACGAATGGAGTTTGCTTCAGCCTGCAACCCGCGACCAGCCGCATCAGTTTTGTGCTCCGCAGCCAACTTCCAGAAACTTCACCACTTTACGTGCGCTGCGCTGTGAGTGGCCCTTGTGTGCAGCCTCACATTGTCTACCGTCTCTTTGTCAGCCCCGCATCCAGCAAGCACTGCGCAACTGCCTGATGACTTTGTTGTGCAGCAATATTCAGTGATGTGTGTGGTTTGGTTGGTCACCTTGTCTTTGTCACCATTGGCATCCAGCCCGCAGCTCACAATTTTCAAATGGCCGTTTGTCGAAGCATATACAATGGTGTCACATGGCGGTGTCTGTCAGCAGCATTAGCTTTTTGGACAAACATCTGGGCGGCGCTTGTGCCACGTTTCGGACCGCATCTGTTGATTTCCAAACAGCATAGGGGAAAACCATGCGACCAACCTCAACATCGTGCAATATGGATGGCATGCTCCAGGTCCCAAGCAAACGGGACCATCTGCTTCATTGCTGTCACCGATGAGGACTGCGAAGCTTAAACCTCGTGCTATGCAGCACTCCGCAAGCGAGGCTGTGCTGGCCTGCTTGGTTGCACTCTCTTCAGCACCGGCGTCCAGCAAGCACTGCACAACTGCCTGATGGCCCTGCTGTGCGGCAATGTGCAACGCAGTGGCTTGGCAGTCTTTTCTGTGTTGGCACCGGCATCCAGCAAGCACTGCACAACTGAGTGATGACCCCGCTGTGCAGCAACATTCATTGGCGTGAATCTTCCAGCAAGCGCTGCGCAACTGCCTGATGTCCTTGCATAGCAGCAAGATGCAAAGGCGTCCAGCCCTCGTCAGTCGTCTTGTTGTGGTCAGCACCTGCGTCCAGTAAGCACTACACAGCTGCCTGATGACCCTGTTGTGCAGCAAAATGTAACGGGCCAAGAGACTCCCAATTACCTATTGGTAGCCGGTATTTTTTCTTTGGCTTCTGGTGCATGTTCAATAGACTTGAATCAACAACAAGATGTGAAATGGTGTTTTTTTCCCATGCCCTGTTCAAGTCAGGATTGCATTTGCCAAATTTCAGGCAGCTCGCGCTGGTTTGTGGCCTAGGCAACTTGGGGCCAGAGGCTCCTTGGGAGATTGCTGAGTGCCTGACAGCGGTGGTGAGGCAATATGTTGAAGCAGCCACGGGTGAGTCCGAGGGTCAGGCAACTTGCGTTGGCTTGATGCAAGCAACGCAAAGAGGCGACGCAGAACATGTGCTAGAGCTGTTGGAGAAGCCTCATGATCCCAATGCTGCTGACAGACACCGCCATATGACACAATGCTTCTGCAAACGGCCATTTGGAAATTGTGAGGTGCTTGCTGGATTCCGGTGCTGACAAAGAGAAGGCGACCAACGATGCCGCCACTCCTTTGCATGTTGCCGCTGGGCAGGGTCACGAGGCAGTAATGCAATTCTTGCTGGATGCCGGCGCTGACAAAGACAAGGCAGACGACTTGGGAATCACGGCAATGCATCTTGGTGCAGGGAGGGGCCATAAAGAAGTCGTACAACGCTTGCTGGATGCCAGAGCTGGCAGAGAGAAAGCGACCAACGAGGGCAGATCACAGGTGGCGCCGCAACGCATCGAAAACACAGTCCCATCTTCCTGTCCGCGCAGCTCGTCCCGCCACGTAGCATACTCCTTTGCCGTCATCACATTCGTGCCATCCAGCAATGTTCGTGCATGGGACACGTGAGCTGGTGCTCGAGCCGAATCTGCCTTCCATGGCGAGGCTTGTACCAATGGATTGGTCCCCGTGGAAAAGTTTCCATTGTCACTCCAGCCCCTAATCCAGTTCAACCTGCACAGGTTCTGCGAAATCTCTGCCATGCGCTCATTTGCTCGGGTGTTCGGGGATCACGGCATCTGTCGCTGCGCTCACCCCCCAAAACCTGGCCTGGTGAGGGCTCAGGCGGGATGCGCCGGTTTCTCGCGCTTTCGCGCGCTTGATTGTTGGGGCCACAATTTGGGTTGGCTCAAAGCAGGGGCACCCCCCGAGCTTTCCATTTGGCGTTTTACTTTGGACCAACCGGAAATTTCAATCTCAGCAACGTGGGCTTTTGACTGAGACCCAGTGAGGTGGTTTATTCGGGGAAAATTGGACCGAACGCGTCAAACAGCGCTCTCCGGATGGTAGGAGTGTTTCCGCAAAGGCTCAGTGCCCTTTTGGGTCAGTCAGCCTGGTTGACCGGGTTGTCTTGAGGCTTGCTAGGTCTTCAGCCTTTTCCCACTCATTTTTCGGATTCTGGCAACCATATTTAGTCTCCCCTATCTGGGCTGCCTGTTTTCTGATCCCCTGCTTAAAGTGAGAACAAGTTGCGGGTTCAATACAGACACCACCATTAAACCAACTAAACAGATCTAAAAAGCTACGGGATGCTTACTCCGATGCCCAGTGGATTTCCATGGGAAAAGCACCTTTGGTTGGTTGAGTTCAACAGGGCACTGGGCAACAGAGATTGCGGATGGCTAGGAAGGTTTTGGAGGACGAGCCGTCAATCCCAACGATTCTTTGGACACCACAGACTCTTCGCATTTCTCGGAAATGCCCAGAGCCACGAATCCCTTAAGCGACCCAGGGGAACCAGTCCGCAAGGCTTGGCGTGAAATGCAGGGGAGACGCAAAAGTGACTTTCTTGGCGAAACCTAGCACTAGAATATAGAATTATCGAAGGCGGCTCAAGGTTAATTATGACTTTTCTTTGTGCGTTCTTTTTCAGAGAAGCCAGTTCCCCCCCCAAAAAAAGAATCCTCTACGGCCATTATCCCAAGGAAACCCAAAGAAGAACGGCTGGAGATCGCTAAAAGCCAACCACGACCTCAGGCTTTGGTCAATAGAGCAACGGCGAAGTCTGTTTTTGCCTCCCTCCCACGGCGCTATGGTACCCATCGACAGAGGGTCCCTGGAAAAGAACATTTGGCCATGGGTCAAAATCCAAATCGTACCCCCAGTGAACATCGCAACCCCCACTAAAATAGGTTCAAAAATGGGTGGTGAATTCACATACCAACCAAAATGGTACCATTGGTTTTGACCCACACACATTTTAATTTATCTTCCAGATACTCTCCCGGTGCTATGTTTGCGCGAGGAAGGGTAGCCGTCCTTTTCGGCGGCGAATTTCATTCACTGGCTGCTCGCAAGCGCGCATCAGGCCATGCAGCATGCATTCCTGATTGCGAATCCTTGCCTCACATGTTCTTTGTCAGCGGCATGCAGCAAGAGTTGCACAACTGCCTGATGGCCCTGTTCTGCAGCAAGATGCAATGGTGTGGCGCCCTGGTTGGTCACCATTTCTTTGTCAGCACCAGCATCCAACAAGCACTGCACAACTGCCTGATGGCCCTGCAGTGCAGCAAGATGCAAAGGCGTGGCACCCTGGTTGGTCCTCTTCTCCCTCTCAGCACCGGCATGCAGCAAGCATTGCACAACTGCCTGATAGCCCTGCCCAGCAGCAACATGCAAAGGTGTGGCGCCATCATTGTCTGTCTTCTTTTTGTCAGCACCAGCATCCAGCAAGGACTGTAAAACTCCCTGATGGCCTTGCACAGCAGCAAAATGCAAAGGCGTGGCACCCTGGTTGGTCCTCTTCTCCCTCTCAGCACCGGCATGCAGCAAGCATTGCACAACTGCCTGATGGCCCTGCCCAGCAGCAACATGCAAAGGTGTGGTGCCATCATTGTCTGTCTTCTCTTTGTCAGCACCGGCATCCAGCAAGCATTGCACAACTGCCTGATGGCCCTGCCCAGCAGCAACATGCAAAGGTGTGGTGGTATCATTGTCTGCTTTGTCTTTGTCAGCACCAGCATCCAGCAAGGACTGCACAACTGCCTGATGCCCCTGCTGCGCAGCAAGGTGCAACGGTGCCAAACCCTCGTTGGTCGCCTTTTCTTGGTCAGCACCGGCATCCAGCAAGCGCTGCACAACTGCTTGATGTCCTTTCTCAGCAGCAAAATGCAATGGTGTGGCTCCCGTGTTGGCTGCCTTCTCTTTGGCAGCACCTGCATCCAGCAAGCATTGCACAACTGCCTGACTGCCCTGCTGTGCAGCAATATGCAATGGTGTGAATCCTTGCTTGGTCGCATGCTCTTTTTCCGCACCGTCATCCAGCAAGCACTGCGCAACTGCCTGATGGCCCCGGAATACAGCAATATGTAAAGGTGTGAGGGCATCGTAGGTCGTCTTCTCTTTGTCAGCACCGGCATGCAGCAAGCACTGCGCAACTCCCTGATGGCCTTGGAATGCAGCAAGATGCAGCGGCGTAAGGCCAAGGTTGGTCACCTTGTCTTTGCCAGCACCGGCATCCAGCAAGCACTGCGCAACTGCTTGATGACCCTGCTCTGCAGCAACATGCAAAGGTGCGGCGCCACTATTGTTTGCCTTCTCTTTGTCAGCACCGGAATCCAGCAAGCACCTCACAATTTCCAAATGACCGTTTGCAGCAGCATTGTACAAAGGTGTCTTTTGGCTGTTTCTGTCAGCAGCATTGGGATCATGAGGCGTCTCCAGCAGCTCCAGCACATGTTGCGCATCGCCTCTCTCTGCTGCTTGCAGCAAGTCAACGCAAGTTGCCAGCCCGTCCTCTTCACCTGTGGCTGCTTCAACATATTGCTTCACAACCGCTGTCAGGCACTCAGCATCCTCCCACAGACTGTCTGGCCCAAACTTGCTCAGGCCACTGGCTAGCGCAAGCTGCCTGAAATTTGGCAAACCCAGTCCTCACCGTTGACAAAGCAAGGACAACACCATTTCTTTTGTTTTTGCTGGTCAATCGTTAATTGACTAGGTCCTCCAGTAGAGAGGTTAGAATAAGAGTACCTTTTCTTCTTGTTCTCTGTAGTCTATTGTAGTAGGGGAACCCTCCCCCAAAAAAGAAACGGTAAAAGGGCACCTAGCTTCGGGGACCTAGTTCACGAACGTGCGCCAAAGGGACTAAAACTCGTTGACTTGAACAGGACATGGGAAAAAGGACACCATTGAACATCTTGTTGTTGATTCACGTCTATCGAACATGCACCAGAAGCAAAAGGAAAAACCAACCGGATACCCAATGTGCAACTGGGAATCTCTTGGCCAGTCGCCGCCGCAAGGTGTCGAACCACTCCCCGTCTTCCTGTCCGCGCAGCTCCTCCCGCCACAGCGCGCACTCCGCCCTGGTCACTACATCCGTGCCATCCAGCAAGCGAACGCACGCCATGAGCTGGACACTCCCGCTTGGCTCGCTGTGGCTCATGCATTGAAGCTTGAAAGAATGGAGCACATGTCTGAGAACAGCCAAGCCTTTGCTGAGACGCGCAGACTTTGATGCTTCTTTGGAATTCCCTTTAAAACCCAAGGAACAAGGGAGCTAGCTTTTGCACTCCCAGATCGGCAGTTGGCACTCCCTCGTACTCCAACAGCCAGTGCCCCCAGGGACCTAAGCTGAAGGTCAGATCCGGTCGATCCGCGTTGGCTCCCGAGCTTTTGTGTCTTCTTTTTTGTTTTGCTTTAAGCGGCAACTTGGCTGTGGGTCAAAAATAGGTACCCCAAAATGGAACCTTAGTAAATGGAACCAAAGACTAAAACCTGCGGTCCCCTGGTGGCTTAATTTTGACCCACACCCACATGGTGGCTGTTGATCGCAATAGTGTTTGTGGAACCTCCATGCAGGAATCCCCACCAGCAACGTGAACAATTCACGGAGCCCTCGTGCTGGAACTGATGTTTTTTGAGATCGCGGACCCGCAAATCTCGCTGGGTTCTAATGGGCATGGGTCAAACTGAAACCGCCAGGAATCGGACCGCAGGTTAAATCGTCCATGTTTCCATTTACCGATCGGGCAAGCCATTTTGGGTACCTATTTTTGACCCACAGCCTAATCAAAATGGGGGGAACCCTCATCCTAAGATGTCCGTAGTAAGCAGAAAGAGTGCCAGGCATGGTTAAGGATTGACTGTGAACAACCCAGTTGGCCATGGGTCAAAGCCCCGGATATCCAATCCCCACTAAAATAGGTCCTAAAATGGGTGGTGCACCTATATGGCCAGTTGACAAAACCGGCTGGACAAACTAAACGTCACGCAGCCCCCCGTTCGTTTTGATCAGGTGCCACTCGCCTGGTTGTAAGCCAGCTCCGACTTCTTGTAGTCGGCAGACTCGAAATAACTAAGCCTCTCAGCGCAGATTGTGGGAAGCGCGGATCCTGTTTCTGGTTGAATTTGGCTCCGTGCTTTTTCGACGGTGCCTTTTTTGGGGTGGCTTCAAAAGGAACCCACCAGGTTTGGGGTCCCCCAGTATGACACATGCCCATTTAAAGGGACACCCTTCCCCAAACAACAGGAAACGAAGGGGCACTGGCGGGCAACTGAGCTCTTGAGGGTAATCTGCTAGGAACAAACAAAAAACCGTATCATGGTAACTTTCAGTTTACATTTGCAACCTCATTCCTAGTTGCTCTGTGGACTTCCACAGAAACCTAGACACCACCATTCTCAAAGCCGGTTTTCTCTGGCCCCCGTCTTGATGGGCAGCCCTTCAACCAGTTGACCCCCGATTTAAACACCACGCTACTTTGCAGGTGAGAGCCCTTTTACATCGGCAAACAGATATACCTGTAGCCCTTTGCGGAGTTGACCATTTTTGGTGGGGTTTCCCACCACACAGAAAGGGGATCCGACTTCCTGGGTGGATTCGCCCCAAAAAAGGCCCGAATCTTTTTGGTTGCCTCCAAAAAGGCCATCCCCCAAAGCTTCAAGTTCAGCAACGGGAGCGAAATTTCGTGGCACTTCACCGCTGGGTCCTCGCAGTTCCCGGGGGTGAGAGCGACCCCAGTGGAGCCGGCTCCGTCTCTCAGGGGCAAAATCCGCTTCGCAGCGGGGTGGGATTTTCTCCATGCCGATCGGTGGATTTTGTCCATCCACTACGGTCTGCTTGCGAGGGTCTACGTAAAGTTGACTCATAGACACCAGCTGCAGGAAAATCTACGGGACACTTGCCAACTACCAAACACAAGGATTTCCTGTAGAACGTCCTGTAGCTAGTTTGATAGAAACTGGCGATGAAAAGGGGTTGCAAGTCACTTAACTAATGCTGGAACCGTCTATGCTTGAGCAGTAGTTCTCCTCTGAGAGTTCGGCATTCCGGGACAAAACACCCTACACGTAACACGGACAACCTTCCCCTTACAAAAAACAAAGACGCACACACACACACACACACTCACAGACACCTAAGTCCGCAAGCACAGGCACATAGAAACGTTTAACAGCCATTGAGCTAGCCAGCCCAATGTGGGTGTGTCTCTCAATCGGGAAGCCTGAAGTCCCTGAAGCCGCGTGCCATGGTTTTGTAAGTCCCGGGGTTAAATGTTGATCAGGAACCCTTTGGTGGACATCAGGATTTGGGGGATTGCACCATTTGGTTTGGTGGGCCCCATGCAAATGCACACTGGGAAATAGCCAGTGCTACGTTTTTACCTGTACATATCTGATCGCCCCTTGAAACCAAACGCTCCCTTGACCCTGCAAATGTCCCAGTGATTCCACTCAACTCTCTCTCCTGTCCCAAGGAGTATCCTAAAAAAACCAAAAGGATCTGCAAGTGAAAGACTGTGTCTAACAGCGGAACTACGGGGGGAATCATGGCTTTCGCTCGTTGTGCCCCCGCAGCGAGTGAGACATATAGGCAGGAGACCGGCTGCACGCGTCCCAAGTCCACCCCCATCCACCACTTCCACCTAATATCGAGGCCATCTTGGAGACTCTTAAGCCAAACAAGCAACAAAACAAAAACACAAATACAATAAGCATAATAAACAACAACATGCACACACACACACACAACCAACGGTTTTCCTTTTGGTCCTTCATAAGCCAACCTGAAAAAGGCAAGGTCCTCCACTAGATTGATTAGAACAAGCGCACCCATTTCTTCTGTAGTCTATTTTACTAGGGAAACCCTCCCCCCAAAGAAACGGTAAATAAGAGGGCACCAATTGCTGGGGGACCCAGAAGGGCCACCTTTGGCTCAAACGAACATCACCCAGCCGGTCGAACCTGACGCGACGCTGAGGCCACGGCCCGACCAAGTCTAAGACGTAGCCGGTCTCGTAGTGCCTGGCATGGAGGAGGGGCCACGAGGCTCCAAAAACCCGGGGCTCGAGGTACTCGGACCCGAAAGAACTACCCCCCTCCCCCCACCCCCAAAGAAGCTCATGTGGAAAAAACCAGGTCTTGGAGTCGAAAACCAAGTTCTTTGCTAGATGATTTTTTTTATTTATTTTTTTCTTCGGGTTTCTGATGTGATAGGTTCATGGCGTATGGTAGAAATTTCTCTTGATTTCCACTGCCACTTGCCAAAGGAAATGGACACCTGTAGGGATGACCCAAGTTTGTCACAATCGATCCTTGGCGGCTTTGGGAAATCAAGTTCTCGGTTGGATCTACTGTGGATGGACGAAATCCGTTCGCACCTCTCGGACACCGTGGGACACCATTGTTGCTGTTTACACGGGAATCGATTTCCAGGGTGTCTTTGGTGGTGCGAAATCAACGCTCGCAGGTGTCCCTGCTGCGGTTCGGGTCACACCCTTATATACCAGCCAAATGAGACCCCTGGGTTGCGATTCTCCAACCATTTTTCAGTGGCTATTCTGAGGCTCCGTCCAGGTGCCCCAAGACTGAGGTTGCAACAAATCGATCCGGATAAAACCCACCATACGGCCCAAAAACAAATTGGGCGGTACTGGAGCGAGCATCGCCAGTTGCTGCTTTTTTGCCATGCACTCAAAACCCCAAAAGCCAGCAGTGACTGGGAAAAAGCAAAGCAACTTGGCCACCTAGGTGCTTTTTGTATGTATATATATATATATATATATATGTTGAAACTGGAGGTTCCAAAATGGGAAATTGCAGAAACCCTGAACACTGTTGAAACACAATTGTTTTTTGTTTTAAACAAGTAACAACAAAAAACAGACACAAAAACAAGAACAATGCATATCACGTTTTGTTTTCCCCTTTCTGCGCCTGTTGCCGAATGGCCTCAGCCAAAGCTCGCCAGCCCAAGCCCGCCTCTTGGGCAAGAGCGACAGCTCCTGGACCGCCTGGCCGCAGTTGAAGCCGTGCCTCAGCGAGCGAGCGAGCCGCTTGGCTGAGGGGCTCAGGTACCGTATTTTTTGGAGGTGGGAGTGCTTTTTCTCTTTTCCTTCTTTTGTTTTTTTTGGGGCGGGGGGAAAATAAATTGTGAAAAGTAACACCCGGCAATGTGCTTCTTAATGGCAAAAAGAGGACGATTCGACCATTTTAGGGGCTCCCGATTTTGAGGCCAAAGTCTTACAGGAACTCTAGTGGCAACCAGGTGCAACACAAGTACAGCTGAAAGGGGAAATGGGGACCGTCAAACAAGGGCAGTTTGGCAAGCGGCGTTTTGTCCCCGCTTATCCACGGGAGTTTTCGCCAGGGCGGTCCCTGGGTAGGCGATGAGTTTGGCTTGCCCAGGTCTTCTTTCAAAGGGAACCAGGGGAAACCGAAGTTTCAGCCCCGATTCCAAATCCATTCCTGGTTCCAATGTGAAAACTTGGTTGAACAAACCAGCGGGCTTTCCTTTGGCATCTCAACGAAACAGGTTGGTTTGGCCTAAGGCGTAACCGTTCTCCTGCTTTCCTCGAGGCCCAAAGCTTCAAAGAGGAGCCCGTTCTCAAAGGAAGCCCAAACTCTTTTACCATTGAAAAGCAACAAACAAAGAAACAAACAAACAACTCTTTTCCCATAAAACAAACAACAAAAAGCAACACAAATAACAAACAAACCCACCGGTCCCCTTCGGACCCGTCCGATACCGCACGGCTCGCAGCTGGGATCCCGTCACCCCAGTCTCGTTGAAGCAAACTCCAGCGGACAACACGACGGAAAAGCATGCACACGCCAAATACCAACGCTACTTGTAGCAACCCCTGACGGAAAAGGAGGTGTATGGCATGGAGAACCTGGCCCTTTTAAGAATACCCTTAAACAAGTGGGTATTTGGAGGGGGCACACGAGTAAAGGAACGAAGCCGGGCTGCACCATAAAGCACATCCAGATCCTTTGGTTCCTTTGGTTTTAAAATAAAATATAGAGAGGCTCACCAAAGCGAAGAATCCCCGAAGCCAAAAGCCAACGAAAGCGGAAAGTGTGAGCTACGAGAAAAGAAACAAGTTGATATGGGGCGGCTGGTTCACTGAAGACCGCAGGAAGCCACTTTGAACACGTCGCCCCACAAAACTCAACCCCAAGGCTCCCCATTTGTTTTGGGCCCTCAAAATAGGTTGTTTTCAGTCCAGGTTCTTCATTGGAGGCCCGGGGGCCTGCATCGCAGGGTTCATGAGCTGGGCAAAAGCTACCCAAAGTCGGCGGTCCGCCTCAGCCACTACAGCGAACCACCTGTCCAACACCGAAAACAAGAAGCACGAGCTCAAAATCTTTGTTTGGGACAAGCCCTCAAATGACCCAATAGATGTGAAGGCCAAAGGCTCCCGGTTGATTTTGGGGCCCGAGTTAAGCACCAGGTTTGGAGACCCCCAAACACCTCCAGGTTGTCCAATGGAGGGGTTTGGGTCTTTCATTGGAAGCCGAAGCCAGGAGCCTCTGACAAGTCTCCTCCCGACTCGACTTGGGCGCCCTGCATCGCGTGGAGGGCGATGCCCAGACGGCAGAGCAGCGATGCCAGGGACAAAGCCTGGCCCGTGGTGTCGCCCGGAAAACCCACAAAGGGTGGTGCTTCAAATATAGAATCTGTTCATCCGCAAGAACTACAAGAGTTGGACAACCATAAAATTCAGCTGTTTGCACCAAAATCTTAAGGCGGGGAAATGAGACTCGGTCCTAAGTTTTGTTTCCGTTCCGGGTTCCCCCTTTGAATTCGCCAAATTGGGCGCTTGGGTCCAGCCATTTGGAACCTGAACATTTCCGAACACGCGGCGAGTGAATCCTCTTTGAGGCACTCTTTATGGAACAAACAGCCACGAGGTATACGCATTTCCCGGTTTGGAGTGGAGGTGCGAAATCTTCCCTCCGGGCTTTCCACTGCAAAGACAAACTCCGTTTTGAGTAGAGTGGGTTGACATCATACGCAGGGGGTTGGCTACGCCAACATATGACACAGTTTTGGAGCAGACTCGCAACTTGGCGATCCGGGAAGTTGGACATGGGAGGAAGCTGTTGCTGGGGGCACTGGATGGTTTGTGGTGGAAGAGCTTTTGTGTTCGGGTAGTGTAGCGTTTTTTGCAGGAGATTTGGGCTGACTGCCAGCAACCAGCGGAGAACGAGGTTGCCTGAACCAGTGACCCGTTCAAGGGGTGCAAACATGAAGCGCTAAAATACATGAAGCCGGCTCCGGAATGAACCAGCAACCTTTACATCCTAGCTTCGTGCAGCAAAAAACGATCGCAACAGTGACTGAACAAAACGATCGCAACTTGGCTATCCAGGTACTCACTTTCACCTGTACTTCGCCTTTGGCTAACTAATGCCCCCTGGTTTCCCGCCTACCTCATGCACCCTGCTTTAAGTGGCTCTTCGTGGCTCCCATTCGACGTCACGAGGGGAGAACATTGGTCGGCACACAAAAGAGCCGTGCCCAATTCCCGTTTCTATTGCTTGCACAAAGGCTCCAATTCGCCTGATTGAGGGCCTTCAAACCTGGTTTTGAGATTCCCAACCACCGGTTGCCGGGGCGTCTAACTAATGGGGTTTGGGTCTTCCCATGAAAGCCGAAGCCAGGAGTCTCGTGACAACTCCCCCCATGCCCCACGCCTCGGAGCCGGCCGCGTCCTGAAAAAAAACCCACCCGCGGTTCCACGTGTTTTGTTTTTGGGGGGCCCCTCCGAGGACTTGGTCGCGCGGGTTCTCCATGTGTTTTTTTTCTTGTTCTTTTTCTGTTTTTCTTCTTCTTTTTTCCATTTCTTCTTTTTGTGGGGTGTGCATTGGGTTGGAGAGGTCATGCGACATTTTTCGGGCAGAAGACTCGGAGCTGCAATCCGATTCTCCAAAAACTTCAGTGGGTGCTACCACGACTACCTGGCACCAGGAAGACGAGGACCAGCTCGATCAACAGAGGAGGACGAGGCTTCGGCGAGATTTGTTCTTTTGAATTCCCATATTTTAAGTTCTTATGCTGGGGGGCCGCAGTGTTTTGGATGGTTTGGATTCTGGCCCAGGGAGCCTGGCTTTCTGTTTCGGGATCCTCGCCTAAAAGACCGCGCATCCACAAAAAATCAGCACCAGGCACTGGAGCAACGCTTGTTTCCGACCCAGGGTGTTGCCAGAATGCGAATTCAAAAGGTGTGAATGCGAAAAAGCTGCCGGATGTAACCCGGGTGTTCTTGCTTGGCACTCAAAACCCCCGAAAACCAGCAGTGACTGAAAAAAGCAGCAACTTGGCTATCTAGGAAATAGCCAATCTGACTTCAAACCCAAAACCAACGGTTCCCGCCGACGACGACCAGGACGACACGTCCAGTAACTACCATCCCTACCCGAAGTAGGGTGCTTTGACTGAACAACTGAACAACTAACCACATGGGATTGTCAGCTCCCCCCCCCCCAGAGAAGGCAGCGCTAATAAACAACCCACATGCCAAGAACAGCGAAGCCACCCCAAGTGAGTTGTAAGCTGAAACGTGAGGCCGCAAAGAAAACACACCGCTCTCCTGCGGATATCGCCGCACTTCCTGCGCCACTTGCGCACAACCAGCTGGCTGGAAGGAGGCGTTGTTTTGTTTTTCCCCATGTTTCTTCTTGGTGCAGATGCAGCCATAAGCCAAACCAAATACGAGTTCCTGGGCTCGTTGATCCCTTGCTGAAAGCTGAACTTTGGGTGGGATGTGTCATGAACCCAAACTGAACCAACTACCAACATATGGGTGTGGCTCAAAATCAAAAGTCGGGGTTGCGCAGGTCTTGGTCTTGGTTTCCATTTGCCAAGGGGCCATTTTGGGTATTCCACGTTTGGAGCAGCCATATCTATTTGTCTAAGGGTATTATTGCTGAGCACCGTTGGGACAAGTGAGCTGCAGTCAGTCCAAGCCAAAAAGATACAGGGTTCCTTTTTGGCTCAAACAAAGACAAGCCGTTTCTCAAAGACAAGCCGTTTCTCAGAATAAGGGTTTCTTTCTTTTGGCTTCCCCGTAAAAGGGCTCAAAGGGGTGGCAACCATTGAGAAACACCCATTTTGGCTGAACCCACGCTCGTGGATGCCAAGCTGCAGGTAGCCCTTCTCCGTTTTTGTGCTTTCTACAGGGTGGCTCCCTTGGATCAGGTCCCCTTCACTTTCTTTGGATTTCACCCGGTTGAGGTGCAAAGGGAAGCCACCCCCGCACCTCCAAACCAAGGAAGCTGATCGGAAAATGGACACACTCCACCCGACTCCAAAGTGAAATCGTCCCCCGCTTTCTTCGGGGCATCTGAACCCTTGAAAAGGGATCGGAAGAGAAACCCCGGGAAAACCCATCCAGGGCCACAACCAATCAGAATACCCACAGACAAGAATGCCCACAAACACGTCCAACGAAAAAGAAGAAGAATCAAAAACACTCCAAAACCAGAAACAAAAGCCCCCCTCCTCTTGAACGCTCGAATAGGCGGTTTTTCCTTCCGGAAACGGACTCGACCTCGGCTCGCCTTGTGGCTCTCAGATCTCCAGCTCTCGCGGCGCTCCTCACGCTCTTCGCGAGTCGATGCGCGAGTCGGGAGCCCGTTGGGAGTTGTCGCTTGCGCATGGGACAAATGGACTCGTCAAAGATCGAACTTGAACGGCGGCTTTCCACCCTTTACAAAGAAACGCACATTTTTTGCGGCAGCCCCACCAAGTATAGAATGTTTGGGTGCTCGGCCGAGCAAGAGAGTTGCTGGTAACGTAGGCTATATCCCACTTAGAAGCCTCCTCAGGTGCGGTTAACCCAGTGATTTGTGGGTTTTTCACCCAGGTGGCTAACCACTTACTAATTTGACAATGAACATCCAAGTAACTTGGCCGACCCAAGTACTGTGGACGCAATCCGCGTTGGATTGACCTAGGTCCGTGCCTTGTCGTGGCTTTCGCGAGTTTGAAGGCTATGGAAGCGCCCTCCCTTTCTGGCTTCAACCACACCACTAGATGGAACGGCCGACTAAAGCAACCATACCTACTCGTTCAGTTGTGACAACCCTTTGCTAAAAAAGATATATCGGTATTTGCCCTGGACAACTGGGCATTCCAAAATATCTTAAACGGAGAGGGTATTCCGAGTTGGAAGGCAAGCCAGGCTAGCCCTTCTGTAGAAGATGGAAACCATGCGCATGCCTGACATTAGATGGTACCATGTCTTGGGTAAGAAAGGGGTTGACAACACGCAATGTGCCATCTACTTTCACCCAACTGCTCAGTTTCTGAGTGGATTGGCCAAACACAAAACTTCTTGTTTGCTCAACAATAGCGGGCGAAAAAAGGGTACCCATTCTGGGAACCCTGGTAAATGGAAAGGACTACCACCTGTCGTCTATTTGTGGTGTTTTAATTTTGATACCCAACTGGTCGAAAGGCAGAACGGTGGGCCGATCCATCAGGAACACGAGAAACCCTACCGTTTACAAGTATCCTAGTGAAGCGACCTGTGCAGTATGCACAAACAAACAAAAGCCAGAAGGTCTGGAAGACGGGTGTCTCAAGGCCAACTTGTACCTCCCTAGCGCTGGGGCTCTCAACCGCCCTTGGGGATTCCTAGTCTGTATCTGCTCCAAACAAGCGCTGTTGTGAGTTCGTATTTGTAGAACCCAAGTTGCAAGTACACCAACCCCTTCTTCGTAAAGGGTGGACGTCACCTTCTCCAAACCCCCTTTTTACGGGTATCTTTGGGGCATACCTCGTCTGGGTCCTCCAGTAGAGAGGTTAGAATAAGGGTACCAACCTTTTTTCCGTAGTCTAAATTTTAGTAGGGTTCGGAACCCTCCCAACCAAAAAAGGGGTGAGAAAACGGGCACCAATTGCTGGGGGACCTAATCGTTCTCTAGCCTGAAAAAAAGCGTTGGTATGAGCAGGGCTTGGTGAGGCGTGGGCGTGGCTTCAAAAAAAGTCTCGGTCCCGGCGGTTGGCATTCGCCTTGTCGCCGCGCAAAGCCTCGGAGGCTTCGTTGCGAAACCGTCGCTTGGGGAGGCTCCGTAGTCCCAAAACGTGATCAAAGTCAGCCCCTGGCAGGTGAAAGGGAAACAACCCCCCCAGTTTTCTGACTTTAATATCAGAAGCAGTCAAAATGATTCCCACCAGAACATGGGCTTGTTCATTTCCCCAACAAAAAGTGGTGCACGAAGCAGCCAAGCGTTTTCTTGGTGGGCTTGGTCTCAAAACGGGCGAGTTCCCCATGCATCCGAATGTTTCAAGAGAAGCCAGGAGGTTCCCCTTTGAGACAAACCCACATGGGTTCTCTCAAACGGGGCGGAGCCTCACGGTCGCCTTCTTGTTTCTGTTTTTGATCGACTGGGAGGTCGGTTTAAAGGACTGGGGGCCCCCTAGTTTGCCGCAATCCCGTATCGCTTTGAGGCTGACCACACATTCTTTCTGAAGTACACCGTTTTAGTGCGACATGGTAGAAATGGGACAGAGCATTTTTTGTGAAGTTCACTACACGAGAAGGAAGTAGAGGTTGCTGCTGAACTGTGGAACACTGTTGATCGCGACTCTGTAAGGCCTACCAAGCACTTAGCTAGGTCCTAGCCTACACAAGCAAATCTGCGAGTGAAGGGAAGTTGTTGAAACAGTTGAGTCATACTCGATTCCTAGTATTAAACTGGCCTACCCAGAAATATGTAAAGGATGACAAAGGCGGACATATCCGCACCCATCAAATGGCCAGGGGAATTGAGCAAGCCCCGGCTAAGACGGCATCATTCTCGCTTCCGAGATCCCTGGACTTGGCCCAAAAACAGCTCCGGCGTGGTCCCAAGAAGTGACGACCGTCCGAAATTGCGGAGCACGGGGAGTGAGATTTTGCCATTCCTCTCATCTTCCCCCGAATGAAGCGAAAGAAAACTCCCCCGCGTCGAGCGCTTGTAGGGCGAACCTCGGCGGAGAGTCTGCAGTCTTCTTCGGGCAAAGGCTTTGGGCCTTTTCCAGTTTCTGGCAAAATGACTGGGGAAGTTGCCCAAAAGCAACCACAATCAAATCATGGCCCCTTTGAGGGATCCAGTACGCCTGCTCAACTTCTAGGCGACACTTCCCCAGTCTTTCCAGGGATCCGAATCTTTCCAGAAAACCATCAGAACCCCAGGGGAAACGGATCCGGTTTTTGAAAAGAACGATGGTTGAACAGAATGGACAAGGAATCAACGGATGACAAACAACCTGGAATCTCCTTCTGACCCTTTAGAAATGGTTGGTCAGACTCTGCAGAATTAAGAACCGGGTCAATTGACCCCTTTTTCTAACTTGAGAAACCTCAACTCACCGTGACCCTTGGGGTGAAAGGTGTCGTGGACCCCTCGCGGTTGGCTTGCGAGCCCCCCGGCGGACTGGGACTTGGTCGGCCGGCTCCTTAGATCCCGAGACGTCCATCGGCGTTGCCCAAAGATGGCGTTTCAGTGACTGAAAAAAAAAAGCGAGCGCAACTTGGCTATCCAGGTGGTGCTCAGCAGCGAATGAGAAATGCAAGGACCCCGAACAAAACCATCCAACTGGTGGTTTACCTAGGTCCAGATTTGAGAGGCTAGAATAAGGGTACCAACTTGTTTTCTGTAGTCTATTGTAGGGGAACCCTCCCAACCAAAAAAGTTACATTAAGAGGGGGCACCCAGCTGGGGGGACCTAGTCACTTTAGGGACCTCCGGGTTCCTTCCCTCATTCCCTGAGCACCAGAAAGATCAGGATGGCCTCCAAATTCAGTGGGCCCGTTTCGGGTGAAGGTCAGACAGGTACACGGATCTTCTCTTGAAGCGATACTCACGAAAACGGTTTGGGCTACGCAAAAGCGTATATTCTGAACTTATGGTCCACATCGCTAAGCTAAACGACATATTTTTGGAGGAGAGCCCAGTTGAATTCCTAATGAATTGGAATTCGACCCAACAACAAAGCTTGGGGTTTTGGGACACAGTGAAACCACATTCTGTCATGAAGTACCCATTACTCCAAGTGTTTTGCTTGGTATCTTGTCAATCTCTGACCGAAACAGGGATCGGTATTTAGCATGGAACACCGACCGGTTCTCATAACACACATGCCAAATCTGCAGCTTAGTTATGAGGCAAAAACAGAGTACACCCCTGGATCGCCGGTTGCTGTTTTCCATCCACATTACCCCAAAAACCAGCAACAGTGACTGAAAAAAAACAGCAACCTGGCTATCCAGGCGCTTTCATCTAGTTTGGCTTTTCAACACAAATACCAAGGGGGAGAATCTCGCACCCCTGCTCTGTGCTCACATGACGCCATTTGAAAGCGCTGAATCTGCTGGGTAGAAACAAAAGGTTTGCATGCAGAAACTCAGCAGACTATGCCGACCTGTACCCCACTCGAAACGCCAAAAGCAAAGTACCTCCTGTAAATGGACACAATTCTGCACCATTTGGTATAAATATGAATCCCAATTTGAATACTGGTTGATAAGCCAATTCAAACCACTGGTGCAGAATTCTGTGCATCCACAGTACGAATAAAATGCTTTTGACCCAACCACTCGGGGTTGCCAATTCATTTTTCGGCAGGGATAAGGGAAGAACAGGGAGGATTCAAGGGGGTCAGCTTTTCAAGCAAGGGCTTCATCTCATGGACCTGGCCGTCACCTATTTCTTAAACCCTCAAGGATCCTCGGCTCCAAGGATAGCAAGTTCCATTGCAAGTTGCCATATTTCGATGGCTCCTTGTGCCCGCAAACCCAAGCCGCAGCAGCAGGGCGCGCCATGTTTTTCTTCTTTTTTCGTGGTTCGATGTCGGCGCTGCGTAGCAGTCGCCCGATGTGATGAACCTGGAAGAAATGCGAAAAGACTGGGTTCAAAATGGGAGATACCTTCCCCCCCTTTAAACTCCAAATATATCCGCGTTTTTTTTCAGGTATCATGCTGACCCCTGACTTGAAAAAGGAGACCGGTTTTTCAAAACTCCTTAACTCAATGGTACTTGTAGTAGGAAGTATGGTCTCCTTTTAGGACCTTGAACAAACCGGAACTCAAAGGGTTCCCCTCAGAAACCGCCTCCTTCCTCCGGTGTTTTCTGGGAAGTTAACACATTTTAGAAGGACACCTGCCAAACCCGCAGACATAGTTGATCAACATGCAGTCCCGGATCCCCTAAAGCCACTCCATAGTCCGTGGGACATCACTAAGCACCAAACCCCTCAACCACGCAATACCCAACTATTTTCAGTTGGCATGTCAGCCCGTTGCTATAACAGGAGGTATTCACCGGTTTACCAGGGTTTCCAAAAAATACCCTGGAAGACACGTGTATTTGGTAGGGGGAGGCTTGATTTGGGGGTGTCCTGAAAAGGGCGGACCCCAGACAAATGGATCCCTGAAACAAACTAATCAAGGTCACGGAAGACCGTCACGAACTCAGTTGCCCCAGTTTGGATCCAGAAACAACAGGTCAACCTTTCGGGGTTATGAAGAACCATGGATCAAAAGGAGGACACTAAAAGGGTTGGGCATTACTCCTTGTGGTGGATTCCTCCTGAAGGTCATTTCAAGTGGATCAAACTTTGGATCAAACACGGGGGTCATTTCAGGTGGATGTGCTTTGGGCAAAGTGACACGGCCAGCTCAAGGGAAACACAACAAGGTGAATGGCTCGATCACGTGCAGTGTCCCCTTTAAAGGAATATCCAGGTAAGCCGGGGGGTCAACCGCCGGGTTTGATCGATGTGGAACAAATGATAACAAATGCTTGGCTGACGTTGAAGGGGGAGCCAATTTGTAGATTTTAGCAGTTCAGTGGTTGGATTTCCACCACTAAACCACAACAAGCAACATATGTAAAAAAACAAAAACAAAGAGAAAACGTTTCCAACAACAACCATGAATGGGTTGCAGTTCCCATGTCGCGATTGGAGCTTCGGTAGGATTCGTGGACCCGCCAAACAGGTTTCCGAAAGGTCCTGACTGGCTGACCAGGTTCCTGGCCTTCAAAAAAAGGGGGTTTGACCTTTCAATTGCTTCTACGTCCCCTGGAAGAAGTATATTTTTTCAGTGATAGGTTCCGACTTGAACACCAAGGGAAAATACCACGGATTCATCTCAGCAAACGGAAGTTGACCCTGGTGGTCCCATTCAGCGGTTCCCATTTGACGGGCCCGCGTGTCTATGAATTTGGGCCGATTTCACGCCCTCGGCGAACGGGAGACGCGGCGAGGTGTCGCTTGGTGCCTTGTCCTGAATCTCTGCCACCACTTTTGAGGTGTTGAGAAATTCCTGGCGCTTCGGTTTTGGTCCCTTCGTTTTTCTTCTCCGAGTAGGAAGTCAACCCTCGAGCCTCAAGAAGAGCTCCAAAAACCAACTGCACCCCCTTCCCCCCCCTCCTTTGGCAACCGCCCAACGAGAAGATATCCTGACATCAACAGCGAGTCGAAGTGGCGAACCCTGACACCCAACATGGTACAGCATGCAGAAAGGTTTGGCCCCGCAACAAAAGGTTCCCTTGTACTCATCTTTGGGGGATGAAACTTTTGCCTCCCCAACCACACCTTCATTTGGGACCCGTTTCCCTGGGAGTTAAGCCATGAAAACACAAGGCTCAAAGGCAGACCGCCATAGTTTATGTCACCCATTGTTTCGGATATCATAAACAGCTCCAAGCCCGGCTCCGTGTCAACTACCCCACGTAGAAGCTGGCAGCTGGATCGATCCCTTTCGAATAACAGAAGAAAAACAAACTCGCTTGAGTGGATGAGCCAAAAGACTCCCACGCTTGTTGTAAATTCACGTCTCAGAAAGTGACCTTCTGTCCGAAACGGGGGGTTCGGTGGGGTTAGGTGGGGTTTGGTTGGGTTGGGGAACCCGCCAGTTGCTGTTTAGTTCCATGCACTTTACCCCCAAAACCAGCGACAGTGACTGAAAAAAGCTGCAACATGGCTATCAAGGTAGTCCACAGTAAAGTGACATCAAAAGTATCAAACGCAAAGTTGAGAGCCAGCAGGCGCCATCAACCGCTTCGACGCAAATTCGCATAGGTGACCCAAGCTGGAAACAAATAGCATAAGTTTGCCTGGTACATGGATGGCATACCCATCTAAACCAGTGGAATGTGGAATCTCGCTTGCTTTCTGCTCCCCTGCTACAAGTTTAACTTTTAGTGGTTTGATGGAAAACCCATTAGTTGGCAAAAAGTTAAAGTCCTAACATCCAAGCAACATGCAACAAAGGAACCCATCTATTTCACTGCACCAACCGATGAAAAGGACACCTCTGCTCCTGACAACTGTGCCCCATTCAGCCAGCCTTGCGACCCATCGGATTCAATCGGACTCGATTTTCTCCCCATTCTGCCAGTATCAAAGTCACCCAAATAGTACCAGTTTCTGACTTTGAGGGATTTTGACCGCTCACAGTCAAAGAAACAACTCCCACCTAGATAGCCAAGTTGCGATCGCCTTTTTCAGCCACTGTTGCGATCGATTTCTGGGGTAAAGCGCATTGAAACAAACAGCCACTGGTGATCCAGGCAGTGTTCTTCCAACCCCCTGGATCGCCAGTTGCTGCTTTTTTCCACGCACTTTACCCCAGAAATCGATCGCAACAGTGGCTGAAAAAACGCGAAAAAGCAACTTGGCTATCCAAGCCCTTTCTTTGAGAACCCCCTGGTCCATGATTGACCGTCCCTGACCGTCCTGATCGATGCGACCCTCGATCGATTCTCCTGGCGGAAGAGCGCCATGTCGATGTTGCGGGCCGCGCCTTTGAGGCGGGCCACCCCCAGGACCAGATCCTTCGCGTTCAGGTCCTTCCGGCTTCGGAGTTGCATCGCATCGGAGGAGCGAGTCTGGGTTCCGAATTTGGGGAGGGAGCCTCGGGGTTCCCGTTTGGGGGGTTTTCAAGGGACCCAAAGGAGGGTGCCTAGATCGCCAAGTTGCTTTTTCGCTTTTTTGCAGTGACTGTTGCGATCGGTTTTTGGGGATTTGAGTGCATGGGAAAAAGCGATCGCCACTGGCGATCCAGGATGGGATCGAAACATCCGGAGGTCTCGGTTCCCAACATCTGGGGGTCTTAGGGAAACCCAAAGGGGGGGTGGGGGTTAAAGGGAAAACAACAATTGAAAAACCGTTGGGGGTCCGATTCCGTGAAAAAAATAATAACAACAACCCTTCCAGACTTGTTCTGAAGAGGATCCTCAAGTTGGGAAAAGAAAAATACGCGGCGAGCCATGTTTGTGGCTTCAAAGCAGTGTTTGTCCTTTTTCAGGAATTGGATCCCGCCAAAGAAACGCAAACAACTTGCAAAAAGTTGACCCCACCGCAAAAAGTTTAACTTCTTGCGGATTTAAAGGGAACCCCCTTGATTTTCCAAAAAGTTAAAGTCTAAAGATCCAACCCAACAACAGTCAAGACAAGTGGTACTTGAATGTTCGGCCAAGCCAGTAACCTGCTTACAAGTCCCCCGTTCAGTGGAGCTCCTACGAGCTCGGCGAATCGAAGACCCAAGTACCCTCAGCAAAAAGACAGACATCCAGATGTGGATCAACTTGGTTGACGTTGGAAGGGGAGCGAAAGTTTAAGTTTTAGCAGTTCAGTGGGGATTTCCCACTCAACCACAATAAGCAAAAATGCAACATGCTTCCCAACAACCCTGCCAAGAGGATACTCCAATTAGCCTGAAGGGAAGCTTCTTAAGAGCCGGCCCCTTCAACAAAAAGGACAAAACCCCCCATCGCTTGCGCCCCCGCCTGCTTGCCGACGGCGGAGCAGATCAGCTCGTGAACCAGCGCCTTACGAGGGAGATTTGAAGCCATCCGAATCCCCTCAAGAAAATGCCTGGATCGCCAGTTGCTGTTTTTGTCCATGCACTTTACCCCAAAAACCGATCGCATCAGTGACGTCTGAAAAAAGCGATCGCAACTTGGCTATCTAGGTGGAAGGCCCAGAGCCAGAAGGCGGCTCTTGGGGGGCAGGGCCTGGGGGGGGGTTCCCGAAGGCTCCCTATGGAACCCTAAGGGACTTGTTGAGACAAGGGGAATATCACCCAGCAAAATGGAGAACATAGACCACAGGTGACCTTTTGGACAAATACAGTAGATGGCCCTGGTAATTGACCTTTCCAACATTTTGCCTAAACCAGCGGAACCCATCTATTTCGAACCAAACTAACCTACAAACACACGCATATGCATACTTCGGGAGAGAAACATCACGAGGTGACTTCCAATTGGGGTGACCTGGATAACGAAAAAAACTACTAACTTTGAACATGGGGTGAACTAAACCAAGTTGGTATTGGGATCAGGGCGTGTGTATTAAATTAGGGGACCCCCCCCCCCCATGGCTGGTCTCAACGGTGTGGCCGAACCAGATTAAACCACCGGTTCCACGAATAGGGGGCTGTTCCCTCCAAAAGTGGTCTGAACACCCACTAGAAGGGGGGGCCGTTTCTTTAGAATAATCTAGAGCTTCTACTTAGATCCGGGGGTTCCCATTCCAACAGGAACCCAGGGTTCGTGGGAGGTGCAGTTGGTTAAGTCGACTGGAAACAAAAACACAAATCTCCAGCAGTCACAAATTCCCTTAAACCCAAAGGGGAAAACAAACGCATTCTTTCAAATAAGGGAATTCCCATACTGGACATGGGAAACATATCATCTTTTTTCCACTGGACGAAAAAAAAGCAAATGGAGGTGTCATGGAGCCCAAATACCGCTATACCACATGTTTTTTTTCCATGAGCCGAAAAAAAATGGAGCTCCGAAAGCCCGAACAAAAAGATAAACATTTTTTTTTTTATTTTTAACAAACTTCCGCCAAAAAAATCAAATCGCTCCGCTCCCTGGGCGATGTGGCTTCGTCTTGATGCCGCCGAGGCGCCGCGTTGGAGACGTCCAAGCCCATGGCGGAGAGCCACAGCTGCACCGAGTAGTCGTCGCAGACCTGGCGACGTAAAGGCGCGGAACGCGGGCGCTGAAGGCGCGGGAGGGCTGTTTCGTCTCGTTGTTCCCCCCCCCCCCCAAAAAAAAAAAGGGCACCCGCATTTTTTCTTCTTTTTGAGAAACCCCCCCCAATAAGGGCAACCGCATTCTTTCTCTCTTTTTTTTGAGAAACCAGCTCCAAATAATTCCAACACTCTTGTTGTTTTCCCCCGAAATGAGGGGGCACCTGGAAATCGCCCAAGGTGCGATCGCTTTTTTTCAGTCACTGCTGGTTTTGGGGGTTTTGAGTGGATGGAAAAAAGCGATAGCAACTGGCGATCTAGGCACCCGCAAAAAACTGGGGCACCCTCCCGAAACCTTTTCCAGCTGTCAGCCCTCGACCAAAAAAGGGGATCGTGGTATTTTCCCGAGGGAACTTCCAAGGTCTTCCCAAACAAACACCAACACTAAAAAGGCAACGGGTATACGGCTACCGTGGAGAAAAAACCAAAAAAACATCGGAGCTTCTGCTTGTGAGGCAGAATTGGAGGTGCCAAAGTGACACGGCACCCTGCGGTTGCCGCGTGGAAATGGTTTTCGACCCTCTCCGGTGATGATTCGGTGCTTTTCTTGGTTGACGTTGGAAGGGGAGCAAAAACTTAAAATTTAGCAGTTGAGTGGTTGGATTTCAACCACTACACCACAATAAGCAAAAAATAAACGTTTCCCAACAACCATGATGAGCCCTCCAAGCCTCATGGCTCACCCAGACCCGGCAGAACTCAATTCCCTTGTCGGACCTGGACACTGGGACCTTGCCCGTGGGCGTCGGATTCGGTCAATTCGCTTCAGTTGCAACTGAGCAAAACAAGGGGAAACAACGACTGAGAAGACCTGGACCCGCAAAATCCCGGAAAAAAAAACTGGGATGGCCCAAACTATGGTTGGTGAATTCCCTTTTGCACGGGTAGTGCGAGGGTACCCCTTTGTACAAATACCAACTTTTTTCACCCACTGAAAAATGGTTTGGATTTTTACGCGAAGGACAACCGTGAAAAGTGCGATGGCTGAAGAGAATGGGGAATCAACCCCTAGACGAATGGTCCAACCCTCAAAACTTAAGTTCCGGAACGCAGGACTCGAACGTGAGTTTTGTTTTTTGGGAGTTGGCGTCCTTGACGCTCTTTTTTCGGCCAACGAGCTCCAAGACTCGCGTCGCGCTGGGGAACCCCCGAAAATTGCGGTACCTGGAACCCTCACTATCCATCAAACACTCACCATTTTTATTTTATTTTTTTTTTCCGGGCACTATCCCAAGTGCCACTTTCCAGGGGCTTGCCTTACAGAACGTGAGCCTAAAATCCCAATCTCCCACCAGTCCACCCTCAATTTAAATCGAACCAGGGATTTCACCCATTTTCTTGGGCCACTCTCCAACCTGTTTACGTGTATTTTGGCCTTCGTTGACGTTGGAAGGGGAGCACACATCCAAATTTTAGCAGCTGAGTGGTTGGATTTCAAATGATTTCAACCACTAAACCACAATAAGCAAATGTAAAACATTTTTCCCCAAAAAAAGATGTGGCGCTCTCCCACTTATTTGCTTTCTCCGACTTTGCGGTTTTTCTGCTTTGTTCCTCCTCTTCGGAGGTATGTTTTAGGCTCCCGGCCGCGCGAGCTCCGCGCCGATTCTTCGAGGCGCCCCCGCCTGCAGCCACTCCCCGAGGTCCAGGCGCCCGGAGCCGTCGAAGTCTGCGGCTTTGAACAGCGCCGTCCTCGAAGCCGCGCGCGGCCGAAGGAGGCGGAGGGCGTGTGGCGAGCTGTGGGTTGGCACAAATTTGAACTTTAAAACACGGAAAAACCTGCGGGCTCTTCAAAGTTGCTTTTCTTCAGTTCTTTGTGTTAGAGAAACAGTTTGATCGTTTTTTCCTGCTTTGCAATGCTTTTGAACTATTTGTTTGTTTTTGTTTCCCTGGCGGGGAGGGTGGTGCGGGCGGGGGTTAGTTCGCAAGTTGGAGATGGTTTCCATCATATGGGGCCGCAACTCAAACATGTTTCTGGACATGGAGCCCTGGCACAAGCGAGTTCAGGCCTCCGATTGAGGAGCACAGCTGAGGGAAAGCCGCGGCTTTTTATGGATTGCCGGGAAAGCGACAAGCGGAACTGATCCATAAGTGTACCTTTTTTTTGTAGTTTATTTTAGTAGGGGAACCCTCCCCAAAAAAGTGTAAAAGGGCACTACTGGGGGACCTAGCTTTCTTCCAGGAAAATGGCTCCCCACCCAACCACCGATTCGCCTCCCAAACACCACCGACTTCGGCTCGCTCGAATCGCATTCGAGGCACATCTTCGCCACGTGTAGTGCCAGGGCGCGCTCTTTCTGGTTGATCCTCAATCGACACGTCGCTGGAGAAACCAAGGGTTGACCCCTCTTCTCTCACCCCGAGAGACCAAGAGGAACAGATCTTGAAAAAACTGAATTTCTGCAAGTCCAAGGCAGAGCGTTGCGTTCACCTGAATCCTGTCCTCTTTGACCTCTTCCCGGCAAGAGGTCAGGAGATAGATGTAAACCCTGGATACTACTTTAAAGGCAAACGAAGGTAACATCTTAAAGGTAACACAGGTCTGAGATCCCCTGCTATAAGTGAATAACTTTTCGTGTCTTAAATGGACACCCCCCACTAAACCCCAGATAAAACCTAAGAGCCAAGCTGGGAACCGCCAAAGGGTCATATGGTAGATGTCTAAACGGCGTTTTCCTTCGAGGGATCAACAAAGGTTGCATGCCAGTGCTCAAAGCAAAAGTTCACTTTTGCTACCAGCATTCTCCAAGCAATAAAAAAGAGGTGCGACATCTCATCGTTGGTCGCATCATATTTCACTTCTGCCCAAAAACATGTCACCACACTCTGGATTGCCTGCATGGTTCGCCTTCCCAAACAGTGACCTTCATGCACCAATCAACCCTCAAGCTCGCCAATCCCCGACACACACATCAGTACCTAACATCCGGCTCATCTGAAAACCCATGTCACCTTTGGGATAAAATCAACACGGCCGTCCGGGAGTCCCGGAAGCTCGAGCGCCTCGATTTTTATCGCCGAAGGCGCATGATGGTGTTGTCTGTCTGCGCCACCGAGAAAGTCTCTTGCACGAAGACCCCCGTAATCACCTGAGAGCTAACACCCGCGAGCTACGAGGCCGCCAATCTGTTCATGCCGGGCCGCCAAGGCGTTGTTTGAGGCGAAAGGTGCCCTTTGGCACGTTGGCTTCAAGACCAACAAGGGGAACCACTGGCTTGGGGGGGGGAGGGGGGTTCTTTTTGGCATAAAGCCGAAAAGCATTTTCTTTGGGTCCCGGTAGTAGTGGAACCCCTCTAGAGTTGAACTTGGAGTCGGTGGGATTCTGGAAAAACACAACTAAGGGTACGAGCAAACGGTCGATCACAGTTTGGAGGTTGAAATCGGAAAACCGCTTGCAGGCAAAATACAATTTGTCGTCATGGGGTTTTTCAGAGAGCACGTTGCCAAGCCCCGTGGAACCATTTCTTTCCCGTTGGCTGTGTATTTGGTGGGTTGGCTTGATTGGGGATTTGAAACCCAGTTCCTTTGAAGCCAAATGGTGAGGGGTGGGTTCCCAAGCAACCAGGACACCCCCCAAACAATTGGAGCGTTGCCCCGCTTGGTTGCGAGAAACGAAAGGTGATCACCTTATCTTTGTTGCCAAAAAGAAGGGTGAACAAGTCGATTCGCTTTGGGCTTGCGTGAGATATGGCGAAGTTCTCAGAACGCTGCTCAAGCCCAAGTGAGAGCCGCTTTTCGGCTGGGCTGTCAGTTTTCCGATCTTCAGCAAAAATATATTTGCTTGTGGGTTCAATGGAAACCCAACCGCTAACCAAACCCCTAAATAACCTACGGAGATGGCTGGGAGCCACCAAGTAGAGCGGCATTATGGGGCACCCTTAACACTAAACTAAGTCATGATCGAAAAATACTACTGTGGAGCTTGACACATATTTAGCCGTATGCCATATCAAGTTGCATATTTTGTCCGCCCTTTACAACACAAGTGCAGACTTCGCGCTATGGTCCAAACCCAAAACAAGTACGTCCAGGGTTCAGGGAGTGTGGGGATCTGATGATCTGACCCCCGAAAATGGGCTGCGGCTTTGCCTTTGACTTTTAACCAACACAAACGCACACACACACACACACCCAAGTGTCCTAAATGAGGCTGATCTGTCCGACTTGGCTGTCATTTTTTGTTGAACCCCTTCTCCTTCGTGGTTTAAAGGGACACCAAATGGAAAACAAGTTTCGACTTCCACTATTTTGACACACACCTATGTCTTCTTCGGGGTGGGCCATGTCTGTCTTTATATCCGCTCACAACACAAAAACACACACACACACACACCTTATCCGCATATGTTAGTCAATCAACCTTGAACACCGAAATGGTGGCTTGCTCTTAGATTTTCTCCAAACAACCCCCCCCCCCCCCACTTGGTTGACGTTGGAAGGGGAGCAAGAACTTAAATTTTGGCAGTTAAGCGGTTGGATTTCAACCACCAAACCACAATAAGCAAATGTAAGACACGTTTCCCAACAACAACCATGTGGCACTCTCCCATTTTTTTCCGGACATATTTTCTCCAAACACACACACACACACACCCTCCCCCCCATGTTACTCGCTTGCCAATGCTCCATGACCACTGCGAAGCCGATTACCAGCTTGTGGATCAGGGCGAAGATGACCTCGCGTCGGGTGGCCGAAATTCCCGGGACGGATCTCGTTGGCTCCTCTGAAAGTGAATCATTTCTTGTGGGTTGAATGGACTTCCCCCAGGAAATCCCAACCACTAAATCCTCTGACAGTGAACAACTTGTGGGTGGAATGGACCTCCCCCAACCACTAAACACCCAAAAACGCTACAGACATGGCTTGAACCCAGAGAAGGTGATTGAAGAGCAAATTGCCGCGTGTGCCAATCGGATCGAATAAGTAAGGGATATCACCCGGCCCAGTGGGAGAAACAGGAAAGCAAGCCTGAGATACGAGGTATCCCCCAGCAACTTGGGGGAACATGGGGTTTGATGATTGGTGCAGGTTTACAGTCGTCCCCTTGCTGAAGTTTGTTTGCATGGCTTGCAAAGCTTGACCGGTAGACTCCGGGGAAATGGGTGTCTGAAGACAATGGGTGAGAATGAGGAGGCAGCCCTTCATTTGTCTTTCGGCTCCTTAGTTCTTCGCAGACCAAACTGGGTGTTTCAGTGTTAAGGAGTCTCCCCAGAACCCAGGGTTCATCTCCTTCGTCTGATGTGCTTCTTTTTTGGGTTCAAGGTATCCTTTTTGGGGGGTTTTGTATTGGTGGCAACCACCCATTTGGGGGTTCCAAACAACGGTTCCGTTGGTTGCCTTAGCCAACAATTTGTTTTCGCGCTTCAGAGTTGGCTCTCTTGATCAACAACAAGCTGTATTTATCATGACACCAGGTTTTTCCAAAAGTACCAAGTACAGGAAGTGTAGGTATTGGTGTCGGGGGCACTCCCTGGATAAATGGCCCCTCAAGCTGCAGATCTTATCTACCTATACCTCACTTACCTAATGTCGACGCATTTTTTTGTTTCAAGACGTCCTAGACATACGGGGATGTCCCCTCCAAAAGTGAAGAACCCCGGACCCCTTCAGATCAAAATCAACCCTCTCGTTGGATCCGGGGTTCCCATCAACCTACTTTCCTGACCTACCTTACTAACACGCAGTTGTCCAGTTTGGTCCTGAAGGTGATCATCTTTTGGGGCCATGACTAAAATGGTTGCCACAAAGTGGAAAATCAACAGATCAAATCTGGTCGATTCGCTGTTGGAAGTGCTTACAACACCCCCTACACCCATATGCCCACTTTATTGAGGGTATGATGGAGGCATTTGCCTTGGAAAACCGATCGGTCTTCCAAAAGTACCAACTCAAAAAGGCAATGAGTAGTTGGAGCTTGAAGGGGGTACAACTCTCCCTGGATCCAAGTGAGACACAGCCCATGTGGCAAAACCAGGTCCCCTGAAACGAACGGATTTTCTGCTTTTCCTGTTGGTTTTCTTAAGACAACCGCCCAAACAAAAGGGTTGCTAGTTCCTACGGTGGATGCAACCCCGAAATATTGCTCAAGTAAATCAAGCCCTCAAACTACCCATAGTTGGATTTCACCAAGCATCATTTTGGGTTGCCATAGCAAACAAACTGGTTGGCGCTCACCAGGGAATGTGGGAATGAGCCCAGGGATTCCCTGAACGGAATCCCGGAAGCCACCAGAAAATTTTTTGTCTTTAAGGCTCCTTCCTCTCATTGCCTCTCGAACACCAGCAGATGCGATCCTCCAAACGCCATCCTTGGGACCTCTTGGAGCCCTGAAAATGGGCTCCATGTCAACCTGAAAATGGTGAACCGGAGGGACACCTCCGTTTTTCGACCCCCAGCAAGGAAACGAGTTCACCCTTTTTCGAGTTCACCCGCATTTCTTGAGTTGGCATTTTGTGGGGACCTTGTCTTAGGCAAATACCATGATCCCTTTTTCAGTGAAGGAAAAAACAAATCCTTTTGCGCGGCGAAGGGGCGTAGATCTCGGAGACGTCCTGCATCATGAGGCGGGTGACCGGTACGAAGTTGCCCAAGGTGATCTCCTCGAGCGATCGGAGCGGATCAACGAGACAAGTGGCGACGGTGCTCGGAGTCTTTTTTTGGGTGAGTTAGAAATACCTGGATCGCCAGTTGCGATCGCTTTTCTCCATGCGCCGTACCCCAAAAACCAGCCACAGTGACTGAAAAGAGCAGCAACTTGGCTCTCTAGGTAGATGGGTTCCGCTGGTTTTCATGGGTTTTATCTTTTCATGGCTTACTTTGGGTAGAAAAAGATGGGTGAACAACTGGTTTAGATGAGTTTTGCACGATCCACTCACCAGGGAAACCCATCTATTCTTGAGCAACAGGTGACCTATGGTGATGACTTCAGCCGGTGAAAAGGGAAACGAAAGGAAACCCGTTCGAGCAATGTCCAAACCCGGATTTGTCAAGGGTGGATTCATAGGGGGGCTCTTTCTCCCAGTGATCAACAGCGACTTGGACTCCCTCACTCCAAATCGATTCATTCACGGGGTTGCTCCGCCCAAACGCCCGCAGGAGGTTTAAAGGGTCGTGATTAGCCGCTTGTAGGAACTCGCTTCCGAACGAGTGGGAAAAAGACACCAGCTCCCATATTTCTTCTTCGCCACTAAAATGGTCCAACCCCCAAACTGTGACACACACACACACCAGTCCCAAACCCAGGGAGGAAGTTCATTCGGAGCCACCTTCTGGAAAAGCCAAACAGGCTTCTCGTGGCCTTGGAGGGCCATTCGGCACCCTTAAGACCAAAATTGCCAAGCCCGGAGATGTGGATGGACGAATTGGGGGCGATTTGTTCCAAGTGATTAATGGATTCTCCAGGTTGATTTCAGAGGGAAGACCTTCCCAACAGCGACACAGTAACTTTTCTTGTTGTCTTTGTGACTTGAGCCATTTTTTCAACACCGATTGGTACAAGCAACTCGTGCCCCCTACTCCACGTGCCCGGCTCTTTTGAATGACTATGTTTCGGGAAACCGATTTCTCTTTCTTTTTTTTCCAAGGCAAATACAACTCCTGTTTTTCGTCAAGGCTTCACATCATACCCTATCATACCCGTACAACATGGGAATTCGCCAACCCTAACTTTGGGCTGCAAGGACCCATTTGCAAGGGTAGTTCATTTTGGGTCGGGTGCGTCAGCTTAGGAAACCAGAAAGGGTGGTTGCGCCGGTGTGCCAACATGGAACATGAACACGGCGGACCTGACGAATCTTAGAGGCGCTACCGCTCGAGTTGCTGCACCAAAATCGAACCGGACCGATCCAATGCTCGCAGACTGCCCGCACACATACGTGAACTCTGTGGGGAAGTGCGCCTCTAAACCAATCTCGTCAAGCAACTGACGAGAAAGGGGGCTTTAAAGGAGGGCCCATGCTTCTCATGCTTCTTGGCTCTTCCGAGCTCTGCTAAACGTCGAACACTTTTAGTGTTTTCATGGAAGCTAAAACCTAAACACAACTAACAACCTAAACAGCATAAGGAACCGGAGCGCTGGGAGCCGCTCGTGCTTAAGGTACTGATATGGTCCAGACCCAAGCTTCAAACGGGGGAAGTAAGTCGCCTAGTTTGTTTCACGAGATCCGAGCCACAAAGAGCGTGAGCATCGCGCGGGTGAAGGTGCCGTAGTAGGAGTACACTGCGTGCTTGTCTCCTGAGAACGTGACAAGGGGTTCATCAAAAGTCCTCTGCAATGACATCTTGGCAAACCCACGTACCAGAGGACCTTCCATGGGCAAAGTTACCCATGGTGATTTGAAATTGAACGCCCTACTTGCCCAGCTTGCAAAGAACAAACATGTGATCATCTTTTGGAAGCTTGACTAAGCATGGGCCAAATCGGGGAAACCAAAAGGTTAAAGCGGCAAGTGCTTGGACGTGACAAGTTAGTAAGTGGTTAGCCACCTGCGTTCTAATACAACAATGACAAGGCTAACTCCACTTGGGCTGACTTGTAAGTGGGCTACAACCTACCCCCTACTCCAATAGACATACCCTTAAACAAGCGGGTATTTGGAGTAGGGGGTGGGCTATAACCCAAACGACCAACAACTCGCAAACTTGGCGAATCGAAGACCCAAGTAATGTGGTGAGCCACCTTGGTGAAAAAACCCACCAGCAACATGGCTAGCCCCACTTGAGGACTGCAAACCACGGGGTCTTTTCCCGTTCCCGGTACAACTCACCGTGGCGAATCGACCCCGGAAGCTTCTTCGCCGCGGAGCCTGGAAGTGCCCACAGGTTTAGGGGGCCGGACTGTAAACGGTCTGGGAACATAAGGGGTCCAAAGAAATGGTCGGAAGTCGTATATGTTGGTCCTCCAGATTTGAGAGGTTAGAATCAGGGTGCCAACTTTTTTTTTTCTGTTGTCTGTTTTAGTAGGGGACTAGTATATATTGGTTTACTTGCTGAATCTTTTCGACATCCCCCTAAACCTTCTTGAGGACCCAGGATGCTAAATCGGAAGCCGCGCCCCGCGCCCCGATGCTCAAAGTATTGCAAGTGAATCAACCACAAACCATCCGGTGCCCCCCGACAACAACAGCTTTTTCCCTGCAAAAGGCAGTGGTTGGGGGGTGCTGGCTGAGATTTGCCCAGAGCTTCCAACTTGCTCCCTTGCAAGATTTTGGGCGTCCATACCCCACCTCAAAAACAACGTTCGAGCCCCACGTGGCCTAAGGTGATGTTCAAGCCATACATCTCGCGGACCCCTGATCTGCGCTGACCTACAGTGAGGCATTACAAGGGAACAAGTTGGAACCCCTGCAAATTCCAACATGGTTTCTGGTGTAGGGGAACAAGCACACCCCCCTAAGTTTCTACCATGGTCTTGTTTTGTTTTTCTTTCTTGTTTTGTGGGGTTGGGGGGTTGGGGGAGTCGGTTTGCCGTCCTCCTTCCCAGGCATCCCGTACCCTTTCGCCCGACAGAACTCCGACTCAACGAGCGCGCGACGACCGCCGCTCGCCTGTGGACTCGGTGCTGGAGAGGTAGGGCTCCACCAGGGTGACCATGGCCAGGGCCAGCATCATCTGGATCCTCGAGGCTCGGCGCTCGGCGCTCGCGAGCGGTCGGGCGCTTTGCGGGCGCTTCGGTCGGGTTTTGACGTCGGGTGGCGAGAAGGAGTGGGGGCCAAAACCCGGGAGGAGGAGGAGGAGGAGGAGGAGGAGGAGGAGGAGGAGGAGGAGGGGGGGACAAGAACCCACAAAAAAGAGAGACACAGAACACGTAGATGTACAGATCTCTGCAACTTCGCTTTGGTTCATGAACTCAGGGAGTGAGACCATGTTCAACCAACACCCAAAGGGAACCTACTGACCGTCGTACAAGGGCCCTTGGATAAAATATGAATGTGGTAGCGGGGTTCTGTAAAATCGAGTTCCCAGATGGCAAAAACATGTTCGTACAAGAAACATGGGCCTTCAGGTGTCCTTTTTGAAGGGTATCCCTTTTGGTTGGTTGGAAAGGGACATCATATGGAAAAAACACAATTTCCAGGGTCCCCCAAAAAAGGACACACCCCTTCAGCGTAAACCGTGTTCAAAGAAAGGGTTGAACTGCCCAACTCCGATTTGTTTCCCGTCTACTCATGTTCCAAAACTATGGATGGTAAACCAATTCCCCTTTTTTGTTAAAACTACCCTTTAACATGGGTGATTGCCCCAAACTTTATGGGGTGAATTCCGGTAGTTTGAGATTCCCTTTTCTATGGTTAGTTTGAGATTCCCTTCTCTATGGGTAGTTAGAGATTCCCTTTTCTATGGGTAGTGAAAAGGTTCAAACTAATTGTTGGTGAATCAATTCCCATCTTGATGGGTTGAGGTAAGGTCCTCCAGTAGAGAGGTTAGAACAAGGGTACCCTGTTTTCTATGGTCTATTTTAGTAGGGGAAGCCTCGCCCCAAAAAAGAAACAGTGAGAAAGGGCACCAATTGCTGGGGGACCTAGTTGAGGGAACGTCGAAAAAACATGTTGGTATGACGTCAACCCTCTACAAACAGCATATTTTTGTATTTACCCAAAGGAAAACCCAAGGGTTTCCCCTTTTTTGTGGGTAGCATAAAGGCATCGACCCGACGCCGCTTTCCTTTTGTTCCGAGGCGCAGCAGCAGCAATGCGGAGGACCAGGCGAGCGCAGCGAAGGAGGCGCGGATCGAGGTGAGCATCAGATACAGCGCCTCAGGCTTTCGCTCGGCCGCTGATTTTTGGATGAAATACCAAGCCTAGGTCCTCCAGTAGAGAGGTTAGAATAAGGGTACCAACAATTTTCTGTAGTCTATTTTAGTAGGGGCCTCAGGCGCTCGGCCGTTTTTTTCGCGCTCGGTTTGCTTTTTCCGGTTGAGGATGTGGGTGGTCCAGATTTTTCACCAGAAAATAATCCGCAGGTTTTGGACTTTAGTCCATTTACAGGGCCGCAGGCGGTCGGCCTCTTTTTTTTTGTTGGGGGGGGGC
Source organism: Effrenium voratum (assembly GCA_963377175.1). NCBI lineage: Eukaryota > Dinophyceae > Suessiales > Symbiodiniaceae > Effrenium > Effrenium voratum. Next base: position 82,853 of record CAUJNA010000730.1, on the reverse strand, counting down.
AAGACCAAGCGATTGGGGTCTCTGCCCACAAAGCTCTGGTGGTTCGGGGCATTTTTTTGTGTGATTGGGGTCCGATGAGTTCGGTTTTGCTTTTTCTTTTCTTTCTGCTGCTTCGGGATGTGGGGTCAACATTTTGCACCAGGGGAGGGGGTTTTGGAAACAAGAAGAATCTGGATCGCCAGTTGCTGCTTTTTCCATCCACTTTACCCCAAAACCAGAAATAGTGACTGAAAAAAAACAGCAACTTGGCTATCTAGGAAGAGCTTTCTGTTCTTCCTTGAGGGAAATCGGCGCCTCAAAAGCTGTTTCGGGGGCAAGGGGGATCTAAGGCGAGTGGTGTGCATGGCCTCAGAGGACTTGCAACCATCGGTGGCAAACAAAAACGATCGCAACTGGCGATCCAGGTTGTTCCCCAAGTACTTGCAATGCAAGGGGCACCCACCACAACACACGGTTGAATTTCCAATGTTGCCAACTGGTTCATCTCTACTCTTGGTATGGTAGCTAAAAACTTTGTTTTTTGCAGACCCCCAGTGAAAATGAACAGAACAAAAAACAAAAAACCAGAATTTCCAGGGTTGCCAGCTGGTTTGCCACTTGCAATATGTCAGGGGATGTCGGGGGATGTCATCCACGGAGCTCAAGGCCATACACGTGAAATGGGGCGATCGGTTCGGTGCGAGGTGAGAGCATCCGAGTGGATCGGCTCAAGGGGGTCCCTCGTGGTTGTTTCTCTAGGGGTTTTTGGCTGAGAGGCTCTCTGTTCGTTTGAGCGCCAAACCATGGTTTGAGTGGCAAATAATTATATTTGGTTTATTAACTCGTTTGTTTTATACGAGTTTTGGCGAATCTTTTTTTTTTTTTTTTAATTGACATATTTTATTATTGTTCTTTATCATCCTTATTATTTGGTTCTGCTAAGGAGACCCCCTATCCTGCCCGGTCTTCCAAGGCAAATGCAAGGTTTTTTTTGGGCAAAGGGTTGACGTACCCTACCCCTTCGGGCGCGTGGCATCGCACTGCTCGAAGATCTTCACCAGCCTGCGAGACACTTCGATCGAGACCGATCCGGCGCGATCCGCCGCATTCCGTGAAGAATTGGCCCGTGTTCTTGCCTCGTTTCCCGCAAAGGCAAAAAACAAAGAAGAGCGCGGTGCCCTTGGAAACGATGAAACAGCTGGGGGTTTGAGCCACAGCCTTTTCGGCTTCAACTTGTGGCTTGGATTGGTGGTGTGGAGGCTGGGGCGGAAAAGAGAGAGCAACCCCGCACGCACGAAACCCCGCAGATCGCGAAGCTCAACGGCTTGGCAACCCCGGCACTTAAGCCCCAAAAAACCTGCGGAAACTGGGTCGTTTGCCACTCAAATGGCAACCAAATCCGAAAAAAGTGACCCACTCCGAGCTGTCTGGAAAGAACTCCCTGGATCGCCAGTTGCGATCGCTTTTTCCCATCCACTTGACTTTACCCCAAAAACCGATCGCCACAGTGACTGGAGAAAAAACATCATGATGGCAACTTGGCTATCTAGGTCGCCCGTTTTTCGTGAGCGACTCAAGTTGTTCTTCTGGGCGCGGTGACATGACTCGCTCCCTCGCCTCACCATGCGCATGAGCCGACTGAGCCGGAAGAGCCGCAAGATCATGGGGTCCAGCGGGAAGCCCGTGGTGGTCACGCGCTCCGCGTACCTGGTCTCAGCTGAGCTTCCCTTTTCTATGGGTAGTTTCAAGGTCCAAACTAATGGTCGGTGAATTCCTGCCCTTTTTTTTTGGGTAGTTTCAGGGAAGGTCCAAATGATAGGCGTCTTTTTAGGGGAAATCGATGGATATCCCTGGTAGATGACAAAAACAAAAAAAACACCAGGTAAACCCGGGATCGCCATCTATTTTTTGTAGCAAAACTACCAAAAAAGGACTCCTATGGTCTCAGGCTTGAATGAACCTGGGGATCGTTAAAAAGCACAGGATGGATGTTTTTTTTGTGGGTTATTCCTGGGAATTCCTGAATAAGAGGGAACTCAGTGGTTCAGAACCCGTTTGGGGGGAAGACCATTTTTAGTGGGGCCACCAAAAAAAAGGGGAAACAGGGTGCCACTGAACAACTGAGGGAATGAATCTGGGGATTCTCGAAATAAAGGAAACCATAGCGGATGGATGGCTTTCTTGGGGTCAGTCCATTTCTCAATTCCCTGCTGAGCACCAAAACACTTTTTGCAGCTCGTCAGTAAACATGAACAGAACCAAAGGTGAGGTCCAATTGGTGGGTTTGCAGCCCTGTGCGTTGGTGGGTTTTGTGTCCTAGTTACCCACAAGAACCAGGGGTATGGCCCAAAATGGCTCCGCACCAACATGGCTCGACCTGGCAAATGCGAATTCCCGCCTGGCTGGAAAACAAAATTGAGCCGCACCCAAATGAGCGGTTGGAAAGGAAAGGCCTTTTCGGAGTTGGCAACCCAAACAACCATTGGTGCCCTTTTGACAACCTAAAGCAGTCCCATCTATTTCTCTCTCCAAACCTAAAAACATGTGCAGCCCCGCTCATTCCCCTTTACGAGGCCAAAAAGGAACCGGTCCCTTGTTGTCCACCCGAAGGGTCCCGGCTGTTTTGGGATGCTGAAACCCTGAGAAATCGGTCGGGTTCTCGCTAGGGCCCCTTGAGGGTTGTGCATTGGGGTCACTCGTCCGTTCCTAAAAAATGGAGGGGGGGGCGTTGAGGTTCTATGTGAATCTGCAACCCCCCCCCCCCCGCCCAGCGCTTCCAGTTACCTCTATAGCAGGTAACCAGAGTTAGCTCAAGGTGTCGCATGATGGTTTTCCCTGCTTACCTAAATGGTAACTGTACCTGGAAACACGGGGACCCATTCTAACATCCACCCTTTTGCTCCACCTCTTTCCGGGCCAACGGAAACCAAAGGGACCCATGAAGGAAACCCGAAATGGCCAGAATTCCACTGGGCAAGGTGGACTTTGGGCCTACGGACTCCGAAGTCGACACTCGCAGGTCGGTTCTTCCCCCAGCGCTTGGAGTCACTGGGAGCAATGCTCAGATGCCCAGCGGCCAGGGGACTTTTTTTTTTGGTTGGTTGGTGGCCTTTGGAGGAACCGGAGCCCTTCCCGAAAAAAAAAGTTGAAAAAGGAAGCAACCCACTGGGCAACTGAACAATGCCGTAACAAAATCCACCTGGAGGGTTCAGAAACACCAAATCTTGGTTGACGTTGGCAGGGGAGCAAACATTGTAATTTGTAGCAGTTAAGTGCTTGGAAATCAACCACGAAACCACAATAAACAAAAATGTGAAAAAAAGAACAAACACGGATCCCAACAACAAACTAGGTCCTCCAGTAGAGAGGTTAGACTAACGGCGCCCTTTTTTTTCTTCTGTAGTCCATTTCAGTAGAGAACCCTCCCAACCGCAAAAAATGGTGAGAAAGGGCACCTAGCTGAAACAACAACAACAACCATGAACAAGGGGTCCATTCATCTGGGGTCATTTCTTTTTTGTCCTCCAGCAGGGCACCAACTTCTTTCTGTAATGAAATAAACCCCCCTGGTCAAGATCGACCTTAGAAAACTCGACTTCCGAGTCCCGAGTCCCAAGGCCGCGTCGACGTCCCGAGTCCGCGTCGACTCATGCCGGGGGACCAGATGCAGACCACCAGGGTGTCCAGCCAGTTCCAAATGTCCTGGAAAGGATGGGCTCCCAAAGCCACGAGAGACAACGATCCTTGGTTTTTTGCAGGTGTGTCAGGAAAACACCTCGTGTGTTGGGGTGTTGTGTGTGTGTGTGTGTGTGTGTGTGTGTGTTGTCTTTTCTCTTTTTGAAAAAAAAGGTGTTTGTTGGAAAACCTGGTTTTCCATGCCAAATACCTTCTTGTTTAGAAAGGGTTGACATCATACCATGAAAACAGGTGGGCATTTCGTACCAAAATGGCCTTCCTGGGGTGGGGGGGGGGGCGGGCAGAGTTGTTTTTACGGCTCCACATGGGTCGCAGGGTACGGGTTCTGGGTTCTCCATAGGGCACAAAATGGGTTGCGCATCGGGTCCGCTTGTAGGTTTCATGTAAAGCCCTTCTTGCAAGTTCGAGGGTCCATTCTGGGATCCGGGGTGCTTCCGTTCAGAAAACTGCCAATCGGCAGCAAACGCCAAAGTTTCAAATACGCACCCATGGTGGAAATAGTGGCTCGCTTCCGTCCTGGAGATGGTCAGATTCCATTTCGTTTGGTCAATCCCAAAGAAACAAACCATTTTGGAGGAGACGTTACTTGGTTGACGTTGGAAGGGGAGCAAACATTTACATCCACTAAACCACAACAAGCAAAATGTAAAATGTTTCCCAACAACAACCATGCTCAGGGGAATTGGGTTTCCAACCAACCGGCGAGAGAATGTGGGCCCCACTTTGGGGCAACTTCTGACGTCGCGGGTGAATCCGCCCTGTATTCCTCTTCAACATCGAAGGAGGCATAGCCAGAGTTGGGCTTCTTTCTATTTTTTTGGCCACCCGCCCAGGGAAACATGGGGACCCAGCTTTTCGAGTCCAAGGCCTATTTTTTATTGGCCACTCGCTCGACAGCTGTTCGAGTCCAAGGCAAAAGGATGAACCAGGGACAGCCCACGGCTCGGCTTGAACCGCTTGAAGTTCTTGAGGCTAGGAGAGCGATTTCCGGAGCACCTAGCCACCAATCCAAACCACAAAGAGGGAAGATACAGGTCGCACCAAAAAGCAAGGGACTAGATGCTTTCCCGGATGCGTGCAAATATAAGGTCCATGGATATTATAGGACTCCGTTCTCTGTGTTGTTGACTCGGTTCATTGCCAAAGCAGTGCAAGTGGCTGACAAAACGTTTGAAGTCCAACTCAGGGATGAGGTTGATGCCCCATTCTTTTCAACCACTGCTCTTTTCCAAAACCAGCGATTGCGAGGTTTCCAGAAAGAACAAATCCCTGCAAAGCATGGGGAAAGTACCCCTAGAATATTCGAACGTGGGTGAAACTCTGGCCTCATCAACATCGGCTTGGTTTCCGGCCCGTTTTCGCCACGCGACTGCGATTTGGCCGCGATTCGCCGCTCGACTCTTCAAGTGGTTGATGCTTTGATCTCGCGCAAATTGGACTCCCTCCGCAAATTCAGGGAGGGAGCCCACAGGGGATGGGGGCTCAAGTCGTCTCACTTTCAATTTTCACGCTTCCTTCCGAAAATTCCGAAACCTAAGCAACAAAAATTCCTCTATTTTTTTAAGCAAACTCACCAAAAAGGACACCTAATGTTGACCCAGGATTAATAACTCCGTCCCAATATTGGGGTGTTCCCTCCAAAAGTGGTCTGAATCCCCACGAAAAGGAATTGGACACCCCCCCATGAACATCAACCAGGGGTTCATGAATCCGGGCTGTTCCTTTTTTGCTTTGGGCGGGGGACCTACCGCTTTTCCCGCGCCCCGGGCTTGACTTCTCCCCCGCCGGGGTTTCGCCGGGACGTGGTTTCGCTCATTTCTGGTACTCCGCGAAGGCTTGATGCCCCGTCGCCTGGCGATCCGAAGACGTGTGGTTCAATGGACACCCCCCGCTAAACCCCAAAAAAGCCAAGCTGTAAGGGGATGGCCACCAAGATATACAAGGCAACACGGCCAAGCTTTCCCCCGAAAAAGCTAAAGAACTCAGGGAATTGACCCAAAAAGCGGCCGTGGACAGTCGGGGTGTTCCTGAAGTGACCTTCAAGCCCCCATCATTCAGCCATCATTAAGCCATCCACGACAGCCAGAGGGACACCCCATCATTAAACCTTGGTTGACGCAACGGAAGGGGAGCAGACATGATAAAAACTTAGCAGTTCGGTGGTTGGATTTCAACCACTCAACCACAAGAAGCAAACATCTAAAACACGTTGCCCAACGACCATGAAACAGGGCTTCATTCATCTCTGGGCCGCAAGATTGACTTTTCGTGGGTTAAATGGAAACTAAGCACGAAAAGACTAAACAACTAAGGAGCCGGATGGCTGGGAGCCACCAAGATCTGAGGTTTGGACAACTCCTACCGTAGGTGGACGATTTGATCAAACCCTTACAACTGTAACGCCCCCCCTTGAACCCCAATTTCAATGTTATTGCCCGTTTTGAGGGTCGGGCTGGGTGGACGAATTAAATCAAACCCCGATGACATGAAAAGCGCTTGTGTTTAGTGTAACATTGACATTAGGGGGTACAGGGGGGGGTGTGCGCCGCAACTGTTGGCGGTTTGATTAATTTGTCCATCTACTGTCTGGACAGGTAGTTTTTCATTGTTTTTGGTCTTGGCAAGATGAAAGTATGTTTTCTCCTAGAAAGATGAAGCAAATTGTCTTACGCGTGCATCAGCAGACGCTATCTTTTCACGAACTTCATGCACGTGGACATTGCGCAGCAGACGGCTGCCGAGAGCGACATGGCGCACGCACGGATTTGCGCAATGCAACTGACTAGAAGAGACAAAAGCAATGGAGAAACGCGAAAGACAAGCATATTTTTCTGAGAGTGAAGTGAGGACATTGCGCGGCAGATGGCTTTGCACGAAAGACAAGCAGATGTTTCTAGAAGAAGACATACTTTCATCTTGCCCAGTTCCTAATCCCCGGTTGTTCAAATTACTTGAGTTTTTCCCAGTTCCTAATCCCCGGTTGTTCAAATTACTCGAGTTTTTCCAGTTCCTAATCGCTGTCCCAGATCCTTTCCAGTTCCTTTCCAGTTCCTTTTCCAGTTCCTTTTCCAGTTCCTTTTCCAGTTCCTTTTCCAGTTCCTAATTAGGATTTGCTGTGTTTTCTCAGTCATCCCAAGTTGCTTAAAATAAAAAAGAAACAAATACTTTTTTCTTTTTCTTTAAATGAAATCATGATCAAGCAGCAATTGCTGAGAAAACACAACAAATCCTAATTAGGAACTGGAAAAGGAACTGGAAAAGGAACTGGAAAAGGAACTGGAAAGGAACTGGAAAGGAACTGGGACAGCCGAGGAATTCGAACACCCGGGGATTAGGAACTGGAAAAACTCGGAATTTGACCACCCGCAGGTTTGGAACTGGAAAACTCAAGCACCTGCGGATTAGGAAGTGCAAAAGCTCGAGGAAAGCCGCGCAGATTTCAACAGACGCCTCTTCCAAAATGAACGTGCGCAGGGTCAACTAGTATGTGCGTAGCCACCAATTCTGGAACCGAAGCGCTAGCCGTACCGTAGGTGGATGATTTAATCAAACCCTTACAACTGTAACGCCCCCCCTTGAACCCCAATTTCAATGTTATTGCCCGTTTTGAGGGTCGGGCTGGGTGGACGAATTAAATCAAACCCCGATGACATGAAAAGCGCTTGTGTTTAGTGTAACATTGACATTGGGGGGTACGGGGGTGTGTGCGCCGCAACTGTTGGCGGTTTGATTAATTTGTCCATCTACTGCAGGTCTTCCAGTAGAGAGGTTAGAATAAGGGCACCCTTTTTCTGTAGTCTATTCTAGGGGAACCCTCCCAACCAAAAAAGGGGTGAGACAAGGCCTAGTCCGGGTGGGGGAAACAAGCCGGGGAGGTGAAGCATACGGACAGCCATGGACAGGTTCCTTGGCTAGTTGGCCACAAGTAGCTGCAATGGCTCTCCCTGCCACTGAATCGGTCTCAAGGGCAACAACCTCCAATGGGTTTGTGGAAGTTAAGAGTTGCCACCAATCCAATTGGTGCTTGGTGGACATCAATCCCCACCACCCACCCACCCCACCCCCCAAAAGAAAACACAAACATGTCTGAGGGGTCCCGAATTAGGTTTCACACCCAAATAAGCATTGACATCAATCCATCCCTACAGAAATGTCTGAGACCCCCGAATTAGGGTTTGGAGCAACTCCTTGCGTAAGCCTGCGGCTTGCAAGCTCTCTCGGCTCTCTCGGCGGCCTGGGCGTGGTCCTTGGCGGCCGCCGCGCCCTCCAGGCCCTCCTCACCGGCAAGCAGCGATCGGGTTTCCGAGGCCCTGGGGTTGGCTCTGACATTTCCGCTTGCAGAAGGGAGACCTTTCCTGCCTGGCAGAGTTAAAAGTATATGGTATTTACTTGTTTAAGGGATATTGGTTTTTGTTTTGGCCTGACAAGCTTTTTTCTTAAAGGATCCAGATACCTCCGTATGAGGGATATATTTTGTCCTTACACAGTGACTTTATATGGTCTTGTGTAAAGACTCAGGCCGAAAACTGGTTTGGCTTCCAGTGGCAGAAGAGGATGTCAGGTCCGGCGAAGCGATTCTTCATGCATCGAGACCGACCGACAAAAACAAACTTTTGCAAGCCTTTGGTACTCCTACACACTTGGTTGACGTTGGAACTAAACCACAATAAGCAAACATGTACATTCTTCCCCAACAACCATGCACAATGCACATGGGGAAGAAACAGCAAACCATGAAAGCAAAGTATACCCGCCGCAACCCCCAAATGCCTGCTATTTTAGGATTTTGTTGTCAACCTGTGACTAAAGAGGGTAGTATTTGTTGTCACTTTAGGGCAAAGAATTCTCAAATGGTACAAACGTGAGCTCTTGGCCCAAACTGCGCCCCCCCCCCAATTCGCCGGATTTGGACTTCCTTCCCCGGGTTTCGTCAAACGCCCCTGTCCGGGTTCCTCAGCCCCCCCGACTCTTTTTTGCACTGCTTGGACCTGTTCGGTTTGCAGCGCCCCCTGCTGTTTTTGGGGTTTGTTCGCTTTCCCCCAAACACAAGGCACACTTTTCCGCCCAGACAAGGACCAAGTGAATAGGCCTCAAAAAGCCTGTTTGGTACTTACTTGATGTTGTCTTTCACGCCGCAAAGCCCCACAACAAACCACCAGCGGGAAACAACAACCATTTACACGGATCAGTTCAACCCACCCCTCTGGGTGTCTCTGACCCCTCCGGAAAAGCCCCAGGTTGACCCGGCCACCTTCGGGAGAAAAGGGCGCGCTCCTGGCACACCAGGCACCGCAGGGTGAAGCGCTTCACGTCCACGAACTGGTGCTTCCCATGCAGCTCCGCCACCACCACCCGGGCCTGGCGCTTGGCGCTGGGACGCCCCAGGCGCATGAGGGCGCTGAGGGGCGCTGGCTGGGGGGGAGGGGGTGTGAGGTACCGATCGGACCCCAAAGGGATATGCATTCACCCCAAGAAAAACGCCAAGGCGCCCAGGCGCTGAGGGGGGGGGGCTGGGGGGGGAAGGTCGTTGTGTGAGGTACTGCTCGGACCCGAAAGAACGACCTGGGGGTAGCGTGTCAAAGTTATGGCCTGGACCCGAAAGAACAACTCATAACATAGGGAACTCACCAAGCATAATGTTGGGTTGCTAAAAAAAAACGTTTGCGGGTGTTTTGAGAATATTCATCCCAAAAGTTCAAGGGCAAGGGGGGAAATTTGAAGGTGCAGGAGTGCAGGTGCCCTTTTGGGTTTGCTAAAGGCACACCAAGAGGAGCACCATCAGTCTTGGTGGGTCCCAACCCCCTTGGTCTCCGGAAAGCTAGAAAACCAAAAGACACAGCAACTCAGCTAAGCCATAGTTATGGAGTTGCCAGCAGCTAGCCACTTGACCCTCCTCCAAACACTGTGTATACACTTGGATGGCCCTGCTTAGCAAGGAGGACGGAGAACTTGTTGACCATGCCCACACGGGAGCTCCCTCTGGGTTTCCCTCAGTGAGGGGCCGATGGGCGGCTACTACCATCATGGACACCTCAGCTGGAGGTTTCTTTTTTTCGCTTTCAGCTGCAAGGGTCCGGACATCGCCTTGTTTTTGGGACGCTCAAGACAAGTTGTTTGGAGGGTCATGACCCTTCGGGCGAAGCACAAGGACAGCCATGGACAGGTTCTGATCCTTGGCCCCTAGCTACGAGTCACAAATAGCTGCAATGGCTCTCCCTGCCACTGAATCGGTCTCAAGGGTAACCACCTCCAATGGGTTTGTGGCATGTTGAGAGTTGCCGCCGATCCAATTGGTGCTTGGTGGACATCAATCCCCACCACCCCCCCACCCCACCCCCCCCCCAAAAAAAAAAAACAAACATGTCTGAGGGGTCCCGAATTAGGTTTCATACCCAAATAAGCATTGACATCAATCCATCCCCAAATTTGGATGTCCAAGGCTCAGCATCATTGGACGGGCTTGGATCTCCTTAAAACGGCCTTTTCGAGAGCCCCCGTTGACTCGATTCTCTCTGGGCAGTCTATGGGAGGGTAGTCCCAACATTCATGCTGTAAGGGCTTCAATCATTGCAATGGGGGCATGTTCGTCTTCCACACGCCCTAGTCGTCTTCCCTTTGTTCTCTCCTCCCCTGGAAAACATGATACCGTGTTTCCGGTAGTGATAGATTCCAACTTTAAACACACACCTCGCAAACATCTAAACGGCGAAACTTAAGCAAATGGCTGTGGGTCAAACACAGGTACCCAAAAAGGAACCCTGGCAAAGGGAACCAAGGACTAAAACCTGCGGTCCCCTGGTGGCTTCATTTTGACCCATAGCCAAATGGAAGTCGTGGGGGAGGGACATCTCTTCCAGCCACCCCCAATTGGCCATGGGCCAAAATCCAAATCGCACCCCCAGTGAACATCCCAATCCCCACTAAACCTACCCCAAAATGGTACCATTGGTTTTGACCCACAGCCAAATTCTCGCGCCTTGGCCACCGCTTCCTCATCCTCTGCCCGGAACACCGTCTGCGGCGCGTCCTCCTTGGCCACCAGAAGGTCGTAGTGCAGTCCTGCCGCTTCGGTTTCGGTCGACTCGTCCCGGAATGTTTTCAAGCGCTTTGCTTGGATGTTTAACCTACTTGTTGCTTCCAGGGATAAAAAAATAAATCCAAGGCTTTCACTTAGTAAGCATTAGCAAACACACCCAACCTACGTCAGGTAACCAAGGATATAACTGGTTGGCAACGGGAGTTAGAAAACTTACCATGGTTATCACCTACCTGACATAGGCCAAGGAACCTTGGCTTAAGCCTGGGGTATGAGCATCGGAGATTCTCAGTTAGCCTACTACCGCAGCATACCTCCTTCCCCCTACTCTAGGGGATGGATGCAGTGGCCCTCAAATGAAGGCGTCTTGAAGCCTATCTGGAAGCACAATGCATCTGACTCATCTTACAGCTTTGCTCGGCAACTTATCTGACAGTCCGCCTGGCAACTTAATTGTCCAATGAATATCTGGCAACTCATCTGGCATTTTCTCTGATTTGGCAACTTCTTCATGGCTGTGGATAATTCCACTTTGCGTATTACCAAAGTAGGCTTTCCCGGTTTACTTCCCCACAAGGGAATCGTGCCTGCTTCTGCCGGTGCAAGTACAAATCTGACCTGGAGGACTTATACCTTCATGGGTTCCGATTCCAGCTCCACGCTCCGAACCGCATGCCAGAACACCTGCGTTTGGACATCCGCTAAGGTCATCCACAAAAGGAGGGCTTCATTGCCATCCAACTTGGTGCGAAGTGGAATGTGTCCATCAGCGGGAGAAATGAGACATCCGCTTTCCACAGCTCTGCAAAGCATTACGCCAGGATGTTCGTTGCTCGCCGGCGGTCGCGGTAGGTCAAGGTTCCACCCAGTCCGGGTTCTCAGCATCCCGTTCCTCGGGCTTTTCGCCTTTTAGGATTTAGTGGTTGCGGCTTTCAATTCAACCATAGGCGTTACTCACGCAAAAAGGCAGGAGATCTGAACACGGACAGCCCAGTGGCTTGCCTGTGAATACCAAACCAGGGATCCATGAGGGGAACCCCTTTAGGGAACCCCTTTGGGGAACCCCTTTGGGGAACCCCTTTGAAGAGGAAGGGGATCCGCAACCATCCCTTCCGCGCCTTCAAAGAGGAGGAAGATCCGCTGCGCGGCATCCTAACGCCATCGGACTGAGGACAACTTGGAGTGTTGTTTGGGGGGTCTACCAGGGGGGTGAGGGGGTGGTTCTAGAAGGCTTCCATAAGGCTTGAGGAGTTTTGAGGGTTCCTTAAGTTTGCTTTGGCTTCCCAAGGGTTGTTTGAGGGGTCTACGGGGGTGGGGACAAGTGGGGGTCCCTGACAGTTCAACCGTGGTTTGTGGCAACGGCTTACTTGCAATATGGCCAACGGGGCATCCACCGTTGCTCGCTAGAAGTGAAGTTTTGTGGGTCTCCTCCTTGTGGATGAGGAATTTAGCAACTGTCATTTTGGGTTTCAACCCACCCCATGTGTGTTTTGGGGGTTCAGGTAAGTCCAGAAACTCGATCTCGCTCGAAGTGAGTGGATCTGTCTCCTCCTTGTTTATTTTCTCTCAGCTTTCACTGGTGGTTCCCCATTGGACCTGGTTCCCCACGTTTCCGGCTCGGTCCTCCCGACCGTTCTTCTTGCTTTCGAAGTGCATCGGGTTAACTGAACCGATTCCGAAAACCCGAAGATCTCGCGAAGTGGATCTCCCCGCTCTCTCCACATCTCTCCTTCCTCTCAGGAATGTTTAGGGTTCGCAACTAGGTCCTCCAGTGAGGTAAGAATACGGGTGCCCTTTCTTCTGTGGTCTATTTTAGTGGGGGAACCCCCCGCAAAAAAAGAAACGGTAAAAGGGCACTACTGGACCTAGGCAAAGTGGGTTGATTTCTCAATCCGTTTCCCATGCCTGGATCGTTGTCCCCTCCTTGTTGTGTTTTTTTCTCAGCTTTTACACTTTGTTTCCCAATTCCACCGAGGTTTCCCAACACCCGCAGCGCTTGCGAAGTGGATCTTTCCCAACACCCGAAGTGAGTGGATGGGTCTCCTCCTTGTTTTTCGCTTTTTTTCCTCAGCTTTCCCTGCTTGTTTCCCATGTTCACCGTGTGTTTCCCCGGTTCTCTTCACATTTCCTTCTGGCTCTTCTCACCGATCTTCTGGTCGTCTGGTCTCCTCCTTGTTGATGATCATCTTTTGGCTCTGCAGGTCCCAGACCGCGATCTGCAGCCCGAAGAACTCCGCCAGGATCGCCAGCTCCACGCCTACGGCTCGGATCGCTCGGATCGACAGGTCTGGCGTTCCACTGGTTGGCTGAGCGGATGGCCCAGAAAGAGTCACCAAACGTTTTATGTCTGCCACTAAAATGGTCTTCCGCCCCAAAAAGTTTTTAAAGTTCATGAACTCAGGAAGCGAGTCCACTTTGGATGTTGAGCCTTAGCACCTGGACCCGGACTAAAGAAGGGACGTTACCAACCATAGATCACCCAAATCAAAAGTTGGAATGTTGAGAGTGAGTCCAGGTAATTAGTCATCCAGGCAGGTTATCATCCTTAGTACACCCGGCAGAACTACCACTAAACAAAAGGGGGAAGTTACCAACCATGCGTTTGGGCGGAATCACACATTTCTAGGTTGGAATGTTGAGAGTCCAAGTAGGGTATCAGCATTGCTATCAAGCAAATAAATTCGAGTTTTACCCCCAGACATCATCTTGCTTATAACCTAGTAGGTACCCCCTCTTCCACTTACCCGGCCTTTTTGCGAGCCGCACTTGGACAACCCCGGGCTTCCCAGGGTAAAGACCAATCCCTTTTCTAATTGAAAGGGTTGAGCTCATACTCCAAACGAAGTTTTTATTTACCATGGAGCAGCCAATGGAACCCTTTCTGGGGGTTGGCTTCTGGTCCGTTCGTTTCAAGGTAGGCGATTTATCCCGATACTTCTGGGGTAAAAGCCCGGTTTATCCGTTCAACTGGTGCAGAAACACCCTGGTCTGCAAACAAAATGGGCGTGGCCGTCTTCGGAACCCTCGATAGTGCTTTGTTTAGAATGCTGGTAAATGGTTTATGGCAATTCTTGAAATATCGGATACCCAGTTGGTTTAAACGGACAATGGGGGTTGGTCCTTACTGGTGCTGTGTCAGTGGGAAGGAGGTAGTGCAAGTGTCTGGAGAATTGGAATAGTTGTGAGGTGCTTTACACCAAGTTTGTTCGTGAATCTAGCTTCCCTAAGGGTCCTGACTGTTTTGGGGTGCTTAAACAGAGTTGCTTTTAAGGGCCCTTGAGAGGTGAAGCGGTGTGAGGGGGTTGATGAGAATTTACGAGGTTTTAGTAGAGAGGTTAGAATTAGGGTGCCTTTTATTCTGTAGTCTATTTTCGTAGGGTTCGGAACCCTCCCAACCAAAAAAGAAACGGTAAAAGTTGGCACCTAGCTGGGGGACCTAGTTTAGCTACTTATACCTTCCGCATTCTGAACCCACTCCAAGTTTCTTCCAGACCCCAACCGTGAGCGGTTTCAGAAGGTGACTTCTGGCTTTACTAATATGGTTCTAAGGGTATATATGGGTGTCTTTTCTTCTTCGGGGGACGCTGCAAAATGGTGATTTTGCTTTAGCAACCCACCAAAGGCGGTAGCCTCAAACAACCCACAAACACATACTGGCTTTACCCCAATCGAACCAAGTGAGCCAGGTAGGAACTGAGCCACCTACTAGAACTCTGCTTTCACGCGGTAAGTTGGGGTACTCCTAGCGCCTTTGAACACTTCCCCGAATCTTCCTCTGGTTTCCGCCGGGTTTCCCAAAATGGATCCCTTGTTGGCATGCAAAGGGAAAGCGCTCGATCCCAGGCGTCTCGCCAGGTAACCCTTCGATCCCAAATTTGAAAGGGCACGCTCGCTACGAGTGCAAGAAATGGAAGCTCTCGAACCCCTCCAAAATGGATGGGCTACAACCCACAAAAAGCTTTGCTTCCCCAACACAACTGAGGACCCGCTCATTTAGCACCCAGCTACTTGGGTGTCCAATTCGCGAAGTTAGGAAGCTGTTGGTATAGGATACTTCAACTTCCATTTGCTTTTCTCGACCCCTGGACAAATTTTAGGAAGTATGTCCAGCAGGGATAGATTCCAACTTTCAATCCACAGAGGGAACATAAAGCACATTCTTGAGCAAATCGATGACAAGCCTCCTTCAGTCAAGTTGCCCCAAACATTCGTGGGTCATAACCCTGGTTGCCAACCACTTACCAACTTCTTTGCATGACCGCGGGGTGCCTTCCATTGACCAAGGTGCCATTTTCGGGATGTCATTTTCTTGAGCCACAGGCAGTGAGCAACCAGCTGGCATGTCCTTTTGAAAGAAAATCGATGGCCCCATAGCTTATGGCAAACCAGCGATCAGGCGCCAATTTTGTTTCTTTTCGCCGTCTCGCGCGCGCCTCCGCCCCAGGTCTCCGGCTTCAGCATCTCCTGCACGTACTCCGCCGGCGCCTTCTCCAGCGTCGCCTCGCACCTCGGGGTCTCGCCGCTTCGGCGTTCGACGGCTCGGCGGCTTTGGACATCCGAAATGCCACGCGGCGATGGGGAAACAAAGGGG
This sequence comes from Effrenium voratum, assembly GCA_963377175.1. Lineage (NCBI taxonomy): Eukaryota > Dinophyceae > Suessiales > Symbiodiniaceae > Effrenium > Effrenium voratum. Next base: position 67,551 of record CAUJNA010000730.1, on the reverse strand, counting down.
CCTGCCATGTGTTGCTTCCTAGATCGCCAAGCTGCGATCCTTTTTTTTTTCCCCGTTCCCAAGCACTTTACCCCAACAACTGAAAAAAAACAGCAGCTTAGCTATCACGGTGAATGTGTTGGTGATCTTTCTCTGTTTAAGGCGGCCTTCCCCCAGAAGGAGATTTGGTGAATTTTCAAAGGGACACTGCAAAGGAGTGGGGGTTTGGTCAGGGCACACCACATATTAAACAGGGCCTGGATAGCCAAGTTGCGATCGTTTTGTTGCGATCGGCTTTTTGGCGAAAAGTGGATGGAACAAAGCGATCGTGACTGGCGATCCAGGTGGTCTTTTTCTGCTTCAAGGGCCTTCCCGAAGGAAACCTCAGGAAGCAGCCGGGCAACTGCACTACCTCGCTTCCGGTTGGCCAGAACCAGTCCCCAAACTTTTTGCCTCAGATGGTCCCAAAGTGACTGGAGCCATGGAACTCGAGTGAGACATGGAACCTTCATCGGGTGGGATCACACGGGGTTTATCCAACTGTGATACAAGTGGGACTCCCGACTCTATGGGTTGGTCCTTTGGGAGCTCATTTTTGTGGTATCACAGAAGTGGATTCCATTTCCCACAGCCCTGCTCTAAAAGGATTCGGGGTTTGGATCGGATTGAGGGTACCCTTTTCTTAGCCCACGAACATGGGTACACAGCGGATTTCAGATTTTCTGACGCAGTTTCATCTTCATCTACCCGAAAATATAATGATTTCTTGCAGGACACCCTCTCTAAGACCCTCCCTCCCAGGTGGCTAACAAAACCCCACGGCCAAAAAAGGCCTCGGTCCGAAATTTTGAGAACTTGGTCGAAACAACCAAACCAGGCGCTGGTTCCCTGCAGGTTGGTAAAATTTGGGTGTGGCTCAAGAATAAAGAGCTCATGTTACGCAGGTTTTGGTCCATGTTTCCACTTACCAGGGCAACCCATTTGGGAATACCGGTTTTTTGAGCCGGACCCAAATTACTGTAGTGGCTTTACTCACTTGCGTGCGAGGTCTTCGGGAAAACTCCCAAAACCCACCAACCCCCGGGTACCCTTAAAAAAAGATGACACACCCGTTCTCCGGGGACTTTTTGGACTTCCCTGCCGCTCCCCATCGCTCAAAAAAAAGAACTCAGAAATGGAAATCTCGGCTTTACTTTTGGCTTCTATTTAAAGCTCACACCGGGTACCTTCAAAACGATGACACTCCCATTCTCGGGGGACGTTTTGGATTTCAATCCCTGCTGGCAATCTCTGAGCCCGGCGCCAGCGCTCGGGGTCCGCCTCGAGTGGCTGAACTTAAAACAGGGGTATATATATCCGCCGACATTGCTCGGCGTGTTGGACACCTAAGAGAGGATAGAGGATAACCCCCCCCCCACGTCTGATACGTGGGGGGGGGGGGGGGCCCCCCCCCCCCCAAGGACCGCGCGGCAATTTGATGACGTTCCACTAAACGTAGTCTTCGGGGACCGGTGTCGCAAAACAGGGGTCCCAGGCTCGATTCCCCCTGCCGGCTTTTTTGCTGGCTTGGGCTTCCTGCATCCTTTTGCCGAAAATCTGGAAAAACTCTGTGTTTTTGGACATCATCTTTGCGAAAACGCTGGAAAAACAGTGTTTTTTGCGGGAAATACTGGGGAGCAAAGGGGAAGTGCAAGGATACATACATACATACATACAGACATACATACAGACAGACATACAGACATACATACATACATTACATTACACAACATCACATTACATTACTTTAAATTACATCACATTACATTACATTACATTACATGACTTTACATTACATTTTACATTACATTACATTACATTACATTACATTACATTACATTACATACATACATACATTACATACATTACATACATTACATACATTACATTACATTACATTGCATACATGCATACATGCATTACATACACACATTCATGCAGGCATGCATACATACCTACCTACCTACCATACATACATACACATACATACATACATACATTACATTACATTACATTACATTACATTACATTACATTACATTACATTACATTACATTACATTACATTACATTACATACATGCATGCATGCATACATACATTACATACATTACATACATTACATACATTACATACATTACATACATTACATTACATTACATTGCATACATGCATACATGCATTACATACATACATACATGCAGGCATGCATACATACATACCTGCCTACCTACCATACATACATACATACATACATTACATTACATTACATTACATTACATTACACTACATTACATTACATTACATTACATTACATTACATTACATTACATACATACATTACATACATACATTACATTACATTACATTACACACATGCATACATGCAATACATACATTACATGCATGCATGCATGCATGCATGCATGCATACATACCTACCTACCTACCTTACATACATACATACATACATACATACATACATACATACATACATACATACATACATACATACATACATACATACATACATTACATACATACATATATACATGCATACATACATACATACATACATACATACGAGAGAGGGAGATTGGGGAGAGAGTGGCTTGGGGGGATGGGGAGGATGGGGAGCGGAGGGAGGGAGAGAGGACGACAGAACACACCAGGGAGACAAGGCAGAGAGGAAGAAGGAGAAAAGGGAGAGGACAATGTCGGCGGACTGAGCCGGAGGCTCTAAAGTATATACACAACATATATATATATATATAATACATATATATATATATATATGTATATATATATATATATTCATTTGTTTATTTATTTGGGTCTCAAAATAGGTGGACCCCCCCCAAAAAAAAACATGGCCCGTTTTGCCTTTTGGCTTGCTGCTTTCTTTTGCCTTTCTGCTCAAAGGCTCCTGGCTTCGGCTGTCAATGGAATTCCCAACCCCCTTTGTATTGGAGTGCTTGGGGATCTCGAAACCTGGCTGTAGGGCCCCAAATCAATCGAATTGGAGTGTATGGGTATAGGATGATTTACAACCACCCGTATGGAGTCAAACACTTCAGGGGTACCTTGCTGGTGGTAGTACGAACTGTGTAGGGGGATGATTGTTAACTTCCCCTCCGCTTGTCCACCAGCATGACAATTGAGGGGTCCTGGAAGATCATCTTCCTTTGAAATGGACCCTCCATCAACTGAAGACCAGTTGCCCAGTGACGCTATGGGTGGCAGAAGAGGACTGAATGGGGTCGATTCCAATTTTACCATTGAACCCAGCAACCCCTCACACCAAAAGCATCGGATAATCGGATGTTTTTAGCTGATGCCACTTGCAATCATATTAAGCCGGGTTGTCAGAAAACAAACCTTAGGGGCCGGCCTAGAATTGTTTGAGGTTTGTGGGGGCTCGAATTCCCACCATTGTTCTTTCGTGCCCAAGGGGCACCCAAGAAATGCTCGACTTGCCTGGAGAGTGTCACGGGGACCTTACTTCTTACTCAGTTGCTCAACTATCCTAAACATTGTGGGCGCTACAAAAGGCATCTTTGAGATCCAATTCCAGCTGAAGGGCCGCCCCCCCCCCCCCCCACACCCCCTTGGGAAAGACGAACACAGCCATTTTTCAAGTGTGTTTGGGGGGTGGGTGGTGTGGTTGAGACCGGGGTCGGGAAAGCACTTTTTCAATTAGAAATTGAAGAGAAAGGATCCCGCAGACTAAAGTAATACAGTGCCAACGTTGGCACAAGACTACTTTAGTCTTCGGGAAAGCACTTTTACAATTAGAAAAAGAAGAGAAAGGATCCCGCAGACGAAAGTAATACAGTGCCAACGTTGGCACAAGACTACTTTAGTCTTCGGGAAAGCACTTTTTCAATTAGAAATTGAAGAGAAAGGATCCCGCAGACTAAAGTAATACAGTGCCAACGTTGGCACAAGACTACTTTAGTCTTCGGGAAAGCACTTTTTCAATTAGAAATTGAAGAGAAAGGATCCCGCAGACTAAAGTAATACAGTGCCAACGTTGGCACAAGACTACTTTAGTCTTCGGGAAAGCACTTTTTAAATAGAAATTGAAGAGAAAGGATCCCGCAGACTAAAGTAATACAGTGCCAACGTTGGCACAAGACTACTTTAGTCTTCGGGAAAGCACTTTTTCAATTAGAAATTGAAGAGAAAGGATCCCGCAGACTAAAGTAATAGAGTGCCAACGTTGGCACAAGACTACTTTAGTCTTCGGGAAAGCACTTTTTCAATTAGAAATTAAAGAGAAAGGATCCCGCAGGCTAAAGTAATGCGGTGCCAACGTTGGCACAAGACTACTTTAGTCTTCGGGAAACCACTTTTTCAACTAGAAATTGAAGAGAAAGGATCCCGCAGACAAAAGTAATACAGTGCCAACGTTGGCACAAGACAACTTTAGTCTTCGGGAAAGCATTTTTTCAATAGAAATTGAAGTGAAAGGATCCCGCAGACTAAAGTAATACAGTGCCAACGTTGGCACAAGACTACTTTAGTCTTCGGGAAAGCACTTTTTCAATTAGAAATTGAAGAGAAAGGATCCCGCAGACTAAAGTGGTACAGTGCCAACGTTGGCACAAGACTACTTTAGTCTTCGGGAATGCACTTTTTCAATTAGAAATTGAAGAGAAAGGATCCCGCAGACTAAAGTAATACAGTGCCAACGTTGGCACAAGACTACTTTAGTCTTCGGGAAAGCGCTTTTTCAATTAGAAATTGAAGAGAAAGGATTCCGCAGACTAAAGTAATACAGTGCCAACGTTGGCACAAGACTACTTTAGTCTTCGGGAAAGCACTTTTTCATTTAGAAATTGAAGAGAAAGGATCCCGCAGACTGAAGTAGTACAGTGCCAACGTTGGCACAAGACTACTTTAGTCTTCGGGAAAGCACTTTTTCAATTAGAAATTGAAGAGAAAGGATCCCGCAGACTAAAGTAACACAGTGCCAACGTTGGCACAATACTACTTTAGTCTTCGGGAAAGCACTTTTTCAATTAGAAATTGAAGAGAAAGGATCCCGCAAACTAAAGTAATACAGCGCCAACGTTGGCACAAGACTACTTTGGTCTTCGGGAAAGCACTTTTTCAATTAGAAATTGAAGAGAAAGGATCCCGCAGACTAAAGTAATACAGCGCCAACGTTGGCACAAGACTACTTTAGTCTTCGGGAAATAACTTCTTCAATTCGAAATTGAAGAGAAAGGATCCCGCAGACTAAAGTAATACAGTGCCAACGTTGGCACAAGACTACTTTAGTCTTCGGGAAAGCACTTTTTCAATTAGAAATTGAAGAGAAAGGATCCCGCAGACTAAAGTAATACAGTGCCAACGTTGGCACAAGACTACTTTACTCTTCGATAAAAAAGCACTTTTTAATTTGCAATTTGAAATTGAAGAGAAAGGAATCCCGCAGACTAAAGTAATACAGTGCCAACGTTGGCACAAGACTACTTTAGTCTTCGGGAAAGCACTTTTTCAATTAGGAATTGACGAGAAAGGATCCCGCAGACTAAAGTAATGCAGTGCCAACGTTGGCACAAGACTACTTTAGTCTTCGGGAAAGCACTTTTTCAATTAGAAATTGAAGAGAAAGGATCCCGCAGACTAAAGTAATACAGTGCCAACGTTGGCACACGACTACTTTAGTCTTCGGGAAAGCACTTTTTCGATTTGAAATTGAAGAGACAGGATCCCGCAGACTAAAGTAATACAGTGCCAACGTTGGCACAAGACTACTTTAGTCTTCGGGAAAGCACTTTTTCAAATAGAAATTGAAGAGAAAGGATCCCGCAGACTAAAGTAATGCAGTGCCAACGTTGGCACAAGACTACTTTAGTCTTCGGGAAAGCACTTCTTCAAATGGAAATTGAAGAGAACGGATCCCGCAGACTAAAGTAATACAGTGCCAACGTTGGCACAAGACTACTTTAGTCTTCGGGAAAGCACTTTTTCAATTGGAAATTGAAGAGAAAGGATCCCGCAGACTAAAGTAATGCAGTGCCAACGTTGGCACAAGACTACTTTAGTCTTCGGGAAGCACTTTTTCAATTAGAAATTGAAGAGAAAGGATCCCGCAGACTAAAGTAATACAGTGCCAACGTTGGCACAAGACTACTTTAGTCTTCGGGAAAGCACTTTTTCAATTAGAAATTGAAGAGAACGGATCCCGCAGACTAAAGTAATACAGTCCCGCAGACTAAAGTAATAGAGTGCCAACGTTGGCACAAGACTACTTTAGTCTTCGGGAAAGCACTTTTTCAATTAGAAATTTGAAGAGAGGATCCCGCAGACTAAAGTAATGCAGGGCCAACGTTGGCACAAGACTACTTCAGTCTTCAAGAAAGCACTTTTCAATTAGAAATTGAAGGGAAAGGATGCCGCAGACTAAAGTAATACAGTGCCAACGTTGGCACAAGACTACTTTAGTCTTCGGGAAAGCACTTTTTCAATTAGAAATTGAAGAGAAAGGATCCCGCAGACTAAAGTAATACAGTGCCAACGTTGGCACAAGACTACTTTAGTCTTCGGGAAAGCACTTTTTCAATTAGAAATTGAAGAGAAAGGATCCCGCAGACTAAAGTAATACAGTGCCAACGTTGGCACAAGACTACTTTAGTCTTCGGGAAAGCACTTTTTCAATTGAAATTGAAGAGAAAGGATCCCGCAGACTAAAGTAATACAGTGCCAACGTTGGCACAAGACTACTTTAGTCTTCGGGAAAGCACTTTTTCAATTAGAAATTGAAGAGAAAGGATCCCGCAGACTAAAGTAATACAGTGCCAACGTTGGCACAAGACTACTTTAGTCTTCGGGAAAGCACTTTTTCAATTAGAAATTGAAGAGAAAGGATCCCGCAGACTAAAGTAATACAGTGCCAACGTTGGCACAAGACTACTTTAGTCTTCGGGAAAGCACTTTTTCAATTAGAAATTGAAGAGAAAGGATCCCGCAGACTAAAGTAATACAGTGCCAACGTTGGCACAAGACTACTTTAGTCTTCGGGAAAGCACTTTTTCAATTAGAAATTGAAGAGAAAGGATCCCGCAGACTAAAGTAATACAGTGCCAACGTTGGCACAAGACTACTTTAGTCTTCGGGAAAGCACTTTTTCCATTAGAAATTGAAGAGAAAGGATCCCGCAGACTAAAGTAATACAGTGCCAACGTTGGCACAAGACTACTTTAGTCTTCGGGAAAGCACTTTTTCAATTAGAAATTGAAGAGAAAGGAACCGCAGACTAAAGTAATACAGTGCCAACGTTGGCACAAGACTACTTTAGTCTTCGGGAAAGCACTTTTTCAATTAGAAATTGAAGAGAAAGGATCCCGCAGACTAAAGTAATACAGTGCCAACGTTGGCACAAGACTACTTTAGTCTTCGGGAAAGCACTTTTTCAATAGAAATTGAAGAGAAAGGATCCCGCAGACTAAAGTAATACAGTGCCAACGTTGGCACAAGACTACTTTAGTCTTCGGGAAAGCACTTTTTCAATTAGAAATTGAAGAGAAAGGATCCCGCAGACTAAAGTAATACAGTGCCAACGTTGGCACAAGACTACTTTAGTCTTCGGGAAAGCACTTTTCAATTAGAAATTGAAGAGAAAGGATCCCGCAGACTAAAGTAATACAGTGCCAACGTTGGCACAAGACTACTTTAGTCTTCGGGAAAGCACTTTTTCAATTAGAAATTGAAGAGAAAGGATCCCGCAGACTAAAGTAATACAGTGCCAACGTTGGCACAAGACTACTTTAGTCTTCGGGAAAGCACTTTTTCAATTAGAAATTGAAGAGAAAGGATCCCGCAGACTAAAGTAATACAGTGCCAACGTTGGCACAAGACTACTTTAGTCTTCGGGAAAGCACTTTTTCAATTAGAAATTGAAGAGAAAGGATCCCGCAGACTAAAGTAATACAGTGCCAACGTTGGCACAAGACTACTTTAGTCTTCGGGAAAGCACTTTTTCAATTAGAAATTGAAGAGAAAGGATCCCGCAGACTAAAGTAATACAGTGCCAACGTTGGCACAAGACTACTTTAGTCTTCGGGAAAGCACTTTTTCAATTAGAAATTGAAGAGAAAGGATCCCGCAGACTAAAGTAATACAGTGCCAACGTTGGCACAAGACTACTTTAGTCTTCGGGAAAGCACTTTTTCAATTAGAAATTGAAGAGAAAGGATCCCGCAGACTAAAGTAATACAGTGCCAACGTTGGCACAAGACTACTTTAGTCTTCGGGAAAGCACTTTTTCAATTAGAAATTGAAGAGAAAGGATCCCGCAGACTAAAGTAATACAGTGCCAACGTTGGCACAAGACTACTTTAGTCTTCGGGAAAGCACTTTTTCAATTAGAAATTGAAGAGAAATGATCCCGCAGACTAAAGTAATACAGTGCCAACGTTGGCACAAGACTACTTTAGTCTTCGGGAAAGCACTTTTTCAATTAGAAATTGAAGAGAAAGGATCCCGCAGACTAAAGTAATACAGTGCCAACGTTGGCACAAGACTACTTTAGTCTTCGGGAAAGCACTTGTTCAATTAGAAATTGAAGAGAAAGGATCCCGCAGACTAAAGTAATACAGTGCCAACGTTGGCACAAGACTACTTTAGTCTTCGGGAAAGCACTTTTTCAATTAGAAATTGAAGAGAAAGGATCCCGCAGACTAAAGTAATACAGTGCCAACGTTGGCACAAGACTACTTTAGTCTTCGGGAAAGCACTTTTTCAATTAGAAATTGAAGAGAAAGGATCCCGCAGACTAAAGTAATACAGTGCCAACGTTGGCACAAGACTACTTTAGTCTTCGGGAAAGCATCTGGCGGTTTCGGTTTCCTCTACTTGGCCGCATCAGTTTGGTGATTGGATTTTTTAAGCCTCGTAATGTTGACCTAGATTCATAGACTCCTCCTACGTAAAAAGGGGTGTTCCAACCCAACCCAACCCAAGCCAACCTAAACTCCCCAACAACACCAAACCCATCCCCCCCCCAAAAAAAAACAAACACCCGACCAACCAAAAAAAAACCCAACCAACCACACCAACAAACCAACCGACACACCAACCGAGGAACTCCCCGATCGACCTCCCGAAGAAAACAAACCCGCCTCGATGGCTTGGGCCACCAACCCCCGCAGCGCCACAGCCAAGTTCAGGCGCCCCTCCACGGCGAAGCCCACCGCGTTGAAGAGGCACGAGTTGTCCTCGACGTTCGGCGATTTTGTTTTTCCCACGACTTCGCGTGGCAGGCGAAATCCGCGAAGCCCTGCTAGAAGTGACTAACTCTTAGTGGTATACGGAAAACATCCATTCATACGGCTTTCGGCGGAATTGATTCTTCGACTTCGCGTTGCAGGCGTCTCTGCTCAACCGTCAGGGAGAGAGGGACACCTCCCCCTTTAAAAAAAGAAAGATCGGCTCGAAAAGTTTCGCTTCACGATCTTCGAGAGGAGTCTTTCTGGGTGAAAAACCCCGGGAAGCTCCAAATTGCCTTTGCCTTTTTCTGGTTGGTTGCAAAGAACGGTTTTCCATGCTGACCACCTATTTGTGTTTAGTCGGAAGTTGATATGAAACCGCGAAGAACTATTTGAAGTAGAGGGCAGGTTTAGGTTGTTTGAGGGATTCGTTTAAGGGATCTTGACTTGGGATGAGTTTACATTAAAGGTTTCAGGTGTGGGATTGTTCAAGGGGTTTCTCTTGGAGGTGGAGCGGTATCTTTTTTCAGGGTCCCATTCAGTGTCCCTCCAATTGGTGGTTTGGATTGCACTCTACAACCCAACAATATGAATCAAGGAATCTAGAACACAGAGTGATACGAATAGGATGTCCGGTTTTTCTTGACAAGCGGGTCAGCACGGAAATCCAGCTTTCGTATCAGTGGGACTTTCCACAACAGCCGTGGTCAAACAATGTCGACGCCCGATTTACAAACCCATCCTGTTAGAGAGTGTTCCTCCACTGAAGGATTCACCACCACTCTATAAAAATGAAACACCCTCCGATCAAAATCAACCCGGGGTCTATTCATGTAGGGTTCCCATTGCCTGGAACCATGGGTTTACTGGGAGATACAACCAGTGGAGGAACAGTGGCTACAACAGTTCCCAATAGTATCCATTGGTGTCTTTTTAGGATTTGAACCCCCCCACATTGCGGTTTTCCTTTTGGTTTCCCTTTAAAACCTCCCAAAAAGGGGTACCGAGCCCGACAAAAAGCACTGCCTGGATCGCCAGTTGCGATCGATTTTTTCCATGCACTTTACTAGAAATAGATGGGTTTTGCTGGTTTTCATGGGTTTTATCTTTTCATGGGTTAGTTTTGGGTGGCCCTCAATCGAAAGCGCTCCGTTTGCCGAAAGCGTCCGCCGCGATGGCGTACTTCTCAAAGGCCAGCGAGGCCTCCACTTTTCTCGGCGCCTCAGGCACGCGACCTCCATTTGCTTTTTCGCCCAGGAAAAATGAGAAAATGTTTCCACCTAGATAGCCAAGTTGCTGTCTTTTTCAGTCACTGTTGCTGGTTTTTGGGGTAAAGTGCATGGAACAAAACAGCAACTGGCGATCCAGGCAGTAGTGATAGATTCCAAACCTTGAAACAGGGGACACATTCTTAAGCAAATGGAAGCCGGCCGAGCGAAGGGAAAAGGAGCGGTAGAAGGCGCAACCCGTAGCCGGAGGATTTGTTGGGTTAAGGGACGCAACCCCGGGGGATTGGTTGGGTTCTTTGGTGGAAAACAGGGAAAGCAGGGGGCAGTGGATATCAGTTGCCCTTACAGTGGGTAACCCTTCGATCCATTTTCCTTTTGGGTTTTCAAAGGCCTGCAAGCTGCTGGTTACCGGCAAACCCTGGTAAATGGATCCACGAGCAGGGGGGGGTTACGGCACCAAAACGCGGCCTGCGCTGGGTTTGTTGGCGAAAAAAGTTGCCTCAAGTGAAACCAGCTGAAGGCTGGTTGCAGCAGCCCAACAATCTCCATTTGCTTTTTCGTCCGCTGAACAACCGGAACACAAATTCCAGTGCTAGATTATCCTCTAAAACCAGGAAAAAATAAAACCAACCTCTGAAATAACTGGGTGTGGCATCTTTTCAGCGCCCAGCGTGCTGACGAGGACGCTGCGTTTTGCCATCTTGTGGGGTATGAATTACTTGTTTTGGCCTCAGCTCATCAGCTCTCGCGCTCATGTTTCTCGAAACCACGGGAGGTTGCACGTTCAAATCCAACCGGTCCTATTTTTGCTTGACAATGTTGTTTCTGGAGCCAGGGTGCTTCTGCGAAGGGACATTACAAGGAAAACCGAAGCCATTCAAGGGCAGCCAAGGGCCGGTTAAAAGCAGGCCCAACAAACCACCAGTGACAGATTCTGTTCGAGACCAACAAGGGGAACCAACCACTCAACACCCCCCCCAACAAAAAGAAAGGAACAAAGAAAGAGGAAGTCTTCGGCTTCATTTTTGGTTTCCCTCCATCCTCCGGTGTCGAGTCTCATGCAAGAAACAACGAGGGTCCAAGAAGAATGAAGCCCAAGACTTTCATCGAGAATGTGCTTCAAACAACCAGTTTAGGTCCGAGAAAAGTCGGGACCTTTCGGGTACATGGTGGATGGAGTAGCAAGTTCTCAAAGCTTGCCAGAGAAGTTGCTACAGCCCATTTTTGAACCGAGCAGTTTCCGAGGGCTTCAGCAAAACGTCGCCTTGTTGCGTGGAAACAAAGACTCAACCCCTCTCTATACGTCTTTCACTTTTGATCCATATCAATCTTGCCCTGAAGCATCCGATTTCGTACCCTCCAGATAGGTGCAGAGACTTCGCCGGTGATCTCTCGCGCCACACATGGAAGACCCGGCAAACCAAAAGGACCACCACCCTTCTGTGGCTCCAGGTCCCAAACACAAAGATAGCCACCGGACCCAAACGAGCCGGCCATTTGAAAATAGAAACACATGGCACCCTTTTTTGGGTTGGTGGACTTTTTCCAGCACAACAGGCCCCCGTTCCCCCCCCCAAAAAAAAGAGGTTGGAAAAAAACGGGGGCAGCACCCCGGTCACCGCGAGGGAAGCGACGCCGCGCCTTGGGCTCCACCTGCCGCGCCGCGGCGAAGCGCTGCGCGGCGCGCAGCGCCAGGCAGCGCCGGGCGCCGCTCACCGCCGGGTCGTCGATGGCCAGCGTGGTGAGCCGCACCGACTCGTTGCCTGTGGTTTGGGGGGAGAGACTTCCTGGATAGCCCAAGTTGCGATCGCTTTTTTCAGGGGTAAAGTGCATGGTGGTGTGGGTGAAAGGCTGGGGTTCCACTGGCTTTGTACTATTTTTTTTTGTCGGGATCGGCTTTTTGAGGCTACTTTTTCTTCTTCCTCTTTGTGTTTTTTTGGGGAGCAAAGGGAAAGCGAGGCCCAGAATTTGGGCCGTGTTGACACAGCCAGCGAGAGGGGCGGGGCTTTTGACCGTGGAAGATGGGGACTGGTCGATCGACCACTTGTTCCGTCGCTCTGACTGGCCCCACATTTTTGCCATGACCAAAGTCTCCCTTTAAGTGGAAACCCCGCCAATATGACTTCAAGATCAGAATCATCAATTCAACGCACAAGTCATCCAAAGGGAAACAACGCGAAAACCCAATTTCTGACCTCGATCACCCCCACGCAACTCTCAAAACCCCAGTTTCGTGATCTGTCAATCCCCATGTTGTCCTAATGGGGGTTGGAGGGAGCCCTCCACAAGTAATCAAGCACCAGAAGGGGACACCCCCAATCAAAATCATGCGGGGGGAAACCCAAAAAGGGGTAACCAATTGCTGGGGGACCTAAAAACGGTAACAGGGCAATGGGTTGGGGGACCTGGACCTTCATTCCGCTGGGATTTCGGAACCTTCCTCAATCAAAACTTGCAGGCTTTAGTCCTTGTTTCCTTTTCCGTGTCGGTTCCGTTTTGGGGTCGCCCTATTCTTGACCTCAAGCAAAACCATGCGGATCGAGGCGCTGCGGATCTGGGCGCCGGCCAAGGTGTCGCCCGGCTCCACCTTCTTCGGCGGGAAGCCCGCCACCAGCGCCAGGCGCCCCACGTCCTGCGAACGCGTCCTTCGGGTCGTTCGCGTCCCGGCCGTCTTAGCGGTGAGGGGCGAAGTGGTCAAAAGCTCAGGGGGTGCCCCTGGAAAATGCCGTCTTCTTAGGTGAGAATTGAAAAAAGAGGCGGAAATAGAGAGAAAGAGAGACAGTTTTACCGGGTAAAATGGGATGGCATGTCCATCTAAACCAGCGGAACCCATTTATTGCTAACCAACTTAGCTGAAAAGGACACCTTTGCCTGGCTTATTGGGAGTTGGCACTTTCATTGTTCGCATTTCTTGGCTTTGAAGGGAAACACAATGACCACCACACAGCAACGGCTACTTTCTGAGAGTCCCCGTTCGGTTTTGGCAGGTCCCGTGTGTGCAGTAAAAGGCAGTCCTCCTTTGAGCCCTGGGCAGCCGCTAGGATCACGTCCGCCACCAGGGCGTCATCCTATCGATTCGCCCAAGCGAACGGGGCTCTCAGATCTGAAAGCCGAAACTTTGTGTGTCACTGGACTCCCCCCCTCCCGCCCCTCCCGGCTTTCACCAACAAAGGACCTAAAAACCTCAGCAACCTAAGAAAAGGGGAGCAGATTGGAGTATCCCGAACTTCCGCGACAATGATCCTGAGATCCCCTGCTGAAAATCGAAGCCTTGGGGGTCAAATGGAAACCCAACCCACCTTTCACCTGAAGATCGAAGGAACCGGGTGGCTGGGAACCAGAAATGCGATGTGTTATTTTCTTCTTTTACAGGGCACCTAATAGCCTGGCTTTCCATACAACTTGCTTGGCGCATGGCTCACACCAGGGCCAGCCAGCGGTTTTCACTTGGGCTACCTGAACCCTCAAAACCCTACAAATGGCTTCTTGCACCAAGATACGGCGAATTCCATTCTTGTGGGCAGTTTGAGGGTCCAGGTACTTTCATATGCCCGGCTTGGGGGGGGGGGTTCTTCGTCTTGTTTCTTCTTACACATACCCCTGAAAACGGACTCGCAGGAACTCCTTGCGGGCTTGAGGCTTCAGGTTTTAGAGTTTCAAATTCCATGGGGATGGCGCCAGTCACCAAGCACTTCTGAGGTTTTATGGGTCGTGTGCCTTTTTGAGGCGCAACAAAATGAGCAAACGAGCTATTTCACCCAGCAACCGCAGTGTTTGTTGCCAGAATTCCCCCAACCACACATTCACCCCCAACCGATTCTCAAGGACCACTTGAGACATCCCAACCTCCAGGATCCAAGTCCTGGGGCCTGCTCAGTCACTTGCCCAACAAGCCGGACAAGTGAATTACAGAAAAGGTGATGGCCTTTTGGAGCCCAAAAGGCGAAAGAAAGGTGCGCTGTCGCATTTTCTTCCATCCACTCTACCCCAAAAGCCAGCACCAGTGACTGAAAAAAAACGGCTCCAAATCAGGAAAACCAAAATGTGATGTCAGGTCGATTCGCTTTGGCTGCAGAGGTTGGTATTGTTTCAGCCCTAAGAGGCCATGACCCCGGAACTTACCGCACAACCGCACCCTCCAGTGGAGAACCCCGACCCCTCAGGGGCCCGAAAGAAAACAGCTCTTGTTAAGAACCCCAAAAACAATCAGGCCCTTTGGGGAGTTTGGATTTGACGGACCACCTGGTCATTGTTCTTTGTTTTTCTTCCAGTTTGCTTCAGTTTGTACTTTCTCAAAGTTTCTCCGTTTATTTCAGTTCGCTAAGGCTTGCGATTGATTTTGGGCCCCCACAATGGGATGTTTTTCAGGGCCCTTGAGGAATTGGTCTGGGTTCTCCATTGCGTCCGGGGATCTGCATAGGGTCCTGAAGGTGACCCTTAGGGTGGGAAGCCCCCAAGTGAGTCAATTGCTCAAAACCCGGTATGAAAATGGTCGTAACCCCAGAACCATGCTTCAATAATTTATCCGAAGCCGGATCTCCGCAGCTATTGGCAAGGGGATTGTCCGACTTGGATCATCAATCCCCGAATCGGTTTTGGTTGCGGCTCAAGTGGCGTCAAGCGGCCGCAACAAACCAACACACGCACGAGGCGCGACTTTCTCGCGATTTTCTCGATGGCCTCCACGGTGACGGCTGCCTTGGACCCGTCCGGGCTCTGCACGCGCAGCACCACCGGCATGGCTCGCCCCGATCCGAAGGCCGAAGAGATTGCCGGGGGACTGCTTGGGGGGGAAAGGGCAGGGTTTGCTGAGAACCAGGAAGATTTGGTGGGTTCAAATGGGGTTCAAATGTGGTGTGTGGGGAACGGGATTTTGGTCCGATCACTTCTGACTGGAACCATAGAACTTTTGTAGGCTCAAACCCGGGTAATCAAATGGTGGTTTGCTCAGGCGACTGGAACGAGATATGTCTCGTGGGCTTGCTCACTGCGATTGGAACGTTTGCTCTGGATCCAAAGGGGAATCACCAACCGTAGATTTGAGGGGAACACAAACGTTTAGTTGTTGGTTTTTTGAGGGTTCAGGTACGTCCGAATAAGTGGATTGGCCTAAAACAGCTCAACCCAGCTATACTGCCCTAAGCATCCTTCTTCACGGGCTCTCAAAGAGGCCCTTGAAATGAGGTTCAAAAACCTTCCAACCGGAGGTCCGGTTCGACCCCAACGGAAGGTTCGGTTCGATGCTTGGGGTGGGACCAGCTGGTAAGGGCTAAGGGCGCCTCATCGAGACTCGGCCGATTGGTCCTTGATGAGCAGTGGGCAGCAGGAGGTTCAAGCAACCTAATCAAGTACCAAACAGAGTCTAAAGTAGGGTAAATGAAGGTTCATCGATGGCTATGCTTTAAAAACAGATAGGGAACCACCTCAAAAGTAGTTGATAGTGGAATCACCACCCTGCACCATTTCGGGTGAAACATCATTTGTCCAAAAATATCACGAGTTTGTAAAATCACTCGGTCAATGACGTCTTTGATAAAGATAACTCTAAATGCCCGTTCTTGGGTGAAACACCCTCTGTCACATCGGCAACGCAATTATGGAGGAAAACATCGGCAGATTGAGAAAGAAGATTGATGACTCTCTGGCGTGCTCTGCAACCATAGGTGTCCTTTTTGGGGAAATAGATGGATATCCCTGGTAGATTAAACCACCAGGTAAACCAGGGATCGCCCTCTATTTTTCGAGCAAAGCAACCAACAAGTCAACACCTATGTCTCAAACCCTTCATTTTTCAACGTTTGTAACCCAAACATCTCGAACCTGAGCTTCGATTTCTGGGATTTCAAGAAGCTGGGGGTTGACTCATCCGGGGAATCCTCACTGTTAGGTTCGGCAGCACAGCTCCTGCCTGAAGAATCCCATTGGCAGCGAACTCCACGCAATTATATGGCCGGGATGATACCATTGAAAGCCTTTGGGTTCACAATTTTAATCCCCCAGATGAATCAACCCCAGTTTATTAGTCTTAGGGGAGCTCCATTCGTTTAAGGCGACCATTGCCTGGGTTGATTCCCACTTTCTGCACCTATCGCCGGGGTTGGTGGATTCATCCGGGGTCCTCCAGTAGAGAGGTTAGAATAAGGGTACCCGATATTTTTCTGTAGTCTATTTTAGTAGGGGAACTCTCCCAACCAAAAAAGGGGTGAGAAAGGGCACCTAGCTGGGGGACGTAGATGTCATGTCTGGTTCCACCTCGACTGGTTTTCAAGTCCTTGATGAAGAGCAGTCCATTGGCCGAAAACTTCATCAACACCTCCACCGTGAAGGCCGCGCCAAAGAAGACCTCGGATTCGAGTGCGCGAGTCGGGTTTCCAACTTACCGGTGAGGGACCTGTACATACATACACACATATATATATATATATATAATAGTATATATATATATATATAGATATATCAATATACACATATATATATATATGTATATGGCTCCTGGACCCTTTTTCCTTTTTGGGCAACCACTTATATAAGGTCCCAAAAGGTTAGGACCTGAAAGTTCTACCTGAACCCGAAAGAAGTGCCCTTGGTAAGTTCCTATTTTGAGGGTCCAGGTACCGGAACAGAGAACAGTTGGAAAGGTCGGTTTCGATCAACTCGGTTTTTTCCAACCGCATGGGTGTTGATCCAAATGAGATGGCCTCACCCGCTTTTTTCTTGCGACCGGGTGGGGGAAAAAGCCTATCTACCGGACCAATCCCAAGGCCACCCCTTTTTTGGCCCCCTTTTTCTCTTTTGGGACCCGAAACAACTCGTGAAAAAACACATTCCACCGGACCAATCCCCAAACAAAACTCGCAAAAGCAAAAGCAAAAACACAACCGAGACAACCACCCGCTTTTTTGGGGGGACCTGAACATCGGAGAACCAAAAACATCAGAACAAAAGGGAGAACAAAAAACGAAACAATCAATAAGCAAATCAACAAACATCGGAGAAACAAACACATCAGACAAATACAAAAACAAATCATAAAACAACATAATAACAAGCAACACCTTAATTACCTGACACCACTCGCTTTTTTTTTGGGACGCGGACTTTTTGGACGCCAAATCAACAGACAGATCGAGTCGTGTCGAGTCGAAGGCGCGTCCATGACCTCGAAGGCGGGCTCCGCCAGTGGCCACACCTCCTGCGCCGGCTGCAGGTGGCCTCCACCGAGCGAGCGAGCGACCGCGGGACCGCGGGATGCCCCGGGGGTGGGGGCCCCGGGATGGTGGGGGGGGGGGGCCGGTCGTCGTGTTTTTTTTTTGGGGGTTGTCTCTTTTTTGAGAAGTCGGACCCAACAAATTTGGGATTCCAGGGTTTTTCTCTGCCTGGTTGTTTTTTGCTCAGGTTTGGAACAAATGGGATTTTAGGGGGGAAATATGGCACCTTTGGTGTCCCTTGGGATTCCTTTAACAGCCACCAAACAAATGGTACACCTCCCCCAAAATGGCTGCAGTGGTCTTTTTGGCTTCCCTTAAACAACCCACCCACCAACTGTTCTGGGTAGTTTGGAACTTGACAGAACGGAGACGGGTTCATTCCTTGGATGTTCAACCATGGTAGCCACACAAGCTGCTCACCAGCTTACTATTCTCAAATAAGTAGGAAAGTGGAACTGCGGCTTCGGATTTTCACCAGTCAAAGGAAGAACACCACCCACCATCTCTGGTTTGAACATCACACCAAAAAAACCCTACTCCAAATACACGTCGTTTCTTTTTTGTCCCAGGCCATGATGTCAACCCTTGACAACAATAATTTAGCCTCGGAAAATCAGGGTTTCCAACAAATACCGACTAAAAGCAGGTGGAGCGTAATGTTGACCCAGGATTAATAAACCCGTCCCATTATTGGAGGGGTGTTCCCTCCAAAAGTGGTCTGAATCCCCACTAAAAGGGGACACCCCCCCAAATAAAAATCAACCAGGGGTTCTGCTTAGATCCGGGGTTAACATTAATGGAAACACCCAACAAATCCCGACCTCTTTTCCAAGCCGCGGACCTTTTCGACGACGACTTCGCGCCGTTTCGATTTCGACGATTTCGCTCGTCGATTTCCGTCGCCTGGATACCCGAGCTTGTAGCCCGTCTCCAGGCCCCGGTACTGCACCTGCGAGAGACACCGAGGTCCATGGAGCATGGAGCACGGCTCTGGGTTGGGGTAAAACCTGGACCAAGGAACTCCCCATACAAAAAAGAGAAAACAGAAAAGAAAGGACTTCACAAATCATGTTCTCCCAATTTAAAAAATATAAAAAAATGGACTTCACCAACCATGTGTTTGGTTTGGGTTGCACTAACCCATTTTGAAGGGTAGTTTGAGGGTCCAGGTAGCCGTTTTGTTCGCAAACCAAAAGGAAATCCGTTTTAAAAGACAAACTCTAGTGCATGGCAGTCAACCCCAGTTCTGAGCTGATGCTGACCGCTTTCTTTAAGCCAAAAGGAGCCCTAACTGCAAGCTAAGGTCTGATGACATCTCCAATTCTGTGTTGCTTCCTCCTCGTGATCGACCTTGTGCAGATTTAGTGGCCCATCTTTTGCAGCTATGCATCCCCAACAAGAACCAGGGGTTCAAGTCCAAGTCCAAACCCCCAATTCAAACCACTGAGGTTGACCTGACTGAGAAATGCACACCAGTCGAAGTCCTTGGGTGTGTTGGTTCCTGCGTCAGCTGGCTTACCCCCTACACCCAAGGCCCACTGTTTTCAGGGTATGATACGGTCTGATGCGAGCTCTTGACTGAGAAGGGAGGTACTTACCCTGGAAAACAATATTTCAAAAATAATACACTCAAGCACTGGTATTTAAAGTAGGGCCACACCACGTCAGCACTTTCTGCTCACCAACTGGAACTCCAGACTCCCCATGGGAAAACAAGAAGCAACAGGGCACCGCGGTTTTTGGCGTCGCTGAGTGTAAAGGGAATCCCCAAAGTCAGGAACCAGGGAGCAAGCCTTGGGTAACGGTATGAAGTGCACGTTTTGGCTGACTGAACTGATAAGCCCAACTTGGGGTCTGCGTGACGCTGCCTTAAGAACCAGCTTGGGGGGCTTCATTTTACCACTATTTCTGCCAACGGGTTTGTCTTTTGTTGAGGATACTCGTTGTGGGTTGGTTTAAAGGGACAGGATAAGGAAACCCGTAGCTTTTGCTTTTGGGGGGGGTCCCATTAACTTTCAGAGCACTAAGTAACTCAATGTTAAGAGCAGTTTGAGGGTCCAGGTGCTCGTTGTGGGTTGGCTTTAAGGGAAGTCATCACGAAAAACACCGCCGTGATCTTTTTTGGGAGTCGAAGTCCAATTTTGAGCCACACACACGCATGGCCCTCCCCCCTTCGGCCGAGTGGACTTTTTCCTTTTTTGCTGGGCCTCGAAGGCCATGACCCAACTCACGGCGCAGATGAGGAAGGCGAAGACCAGCTGGAACTGAAAGCTCTCCTGAGATCTTTCCCCGTGGAGGAGTTGTGTTTTTTGTCGTTGTTGGTGTGTGTGTGTGCGTGTGTATTTTATTTTATTTATTTATTATTATTATTATTAGTTTTTTTTTTTGGGGGGGGGGGGATGATTTTTGTTTCTTTCTTTTTTTCTTCTGTTGTTGTTGTTGTTGTTGTTGTTGTTGTTGTTGTTGTTGTTGCTGCTGCTGCTGCTGCTGTTGTTGCTGTTGTTGTTGTTGTTGTTGTTGTTGTTGTTGTTGTTGTTGTTGTTGTTGTTGTTGTTGTTGTTGTTGTTGTTGTTGTTGTTGTTGTTGTTGTTGTTGTTGTTGTTGTTGTTGTTGTTGTTGTTGTTGCTGTTGCTGTTGCTGTTGCTGTTGCTGTTGCTGTTGCTGTTGCTGTTGCTGTGAGTTTTACTTCTTTTATTCTTTTTTTTTTGGGAGGGGGGGAAGGGGACACAACGAAAGCTCTCCTCAGATCGTGCATCTGTGACTCTGTCTCTGTCTGTCTATCTATCTCTGTCTGTCTATCTGTCTATCTGCTTGTCTCTGCCTGTCTGTGGGCTACACAGAACATATCCCATTTTGGGGACTCATGACTAAAAACGGCTGCCAAAAAGAAGAACGCACAAAGAACGTACAAGTGGATGAGCCCAAAACAGTAGGCAATCTTGGTGTTTGCCACTAAAATGGCAACCGCACCCCAAATGTAACATCACTAAACTCCGAGTCCTGGAACGAAGTGAGTGAGCATAAATATGTACCTCATTAAGCCTGGATTCATACCAACCAAGCAACCAAGCAACCCAGCAAACCAACCAAGCAACCAAGAAACCAAGCAACCAAGCAACCAAGGAACCAAGCAACCAAGGAACCAAGCAAGCAACCACCCAAGCAAGCAATCAACCAACCAAGCAACCAAGAAACCAAGCAAACCAAGCAAGCAACCACCCAAGGAACCAAGGAACCAAGCAACCAAGCAATCAACCAACCAAGCAACCAAGCAACCAAGCAACCAACCAATCATCCACCCAAGCAAGCAATTAACCAACCAAGCAAGCAACCAACCGATTCGAGCCAAGGGTCTGTGACGTGGTTCATGTACACGCAGAGCTTCTGCCAAGACCTGGTCCTCAGAGATTCCGAGGTGTCACCACGCGCTCCGAGTTCAGGGCAAAGGGGCCACCTTTCTTCAGCTCCCCCCCCCAAAAAAAAGAAGCAACAACACAACTAAAAACCTGAACAAAAGGAAAGCTGAACCCGAACAAGTCCAACTTAAGCATGGGATGCAGCAACCCCACATGGTGTTGGTGAAATCGGTAGCTCTTTCTGGTCCAGGAAGGTCGCCTCACACCCAGTTGTAGAAGAACCTCCCCTTTTCGATGGGGTTTTGGAACTTCGGTGAAATTTCCAGAGCAAAGAGGCCAACCACTGTGCCAAAATCTTTCCACCTTGGGGGCCTGGGGAAACCGGACACCCCTCCAACGCTGGAAGGTCAAGGACTTCACAGGCAAGAGGAAGCAGCTCCTTGTCACATGGGGCTGTTCCTTGGATCTTCGATTCCAACATAGTGACTTGGGAGGGCCCGTACTTGCGAGTTCGGCCAAGAATGTAACGGTCACCAAGGTTATAACCATTTTGTTTGAGCCTCCTTACGTGGAGCTACCCCTGGTTTTCTCACCCTTGCTAACACGTTACCTTGGCGAATGGAACATTCAAAGGGACCGTCTACACGACAAGGAGCTGCTTCCTTGTCTCCGATTTGATTAGCCAAGTGTTTTGGCTTACCAAGGTCCAGACCCCAAAAGTGGCTGAATGGTCTTCCCCCAAAGGGAGCGAACCAGAGTTACTCACCACTCATCTAAAACATGCGCCTTTAAGCTGACCAAAACACAAACACAGCTCCCAAAACCTCAACAAACATCGCCAGCCGAATTCGTCGTTCTTTTCTCTGGGGTGGTTCGACATGGGACGAACATCGACCAAAGAAACCGCGGGCAAGAGCCTGAAACATTGAATTTTGCACCCCAGACATGTGGGTCCAGGGCCAAAGCACCCAGAAAAAAATGAAATGGCAATTCAGGGGCCAGCTGAATTTGGATGATCGAATTCAATGGGTAACCGAATTGGTGAAATCTGAACCCAGGCTTTGTGTGAATGGTACCTGGAGTCTCCTTCCGACCCCTAGAAAACGGGGCCATGACCCCCAAATTCTAGGGAGTCTGACTAACCATGTTGAAAGGGTCAGAAGGAGACTCCAGGCATAGCACCTGAACCACCCGACCCCCGGAGGCTTCGATTTCCCCCGTGTTGCGGGGAGCCTCCGATTTCGGACATCGAGCGGACGCGGCGCGTCTGGGCTGCCGGGCACCTCATGGAAGGAGGCCTTCGGAACCGCTTCGAACGGGGCGACTCGGGGGCTCGGAATGGCCAACCCCCTGCAAAACAGCCCCCCTGAGGTGCTGTTCAAAACATATCGGCGGGTAGAATCAGCTTTCTGTTTTTTTGGTGGAAAAAGAGTATGAGCTCAACGAGAAGGCAATTGCTTCAAGGGGGAACCCCCCAAAGAATATCGTCCCCCAAAGAATATCGCCCCCCAAATAGCTCAAAGGGCTTCTCGCAAAGTTGGGAAACCGAGAAAGCCCAACCTAGGGACTGCTGGTTTCCCTGAGCCCCACGCGAAAAGATGAGGGGGGGGGGTACTGCAAGGGGCAGACTCAGGATCCCTAAAGCCGATGCTCATAGAACATCCCCCGCAACCACACGATACCCGCCTTTGTTCAGTATGACTTGTCAACCCTTTACAACAAAAAAACAGGATCGGTATGTACCCTGAAACCTTCAGTTTTCTTACAAAACACCTTGAAACTTTAAAATGGCCCCCAAAAGAATAGGTCATTTGGTGTAGGGGGATGTTTGAGGGGGATCATCTATCCTTCTTTTTCGGGTGGGAAAGCCAAGAGGACCTCACCCTGTTGCGCCCAAAGGTCCAACGTCCGAGCCCGGGGCCAAGCTCTTCTTGGCAAAGATCTTCTGGGACACCGTCTTCGCGGTCCTCGCGGCCGGGAATCCGTCAGTTTTTTTCTTCTCGAGATCTTTTTAAGGGAGGGTTTTCTGGAGGCTTTGTTGACGTAACGGAAGGGGAGCAAAAAACTAATTGAATTTTGGCAGTTAAGTGGTTCGATTTCAACCACTAAGCTACAATAAGAAAACATGTAAGATGTTTGCCAACAACATGGAGGGTGGCCAGTTGGGGACACCTAGATCGCCAAGTTGCGATCGCTTTTCTCAGTCACTGTGGCGATCGGTTTTGTGGGGTAAAGTGCATGGAAGAAAAACAGCAACTGGCGATCCAGGCAGCTCGTATTGAAGTTCGGAACCCTTTTGTGAAGCGGGCACTTGTCCGAACTCTGCAAACGGGTTTGTGCGGCTCGAGCGGTTCGAGTGCATTGGGAAAGGGGGAGTTCCCAACGGGGAGGACCGGTGTGTGTTGGGGAGGGAAAGCATTGGAGATGCTTTCCTTGGATTTTGAGAGAAAAGACCAGCTCCAGTTATTTTCCGTGAATTTTCTTTCCGGGGGACCCCCAAAGGGAAAAGGACTTGCTAGGGTTGATTTGGAAGGGAACCGTCTTGCTTGGGGGTGCTTTGATTGACTTCTCGCTCCAAACAAATCAACCCGTCTATCAATCCAGGGTTCCCAGCAAACTGGGCTGCCCTCAGATCCCCCGCCAACAGTTTAACCTTTAGTGGGTTAAATGGAAACTACCACAGGGATCCTTACATACACCTGAACATTGCCTTGTAACTGGTGGTTTCCCTTGATGTTGGTGGAAAAAGCCATGTTTCGAACGGGCAACATGTATCTTCTAAGGAGCCCGGTTACCGGATGGTTCCCACTATAGCAGGTGTCCAGTTGTTTTTTCCCTCAAGGCGCATACCGGTTTCTCACGGCTACCTACAAAGCGCTGGGCGAAAAACACCGTGGCTACATGCTGGTTGTGAATCTCCTACCCTAGGTCTCCTTACTTGGCTCCCAGCTGGAAGCACTGGGTAGTATGTAATCTTCATTGTCTTCTCTGTTTTTGTTTCCCCCCTTTTTTTTAATTATAAATTGAACAGCCGAATGTCTCCAAAAGGCATAAAGGGCTTGGTGCACCATCTTCACTAGCGCTAGCGGCGCTAACCCTTAAACACAACCCCCAAATAGGGTACCCCCCCTTTCAAAAGAAAAGAAACACAGAACGCACACACATCACAATGATCCTTAGATCGTTTATTGGGACAGGGTGTGTTCCGGGTTCTTGGTTCCGCTTCCCGCCCATGGTCCCGGGAACACATGGATGCGTGTGTGTGTGTGTGTGTCAAATGGGGGGGGGGATGGTGGTGGTGGTTTCCCTTTGAACCCCAGTTTCCCAAAATCTTCAATTTAAGGGACAATTCATTAAAAGGCTTATTTATATTTCAAAAATATGTCTAAAAAAAAGAAAACTCACACAAACCCCATATTGGCAGACCCTCAAAAAGCATCCACCAACCCAGTGTGGGCCTGACGCTTTGCGCCAGAGTTCCCACCTCTGAAAGGGGCCAAGGAGCCGGGGGCCTCCAAGTGGAAGTCAAGGAGGTCTGAGTTCTGCATCGATTCCAGCTAGAACCACCAATTGTAGGTCCCCACCCGGATCACATTTTGTCTCTTTAAACAAGAAGAACCATCTCAGTCGATGGAAGATAAAAGATCCAGCCCGGGTGCCCCGGAACCCTCCCACCCCCTCCCACCCCCTCCCACCCCCTCCCACCCCCGCCTTTCCCTCCGCCTTTCCCCCCGCCTCTCCCCCCCCCCCAGCCCCAAGTCCTGCGGGAGATGGTCACCAACTCCTCGCTGCCCGTGGAGGCGAAGGAGGCCCGCGGCACCCGGCTCGAGGGGCTCGAGACCTCACCGCCGCGAGGCCCGCGGGCGGAGGACGTGGGGAAACTTCCTACAAATCGGTCTCGCTGCCTGCAGCCCGTTTGGCCTTCCCCGGTGTTTTCCTGGGCGCAAGGCAAATTTGTGGGGGCTCAAGAAATTTTTAGAGCTAGGGCCAACCGCAGGTTTGAGTCTTTGGTTCCGTTTACCAAGGAGCCGGTTTGGCACATTTTTCTGGGCCACACACAGCCTTATGGACATGGAGCTAACCTTTTCTGGGGGAAACGGAGATCCGCGTTTTTTGGGGGAAGGAAACAAGAACTCCTGCAAACCTCCAGGTACCCACCTTGCTTGAAGCGTATGATGCCACTTCTGTACTGGAAAAGGAGAAATCATTGTGGAAAACCAGGTTTGCAGCAGCCGTTCTCAATGCAAGTGCCGCACAAGCTTGTTCGAACACGCCAATCCTGCAGGTTTTCCACATCGGCCACGCCGATCCCCGCGCAAAAATCACGCGCGCAAATGAACAAGCAAACGCCCTCACTTTTTGCACATCCAGCACGCCGATCCGACAGAGGACGTCATTGTCGCAGCCCACAGCTAGACCCTCAAGCTACCCATAAACATGTGAATTCACACATTCCATAATTTGTGGGTTGCAACTCACCCCTTTGTTGAGTTGGAATTGTGAGGGTCCAGGCACAAGCTTCTCTTTGCTGACTGACTGACTGACTGACTGACTGACTGACTGACTGACTGACTGACTGACTGACTGACTGACTGACTGACTGACTGCCTGACTGACTGCCTGACTGACCGACCGACCGACCGACCGACTGATTGGTTGATTGGTTGATTGATTGATGGATGGATGGATCGATCGATCGGTGGTTTCCATCGAAACTGCCACGTGAGGCTCCAAAAAGGGCACTGGCTTGGAACCCCTACCCAGACCATGGCAACAGAAGCACCGAATTGTTTGGGATTCGCAAACAGGTCTATTGGTCTAGTGGGCCTACCTTGGAACTTGCCAGAGAAAGCGAAAGAACCTGCCTCCATTTGACTTCCCAAGGTTACAAAGCAAGAAACAAAGCTGGACATAGCAACAAAAAACGGAATCGACTTGGGCCCAGCCTCTAAGGGTCAACAGGGTACCCAAGAAACATCAGCCTCTACTTGGTACGGTTTGGAGCCCGGTGGGGTGGTTAAGGGGTGGTCTTCCATTCACCCTCTACATGTGTCCCAAAGTAGGGATGCCCTAAACATGGCGTCGGTTTTCCTTTCAGTTTCCTTTGAACACCCAGCAAAACATATTTTTTCAGGTAGTCTTCGGCAAGACTTGGTTGCTGTTATCCCCTCTGCAAAAAGTTTAGCTTCTTGTGGCTTTGGTGGAAAACCCAACTTGATTTCCCCCAAAAGTTTAAGTCTAAAGATCCAACCCAATAGCAGTGAAGAAGAAAGACGCGCCCATCTCTCAACCGAATTCCGAGGCGCGCCCAGGTGTTGGTGCATCTCCTGCACCATGCCGTCCAACTTCCGGCGCAAGGCCTGGCTGCTGGAAAGCGAGTGCACTGGCTAAACAACTCGACAACGCTCTCAAAAGCGCGGTAGGCATAGGTCTGGGTGAATTATAATATTTCACCTCAAGCTGAAATAAGGTGGTTGTGGGGAAATTCCCGAATCTAATCACGATTTGGGGTGAGGTCGTGTGAGGTCGCTATGATTCACCCAGCTAGGTGTCCTTTTGGTAGAACAGATGGGTGTCCATGGAAAATCGCCATGAAACCCATCTAAACCAGATGGACCCCCATCGATTTCTATCCAAACTAACCTAAAAGGACCCCATCCGGCGCTGGAGGCCAGTGGCGCCGCCGTCGGCTCTGTTTTTTTCTTTCCCGCCAGGGAGCGTTGCAGGAACGGGATCCGGCGAAAGGGAAAGCAGCGGCGGATTGTTCGGCTGTCTGCGGAACTGGGCCGAATGGTTCGCTCGTGTAATCGGCACCAGTCAGCTTCCAAGTGGTAGCTTGAAGGGAGATACCTGCACCCGGAAACTACCCATTAAAAGAGGTGGGAACTCACTCATTCCATATGTTTGGGGGCAATTATCCATCCTTCCATTCTTTGTTGGTATGAGGGTCCAGATAAGACAACCCGACTTGACTTGACCCCTTGAAACAGATCCCATCATGCGTTGCCCAGTGTACAACTACCTGAGCCCTTGAAATTTCCCCCCCCAAAAAAAGGCTCTAGCCCCCGAAATCCTGGGGTGAAGCCCAATTTTTCAGTTGGTCCTAGGGCGGTGAACCATTCGGCCGACGGCTCAGGGACTTTCAAAGACCCCCGCCCATCGAGACTTAAACTCCAAGGATCGGGATCCCGGGGAGAAAAACGGAGGCCGATTCATGCCTGCATTGCCTGGAGCGATCCAGGTGTCGATCGCCCGGTGCGATCGCTGTCGCCTTTTCCTTTTTCTCCATGCATTTTACCCCCAAGAACCGATCGCAGCAGTGACTGAGACAAAAAAAGGATCGCAACTTGGCGATCTAGGTGCAACCTACAAGCAACAAGGAGCCTCCTTTTCGGGGTCGAACCAAACGCATCCCATTGGTTTTTTGGAGTGGGTTTCTACAAAATGGGCCAACCTAAGTGGGAAGTCAGCCAACCACACGGAAAACCCTTCAGAACCCATGTAGAGATCGGTTTGCAATACTAGGTCCTCCAAAATTTGAGAGGTTAGAATAAGGGTACCCTATTTTTTTCTGTAGTCTATTTTAGCAGGGTTCGGAACCCTCCCCCCAAAAAGGGTAAAGGGCACTACTAGACCTAGAATATGGCAGGAATCAGACTCCGCGCCCCTAATTTCCTTGGCTCATCCAAGCGAGGGCCTCCTGTCAGG
Source organism: Effrenium voratum (assembly GCA_963377175.1). Taxonomy (NCBI): domain Eukaryota; class Dinophyceae; order Suessiales; family Symbiodiniaceae; genus Effrenium; species Effrenium voratum. Next base: position 39,818 of record CAUJNA010000730.1, on the reverse strand, counting down.
GATCCCCTGGGTGGTTCGCTTTCAATATTTACCACTTGAAAGAACCAGGCTCCGAACCATCAATTAAGGGATACATGCACCCTCTAGCCATAAATAAGTTGGAATTCGCCAGCCTTCTTTTTGGGTTGTGGTTTCCTCCAGAGGTGTAGATATGCGCCTGTCAACAGGTTCATTCCCCAAACCCTCAACCGATGCCCCGGAAAGAACCAGCAAGTTTTACAGAGTGTCCAGAAACCACCAAGGGTCCGATTCCAGTTTTTTCGGACCCGGACAAATTGTCAAGGGCCTCGAGAAAATGCATGGCCCATATTTTTTGCGCATTGGGTCCAATGCGGTTTAGTAAGCTAGGTCATGCAGTAGAGAGGTTAGACTAAGGGTGCCAACTTTTTTCTGTAGTCTATTTTAGTAGGCAAACCCTTTTTCAAAAAAAGCTGGTAAAAGGGCATCGCAATTGACTGCCTGTACTACCCGGACCCTCAAACTACCCACACAAATTGGAATTCACCCCATCATTTGGGGCTACCACCATTCTTTGGAATCTTTGAAAAGGGCTTGGAGAACCCCTGCAATGTTGACCCCGGATTAATCAACCCCTGTCTATTAATAGGGGGGGTGTCCATTTCTGGGTTTAGTGGTTGGATTCAGACCACTGTTGCAGGGGCCAAAACCACCCCCATATCAACAAACTGGGGTTGAATCAACCCCTGATCTTGGAATAATCAACCCCTGTTTATTAACTAGGTCCTCCAGTAGAGAGGTTAGAATTTGGGTACCTTTTGTTCTGTAGTCTATTTCTCGGGCACGACTGGGGGACCTAGTTAACCATGAATCAACTGGTTGGTTGATTCATCTGGGGGCATTCCCCTCGAGACCTATTGGCTCACGTCCGTCTCCACAGGCTCGCTCTGCGCGCTCGGCTGGCTTTGCCCGGCCGCGCTCCTGAGAGAAACGCCCCACGGATCGCGCGCGCGATGGACTTTGGGGAGTCCCCTCCGTAAGCTCCACATAACTGCTGCTTTTTGTTTTCATTGTTTTTTCTTCTTTTGTCCTCTTTTTTTTTCAGGGTGTTTGTTGTGGAAAACTTGGTTTTCCAAGGGGATGAACATTAGACCCTGTCATAATTACGGTAGGGAATTGGCTTACCCCCTACAGGAAGCCCTTTGCTGACTGTCCGTAAGCACGAGTGAGCATCTGGACCCTCAAGCCAAGCCCCTTCAATGCCAAGTCAACGGACAATTTTTCTGAGAGCTCTGGTGAGCTCAAACTTCCACAGGCTGAAGGCTGACAGGGGTCACCGGATTTTCCCTAAGGCTGTTTGGTTTACTGGTGGCTTCCCTTGCCACTTTTGGAGCTTCAAAGGGAAATGGAGGGAACTTGACGCTAGGGCTAACTAGTCACAGGCGAAAAAGGCTACGCCTCTTAAAAAAGAGTGGAGAAAGTTCGCTACTCATACATATATTTTCTTTTGGGCCGCTGAGGAATTGGTTGGGCTTCTCTATTGGAGGGCTCCTGATGGGATCTGGAGGGGTCATGACTCTCAGGATCCCTTCGGGCATAAGAATCGGATGCCCAAGTAGAGGACCAGGAAGTCGCCTATGCCTTTGCACATAATTCACTGACGGGGGCCCCATTTTTTGGAGGCGTGGGTTGCCCCAAACAGTGCCCGTTGCAACTTCACCCACGCAAAAGTTGGAAGTCACGGGGCCACAAACAAAAATTCTCGGGCCACCTGGATCACCAGTTGCGATCGCTTTTTCTTTTCATGCACTCAAAATCTCAAAATCCGATCGCAGCAGTGACTGAAAAAAACGATCGCAACTTGGCGATCCAGGAGGTCCAACATAGGGACTCTTGGATGGTGGTTTGGATTCGTGCTTGGTTTTGCTCATTTTTTGTGGTGCCCGGGGACGGTCTTTTTCCAAGGGCGACCCGGAAATCCGACGGGATCGCCAAGTTGCGCTGACTTTTTTCAGTCACTGTTGCTATCGGTTCTTGGGGTTTTGAGTGCATGGGGGAAAAACAACAACAATCGCAACTGGCGATCCAGGTACCTGGGTCGCCAGTTGCGATCCTTTATTTTCTCCCCCATGCGCTCAAAACCCCCAAAACACCCATCGCGTTACAGTGACTGAACAAAAACAACTGATCGCAACTGGGCGATCCCGTCGGTAGATTTGGCTCGAATTTCTCGGGCCCCAAACCGCGGTGGCCCCGGCGAGCGCTCGAGCGAGCCTCTCGATGGCTTCGCCTTCGGGTTCCGCCGCTTTGGGCTCCTGGAGCTAAACGCAGCCCAGGTTTCGTTGAAACCCCCCGAACATGGGCGTCTTTCTTTTTTAGAGTTGGTGCCCTTTGTTTGGTAGTTTTTTTGTTGGTGGTCTCCTTTTTTGGGAGGGCTTTTAAGAAACGAAAACCGCGATGAACACCCAGATCCCCTTGTTTGGGAGGGTGCTTAAAAAAAAGGAAGGAAAACCGAGAGGAAGACCAACATCCATTCTAAGGATCTGCCACGAAACCCAACGAGAACCAACTCCGCGCCATGTCGAGGTTTCCGAATCCGAAAAAAAACAAAAAAAACACGCAAAACGAGCCGCCCTTTTTGGGAGGTGCCGAACTCTGATGTTTCGGTGCCAACCTTTGTCCGAAATCCGTTGCTTTTTGCTCGAAAAGCAGCAGGGTTCGGACCCGAGCGTTGGACTCGGGCACGTGTTTTCAAGCTTTTCTCCCTTCTCAAATGTCAACTTAAATCTGTGACCACCTGAAAACTGAGCAACACAAGGGAACAACAACGACTGAACATAGACCCTCCAAAATTCCCACTTACACATGGGGTGAGTTGCAACGCAGAAGAATGGTTGCGATGGAACCCCCCCATCTTTATGGGCAAGGCAGTTGATGTCGAATCGAAGACCCGCCCGTGATCGGTCCTTCTGAAAACGCCTTGCCAGCAAGGAGTTGGCATTCAGCTTCAGCTGCCTCAGCTTCCGCAAACACTCCGCAGGGTGTGATGTTAACTCCTTGACGAAAAAATGAGATACGTGTTCTGGAAAACCAGGTTTGCCAGAACATACCAAACAAGTGGGTACAGTATTTGGAGTAGGGGTGCGCCCCCAATCACCCTGGCACCCGCACGAAGAATGCAACATCCAGGAGGAAAAAAGACGCCCTTACAATTATACAGCCACACCCTGCATCGAGCCAGGTACAAGCCTTACCCACGCCTGCAAATGCTTTTGGGTGATGGATCAGTGGGGGCCTTCAAATTTACCTGATTGTATGTATGCCCCCCTGAGTGTTAAAACAAAAATAATGGGTTCAAGTAAGGAGGTGCTCCGACCCTCAACATGTGTCGTTTTCCTTTCGACCAAGCCACCATTGAAAAGGGCATCCTCAAAACTTGACCCACATCTGGGTCTGATTCTGTTTCATATTTAGTCCACCCTAAGAGTATAGCGGTATGAAGGAGTTTCCCTTTAGACCAACCAACATTTAAGGTATCCTCCTGACCCACTGTGTGTTTTTTGTTTGAGGGTAGCTTGTTGGTTGGTGTTTACAGGGAAACCAAAAGGAACACTGCCATTTTGGGTGGGTCCCCACACACCTGAACTCTCAAAAAAATCCAGCCCAAAAAAGGTTGGCATAAATTTGCTGTTTCCCACTCGTACTGGGTTGTAGCATCCCACAACTATGGGGCAAATGTGTTTTTTCCCACTCAAAACTGGGTTATGGCAGCCCAAAGTTGGGGTAAATGTATTTTTTCCCAGTGAAACATGGATCATAGCCCCACACTTCTGGGGGTGAGTTCCCTTTTTCAGGGGTCCTTGACAGGGGATTCACCTCCTTCAAGCCGATCGACACCAGACCTCTCTCCCCCCTTGGCTCGCGACCCGTCCATCACCCGCAGCACCCTCGCCGGCAAGCGCGGCACCCGCTCCGGCGAAGAGGAGTACGATCCTTGGCCACGTTGGATGTTCGATTCGCCAAGTTAGTAAGTGGCCATCACCTGGTTATAACCTGCTAACGTTGATTTGTTTGTCTTCATAAGTCGACAGAAACACACATCAACAACAAAACAAACAAACAAACACAAGCTTACCAACAAACAACACCAAACAACCGAGAAAAAACACACCCCCCAACAAATATATTTACCAACACAAACAAAACAGACAAACAACTTAATCAAACAACCTTACCAACCCACACCTACCAACAACAACAAAACAAAACAACCGGAAAAAAGAAGAAACAAACAAAGCAAACACCTACCAACAACAGACAAAAAAAACACCTGAACCAAAAACCTCACCAACCCACACCTACCAACAAAAACAACACACAAGAAACTGAACACCAAATACCTTCCCAACCCACACCTACCAACAAAAACAAAAGAAACTGAACACCAAATACCTTACCAACCCGCACCTGCCAACAAAAACAAAACAAAACAACTGGGAAGAAAAAAACAAACACCTACCAACAACAACAAAACACAACAACCGGAAAGAGAAGAAACAAACAAAGCAAACACCTACCAACAACCAACAAACAAAAGCAACTGAACCAAACACCCTACCAACCCACACCTACCAACAAAAACAACACACAAGAAACTGAACACCAAATACCTTACCAACCCACACCTACCAACAAAAACACAAGAAACTGAACACCACATACCTTACCAACCCGCACCTACCAACAAAAAAACAAAACACAACAACTGGGAAGAAAGCACAAACACCTACCAACAACGACAAAACAAAACAACCGAAAAAAGAAGAAACACACAAAGCAAACACCTAACAACAACAAAAAACAACAGCAACTGAACCAAACATCTTACCAACCCACACCTGCCAACAAAAACAACACACAAGAAACTGAACACCAAATACCTTACCAACCCACAACTACCAACAAAAAACAAAAACACTTACCAACAACACCAAAAAAACAACAAACGAACACCAAACACCTCACCAACTGCCAGCGGAGTCTCCCTCCGACGGCTCCTTCCCGGCGCCGCTCGCTTTGGAGCGCGTGCGGGGCCGCTGCGGCGTGGGCCACTCCCGCGGGGAGTTGGGCACCCAGCTGGGGTCACGGAACATGTTCCTTCCAGAGCGGAAAAAAAAGAGCAACCGAACGTTTTTTTTTTTTTTTTTTTTTTTTTTTTTTTTTTTTTTTTTTTTTTTTTTTTTTAACGAGGAAGAACAAAACACATAGAAAAGAAAGAAAAGCAAGCAAGAAAAAGAACAAGACATCTTGTTCTGTTTTTGGAGTGAACGGTTGTCTGGGTGTGAACGGTCTGGGTGTGAGTGTGGGTGGGGAAACAAGAAAAAGACCGATGGTCTGGGTGTGGGTGTGGGTGGGACCTGGCTTTTGAGTTATAAACTAGTTTGGTCAAATGCCCAAAGGACCCGGAAGTAAAAGGTTGACCTGTTGGGGCCATGTCCAAAAATGGAGCAAAAGGAGCACGTTACATGGTCCTTCAGGTCGATTCGTTTTGGGCAGCGAACAACCCGCGACCAACCAATTTTCAACGGTTGTTACCTGAAGCCTCAAAATTCCCGACGTAACGGGTTATAGCAACCCCACCTTTTGGGTGAACAGCCTTTCACGACCAAAACAGTTGTAGCTGAGCCCTCAAATTCCAACATGGGGTGATTTTCAACCTAACATTATGGTGAACTCTAACTTGTTTAAGGGCAGTTTGAGGGTCCACATATGCTTCCAAGCTGTTAAAGAAACCACAATTCCACACAAAATGCAAACCAACCAGTTGAACACCGGAATTTCCACCCCAATCGCAGGAATCACAGGGATCATGTCAGGAGATCCCAACCCAGTACTTCCCGCTACCAACCATTCTAGTAGGTAACGTAAAGAAGCCATCATGAAAAACCTCAATGTAACCAAAAACAACCTCTGTCTGCCCTCTTGTGGCTTGCACGACTAAACAACCCATGTCCCTTGAGGTAAAGCACACATCTGGCTGCCTGGGTCTTGTGGCTTGCAACTGGAAGTGGGCCACACGTAAGGCAACAGCTGTGCTACTTGGGATGTTCAATTAGATTATAACCATGGTTATAAGGGAATCCACTTAGTAGCTCGTAACCATGCTTTTGGGGAACCACTTAGCTGATAACCATGTTGTCTTTTTTGGAACCCGGGGCCTCAGTTACCCTACTTACGAGTACCATGCTTACCAACAATCTAGATAGCCAAGTTGCGATCGCCTTTTTCAGTCCACAAAGGAGAAGATCGCATTTCTTCCTTTACAAATCACCAATCCAAACCACCATCCAAGATTCCCTCTCCTAGATCGCAAAGTTGCCATCCCTTTTTCAGTTACTGTTGCGATCGGTTTTGGGGGTTTTGAGTGCATGGAAAAAAACGAGAACGCAACTGGCGATCCAGGAGGTACCTACCGGACGTGGGTCACCAGGAACATCCCAAAGCGACGAGCGAACCGTCGAAAGAATTGCCAGGGCTCATGGAGGTGGCCGTGTGCGTGTTGGTGCTGAAACCTCAGAATGCTTTCTGCGGTTGCTGGGCTCTTTCTGGTAGACAAACCATTAAAACCAGGTAAAAGCGTATATGTATATATATATATATATATAAAACAAGGGGAACAAAAGGGAAAAATCGTTTTCCCAGAGCGTTCGCCCGAAGGTCCCTTGGATTGATGGCTACCAGCACCTTCTGGCGGTAGCTGGATCGCCAGTTGCTGCTTTTTACCCCAAAAAAACTTGGCTATCTAGGAAGCTTCCATTTCCATTCTTTCGGATCCTTCTGTCTAGAAAAAGCACCAAGCACTGGGGAAAGGATGTTGAGATCCATGTCCCTACCTGGAGGTTCAGGCTGGCCACCATTAAAACAATGCTTGGGTTCTATAACCTTAGGAGTGTCATCATCATGAATTGCAGGCCAACAATAGCGCAATGGGTTCAAATTTCACCACCAAAACGCTTACCTCAGGATTGTCATCATCCAATGTCCAAAGCTATTAACTAATCGCTTCCGACCGAAATGGGCCAAAAAGGTCGAGGAACTTTTTGTTTTCCACTAACATTTTCCAAACCCAAAGAGCAGCGCTTTTCACCTGCTTGTTGTTGACCCCTCTGCAAAACGTATGAGACTTTGTGAATCGAACATCCACCGTTTCCGAAAGTTTCCAAAGTCCAACGCTCCAGCCAAAAAGATCCGGTCTTCGGGGAGAAGGAATACGTCAACGCGGATGCGGTCACATCCCATGGGCCTCCGGCCCCCCCAAAGTGGCGTGAATCCCCGCCCGCAGAGGGGACCACGGGCTTAGAAGCCTAGGATTTACATCCGGGATGTTTCAACCAGGGTCTCCTCCATTTGCTCTTTCGCCTGGAAAAAACGTGAGAACATATTTCTAGTAATGATAGAGTCCAACTCTAAAACCAACAGGGGAATATCATATACATATATATATATATATATACATATATATATATACATATATATATATATATATATATTTCCAACAGTGATAGATTATCTTTAAGATTAAAACCAAGCGGTAAAAAACATAAGCACACATCTTCATTCTTCCACGGATCCGTTTCCACCAGGGTTGCCTGTCTAAACAAACAATCCTTGTTTCTTACCGAAAGATCGGGGCACCTGAAACCTTGCGCCGGGATCCGACACGGACACGAGCATTTTTTGTTGACCCAGAATTCCAGTTCCCCTCCAAAAATAAACCCAGCAAACCCCCCTATTAGCCACATGGGTTTTGATTAATCTAGTGTCGCCAAGTAGGTTGCTGGTAACCTAGGCTATAACCCACTGTTGGTGGTTCAAACTCTTAAACATAGGTGACCTTTTGGAAAATGGGATGGCCATGAGAAATGGCATGACAGCCATCTAAACCAAAACCAAGCTACGAGCAAGAACGCCTATGCTCTTAAACATTATAGCCAGGGAGCCCTGCGAAAAGCCCGGTCTTGGGGTCAAAGCTGAATGTGGCTTTCCTCTTGGTTTCCCTACGAACCAACTAAGTAAGGGGTACATGAACCTTCAATTTGCCCTCCAAAATGGGTCGCCACAAAAACATATTGAGCGGATTCCCCCGCTTTGTATGCTAGCTCCTCCAGTAGAGAGGTTAGAATAAGGGTTCCCCTTTTTTTCTGTAGTCTACTTAGTAGGGGAAACCCTCCCCCAAAAAAGCCGGTATAGTACAAGGGCACCTAGCTGAAGCACCTAGTATGGGTCGTTCCCTACGGCTTCGATGGGTAATCCCTCCTCGTTCGACCTCCAAGGCGCTCCCGCCGCTCTCGGAGCCGGGAGACAGCTCCTGGATTCCAAGAAACGCTGAGGTTTTTCACGGTAGATGGGACCCTGCGAGTGGTTTTGGAGCTCCGGATGGAACTTTTTGAGGGTTCTTTGGTGCGTCAGCGTTTTTTGTTGTTGGGGGGAACTCAGGTATCCCCCTGGATTTGAAGCGCTGGTTCTTGTTGAAGGGAACCACGAACACCAAACCAAACCACCGTGCTCCGGCTCCAATTGGAAGCAAGCTGACAGGTGGGTTTTTCAGGTGAAATCCCTTTCTTTGTCTGGGTAGTTTGTTCGGGTCCAGAAACAATAACACAAACCACTCCACTGATTCAGAGCCGGGCAATGGTGCATGGACCCTCAAATTACCCCACCAAGATTGGGGGAGCAACTTCCCTTCAGCTTTCTTGTTTTGGAATGTTACACATCGTCCAGCTGCCGGAACCCCCCCCAAAAAAAAAGAAAGAAGGAAGAAGACTGTGTTTCCTTTGGTGTTTCCCCCAAACCACCCGAAAACGAGGGGGCGGTGACACGTGACACCTCCCACCTGAGAGGGCAGCAGCCCAAGCAGGCGCTCCACATCCCGCCAGGAGGGGCCCAGGTGAGCCTCGAATCCCGCAGCGATCCGTGTCGAGAAGCCCTGAAATGGCCTGATGTTCATACCATCCTCTCCCCAAAAGAGGTCTACAGCCCTTGTAAAGTTGGAAACCAAGGAAGCCAAGGGGTATGAACAAGGGGTATGGACTTCCACCCTTAGAGAGGGGATGCCAAAGAGGTCTTGCTAAGCTGTGAACCCCTAAAAAGGAGGGTTCCGGTTTGTGGTTTGGAGGTCTTAATGATGGTTAGGGTGGGGTCAACATCAAAGGGAGCTTATCAATCTGGGGTCAACACTTGGTTGACGTTGGAAGGGGAGCAAACATTTTCAACCACAACCATGAAAAGAGGGTTTTCTCGGTTGCTTTCTGCTCACCTGCCAAAGGTTGAACAAATTAGTGGTTTAATGAAAACACCCAAGCAACATGCAACAAAGCTGAGCCGTGAAATCGAAAGGAGGGTGCGGGTTTGTGGTTTGTTCCAGTTGTCTGGTTGAAGCTATCCCAAAAAGAGGGGGTGGGGGGGTGGGGGGGTGGGGGTGGTGGTACTACTGATTCATATTATCGGTCTGGGAAGCTTTGGGGGGGTTTCCGCTACTTGCGGGTGCTCAATCGACCTTCCGGATGCTGGGAATTAACCGATTTTGTGGATTATCGAACAAAGGAAACCAAATGATAGCTGGTTTTTAGGGGTCATTCCAGCTCATTCCCTGCTGAGAACCAGCAAGCTCATGCCTCACCCCAAAACCAGGTCTTGTAGCGCCTGCTTTCTGATCCCCTGCCAAAAGTGAATAACGCTTAGTGAGTGAAATGGAAACCCAACCACTAAACCGACTAAAATCTAGGGGTTGATTCCTTGTCCATTGTTTTCAACGCAACCATCCTTCTTTTCAACCACCGGATCCGTTTCCCCACAGCCTGGAAAGACTGGACATGGAAGGTACCACCAGAAACTCACTGGCTGAGTGGATGGCCCAAGAAAAGTTTGAACTTTTTATTTACCACTAAAATGGTCTTCTCAAAAAGTTTAAAGTTCATGAACTCAGAAAGTGAGGAAAACCAAAATCTAAAAGCCTACGGCAGACGGCTGGGAGCCGCCCAACGTTTTGTCGACCCAGGGCTCGCCACCTGAGCAAAGGGAAAAAACAAAGTGACGTGCTGGTAACTTGGATCTGGGCACGGCACACCCGGATGTTCAAAAAGTCTACCCAGAGAAAGAATGGTAATGTTGACACCAGATCAATGGACCGGTTCTATTCACAGGCGAGTGGCTCCTAACTTTAGGGGGGACACCAGGTCTATTGCTCCGGGTTCCCATTCTTGTGAATAGTGGGTTTGTCAACCCGTGCCATCTCTGACACCTTCAACTCCAGCGGAGTCGCCTGCAGTTGCTGCAACACTTTCGGTGTGCCCACTTGGCGGGCAGACACATAGCGCACCTCAGAGAACGAGAAAATCGATTCACCGTTTGTCATCGCAGGATATCCCTGATGTCTAGACTTGCAAAGTTCACCCTTTTTGGGAAACTGACCTGACCAAAAAAGAACAAAGCTAAAAAGTCAAGCCTTCGATGCGTGCCACGGAAGAACCCATTGGTGATTTTTCCGAAGGGCGAATTCAAGCAGGCAAGCGGCGGATCAACCCAACTTACTCACCTCTCAGGCTGTTGCCGTTAGGAATGATCTCCAGTGCATGGTGCGTGTTTTTGCCGGATTTGTCTGCCATTCATAAGACTTGTTAGGGCGAACGAGCTCCGAATCAGGCCAACTAAGTCTTCCTGAACCCTCAACATTTCCTTAATGGGTTATAGCCCCAAAATTATGGGGTGAATTCCAGTTGGTTGTGGTCAGATCTACACTCAAACCGACGACAACATTGCCTTGACCAAGCCTTACCCAAGTTTTCAGGTCCCTTTTAAACATCACCCAACGAAGGGACACTTATTTTCATCCTGGCATGAACAATATCCTGCACCAGATTGGTGTTTCATCCCAGCATCCCAATCGCCCTTCATCCATCCCAACTGCTGCGCTTTACGAGGATTCCGCCCAGAAAACTTCAAGAACTCAAGCAGTCCCAGACCAGAGAGATCGACTCCGGCTATGTCTTTTTCAAGATCACGTGGGTGCATACTCCTTTTCTGTTCGGTTCCAAGGCCAAAAACACCAGCCACCCGCAAGAAAAAGACGGTCCAAACGCGGATCAGATGGATCAGCAAGTGCACTTTGGCGGATCTATCGCCTGTCGTGAAGAGCTTGCTTGCTGCCCAAGCCCTGCCGGCCAAGTGCCAAGTTGCAGTTTTTGTCAGTCACTGTTGCGATCGGTTTTTGGGGCAAAGTGCACAGAAAAAAAAGAGCGAGATCGCAACTGGCGATCCAGGTATATCTAGGTGCTCTCAAAAACTTGCTGCCAGCTCCCATCCACCCAAAACACCAGTCTTTCTTGTCGTGCCCAAAGGGTGGTGCGATTTTAGCTGGACCCGGAGGCTCCTCCCGGTTCGTGTGAGACCTTTGTGCCCCTGCTTTCCAGTGACCTTGGGTATGGCAATCGCCCAAGCGCACTGCGGATTTCTTCTTTACTCCCGAACTGCTATTTCTCTTTTCGCCTGGATTACCAGTTGCTGTCTTTTTTCCAATGCACTTTACCCCAAAAAACCAACAACAGTGACTGAACAAAGCAGCAACTTGGCTATCGTAGTTCCTTAGACGTTCCAATCTGATTTGGGGCCTCAAGCAGCCAGGTCTTGAGACCGCAACCACCGGCTGGCGGGGTGTCCAATGGGTCCAATGGGGTCGTCCACAAGCCGAAGCCGATCGAATCTGAGTTGATGTTAAGGGGAACCCCCTCCAATAAAAGCCTGGTGCTTCCAGTTGCCACGCTAGGCAACCAGGCGAAACCATGGTGTAAAACCTTGATGGTACAAACATCTGGTGAAAGACCTATGGAAACCTCCCATAGAGGTGCCCGGAAGCACTCGGACAGAGAACCAAGCACCACTTAGGAGTCGGCCTGGGTTGAGTTCGAAGGGCTTCCATCGACCCGACGGGTCGGTTCGCAATTTCCGCTCGTGTTTGTTGCTGCAGACCCCCGCACCCTCCAATGGAAAACCCTTAGCGACCAAGTCCTTAAGGGCCCGAAAAAACAAATCAAATTGCACCACTTGCCACGCCAAGTCCGAGGCGCGCCCTGCATCCAGACCTGCCAGTACTTGAGCCTCGCTGCCTGCATCAGCTGGTTGCACTGCAGGAGCTGCTTCTGCGGGTCCTCGAGATTGCCCCCGAAAGCTAAGGGGCGACCCCTTGAAAAATGGTTGGTCATTACCCAAAACCAAAAATACTGGGGTCATTGACCCATTTTTAAAGGGTCATGGAGACTCCAGGTAGATAGCCAAGTTGCGATCGCTCCTTTGTGTTTCAGTCGCTGAAGCGTGATCGGTTTTGGGGTTTTGAGTGGATGGAAACAACGAAAACGCCACTGGCGAAGTCTCCGTGACCCCTAAAAAATGGGTCAGCACCCAAAACAAAGGGGTCATGGACCCATGTTTGAAGGGTCATCAAGACTCCAGGTACTAGCATGGCCCACAGATCAGGTCATAACCACAATCAGATTTCGGACTTTAGTGACTTTGGAGTTGATTTCGGGCCCGGACGAAACTCCGGAGATGCAACGCTAAGAACCACCCTGTATCGCCAGTGGCTGTTCTTTTCTCCATTCACTTTACCCCCAAAACCGATCGCCACAAAAAAGGCGTTCGCAACTTGGTCATCTACCTGGATCGCCAGTTGCTGCTTTTTGTCCATCCACTTTACCCCAAAAAAACCGTACCAGTGACTGAAAAAAGCGAAAAAGCAACTTGGCGATTTCCAGGTAGGACCTGGATGCTTTGAGGGTTCCGCCCGATTTGGGACCTTCCATCAGCTTCCCTCAAGGACTGGTGGCTTGGAGGAGTGGTTGCTCTGAAACCAGGGGCCCCGTTCAAATCCAAAACGAACGGGGTAAAAGTAAACTCACCCATCCAAGCCGCGACATCTGGTCCCCCCCCAATGGGTGAGTTTGGTGGTTTGGGATTTGGACGGGTTCCTGGAAATTGTGCCCAAGCCACCGATTCGGCTTCAAGCCACCCTTTCTGGAGGGAAGCTTAACTAAGGGAAACCTGATTCCATGGTCACACGCAGAATGTCGACTCTAAACGCACAAGGAAAACAGAGTCGCCAACAATGTCACACCAGAAAAACACAGATGCAGTAAACATGAAGGTTCCAGGAGGGACACTTAAAGTTCCCTCCTGGATCGCCAAGTTGCGTTTTCGCTTTTTTCAGTCACTGCTGCTGTTGTTTTGGGGCAAAGTGCATGGGCAAAAAGCGAAAACGCCGCTGGCGATCCAGGCTGAAACCAAACGGGCAACATCGCTCCTCGTTCCCCCCCCCCGTCCTTGGCGGCCTCCTCCACGCCGTCCGTCGGCTTCGCGCGGGTGTCAATCCTAGACGAGTCCGGCCCAAAAACGACGCAAAGGGCCCGGCACATGGCGAAGGGTTGAAAGGTAAAATGATGGAAACCCAAGAAAGGCAAGTGAGTCACTCGCTCAAAAGCCGGCATTAACATGGTCTACACAGAACCATGTAAAGAATTACGAAGGCGGGCTGGAACAGCCCCTTTCTAACCTTCATCTAGCCGGGTATTGATTGTGGCTCAAGTCAAACAGGTGCCCTCCATAACCACCCAATCCCTCGTTTTTTTCATGATGTCTTTCCTAAAAAACATGTATTTCGAGTAGGGGTTGAGCTGACAGGACTCACTGGCGTTCCCCTTCAAACGTTGGCAGTTTACTGGCATGGTCCTACAAAATATTTGAGGTCCAAAATGCGGGGGGGGGGGGGAGAGAAGAGGCGGGGACATTAAGGGAGCCCTGGCTTATCAAGGAGGTACTGTACCTGGAAAAGCCAGGTTCTCCAAAAAGCTCCAAGTGAAAAAGACGGGGATTTGGATCTTACGGGGGTTGAGGGCCCAAGGTGCCTAGTGGTTCTGGCTAAGTTTCCGTGGAAAGGAGCATGGATCGAAGGGTGAGCTGTGGTAAACAGGCACCTGGGAATCGTTCCTGGTAGAGGGGTCTTTCGAAAAGTATTGACTAATAAACATGGGGACTTCCATTTAACTTAAGCCCGCTGGAAAAATAATAACCATTCTGCAGAAGTGATAAATTCCAAACCAAGAGGGGAACATAACACAACGGTCTTCCCAAAAAGTGCCTAAAGGAACACCAGAACCTGGATCGCCAGTTGCTGCTTTGTTCCATGCACTTTACCCCAACAACCAGCAACAGTCACTAAAAAAGCAGCAACTTGGCTATCTAGGTAGCTTCCATTTCCATTCTTTCGCATCCTTTTCCACTAACAAAACAGCAATCTAGGAAGTAAGTTGGAGTCATTGAGGGGGGCCAAAGCACCCGACAGGACGTTCGCATCCCGGGCGCAGCGATTGACTCCGCGCGCCCAGCGCCAGCGCGCGGGGCACCGAGCCGGAGGCCTCCGATTCGACGCGGTGGCAGGTGGCCAGGACCACGCCTCACACGTCGGACGGAAAACGTCGCGCGCTGCCCCAGACACCGGGGCTTTGGTTCGTTCAGGGGAGGCGTCAAACAGCAACTGGAGTTGATTTTGATACCTAAAAAGTTGATGTTGATACCTATAAAGTTGATTTGATACCTACAAACTTGTCTTGATACCTGTAAACTTGTTAATACCTGCGTCGGAAAATCTCGCCCCCCCAAATTCCGGGACGTTGGTTCGGGCGTCCAACAAAAACTGGTGGTTTGTTCGGGTGGGGCATCAAACAAAAAACTGGTTGAGGCCTAAGAAGTGGTTTTGTTTGATGCCCACAAAGCATTTGCTGATGCCTATCCTGGTTTGCTCCAGGGCTGTCCAAAGGGATCCCGGGTTGACACGATGACAAAAGCGGGTAGGAGTAGGGGGTAGCTTTTCTTCCCAACGCACAGCTTGGGCGACCTGAAGCCAAATGGAGCCTCCGGACTGGAGTTTGTTGCTTTTTCACCGCCGCCTGAAGGTAAAGGTTCGGGTGGCACCAATCATCGTCTTGGAAAGCAACCCTGCTTACAAGGGTCTACAGTAGTAGGGTCACCAAGCAACAACCCCGCGGGGAAGACCAATCTCAACTGATTCACATCAGATTTCGGACCCGATCCCATTGAAGGGGTCTACATCACCTCACTGCTACACCCAATGCCCGATGTCAACTGAAGGTGGTAGTCACCCTGGAAACCCTTGGTTTTCCAATGAGTACCGGGGGTAGGGACCTTCATTGATTTTGGTTTTGGACCTTCTTCAGGTTGCAACCAACTGATAAGAATAGGTTGAGAAAGGTCTACCGCAGGGGTGCACCCTGACAATGGGGCTAAGGGATCAAAAAAAAATTAATTCAGGATCAAAAAAATATAAATTCTGTAGTAGTAGTAGCAGTAGTAGTAGTAGTAGTAGTAGTAGTAGTACTGGTAGTTGTAGTAGTCGTAGTAGTAGTAGTAGTAGTAGTAGTAGTAGTAGTAATAGTAGTGGTAGTATAGTAGTAGTAGTAGTAGTAGTAGTAGTAGTAGTAGTAGTAGTAGTAGTAGTAGTAGTAGTAGTAGTAGTAGTAGTAGTAGTAGTAGTAGTAGTAGTAGTAGTAGTAGTAGTAGTAGTAGTAGTAGTAGTAGTAGTAGTAGTAGTAGTAGTAGTAGTAGTAGTAGTAGTAGTAGTAGTAGTAGTAGTAGTAGTAGTAGTAGTAGTAGTAGTAGTAGTAGTAGTAGTAGTAGTAGTAGTAGTAGTAGTAGTAGTAGTAGTAGTAGTGGTAGTAGTAGTAGTAGTAGTAGTGTAGTAGTAGTAGTAGTAGTAGTAGTAGTAGTAGTAGTAGTAGTAGTAGTAGTAGTAGTAGTAGTAGTAGTAGTAGTAGTAGTAGTAGTAGTAGTAGTAGTAGTAGTAGTAGTAGTAGTAGTAGTAGTAGTAGTAGTAGTAGTAGTAGTAGTAGTAGAGTAGAGAAGTAGTAGTAGTAGTAGTAGTAGAAGCAGTAGTAGTAGTAGGTAGTAGGTAGTAGGTAGTAGGTAGCAGGTAGTAGGTAGTAGGTAGTAGTTAGTAGGTAGTAGGTGGTAGGTAGTAGGTAGTAGGTAGTAGGTAGTAGGTAGTAGTAGTAGGTGGTAGGTAGTAGTAGGTAGTAGGTACTAGGTACTAGGTAGTAGGTAGTAGGTAGTAGGTAGTAGGTAGTAGATAGTAGGTAGTAGGTAGTAGGTAGAAAGAAAAAGAAAGAAAGCAAGCAAGAAAGAAAGAAAGAAAGAAAGAAAGAAAGAAAAAAGAAAGACAGACAGACAGACAGAAAGAAAGAAAGAAAGACAGAAAAATATGGATGCCCTGCAGCAGGGTCTAGGCTGGTAGGTAGGGCAAACACAGCAAAGCCTCACTGCGCATGTATGTGTGTGTACAAATATCTATATATATATATATTATAAATACATATGTGTGTGTTTCTATGTGTGTATGTATGTATGTGTGTGTATGTATGTATGCATGTATGTATGTATGGATGGATGGATGTTTGTAGGTATGTATGTCTGTATGTATGTATGTGTCTACGTATGTCTGTATGTGTGTACGTATGTATGTCTGTATGTATGTATGTATGTGTGTGTATGTGTGAATGTACGTATGTGTGTATGTACGTACGTATGTATGTCTGTATGTCTGTATGTATGTATGTGTCTACGTATGTGTGTGTGTGCGTGTGTGTGTACGTGCGTGTGTGTGTGTGTACGTATGTATGTATGTGTGTACGCATGGATGCCTGTATGTATGTATGTATGTGTGTGTGTCTGTGTGAATGTACGTATGCGTGTGTGCGTGTACGTACGTATGTATGTGTATGCACGCGTGTATGTATGTGTCTACGTGTGTGTGTGTTTGTTTGTGTGTGTTGTGTGTGTGTTTGTGTGTATGTGTTTGTGTGTGTTTGTGTGTTTGTGTCTGTGTTTGTGTGTTTGTGTGTTCGTGTGTGCTCGCCCCTCCTGCCAGCGCTTGCAATCCCTTCACGCGCTTTCCACACGCAAGCTGCTGAGCTTGCGGGGAGAAAGAAAGAAAGAAAGAAAGAAAGAAAGAAAGAAAGAAAGAAAGAAAGAAAAGAAAGAAAGAGAACGAAAGAAAGAGAAAGAAAGAAAAAGAAAGAGAAAGAACGAAAGAGAAAGAAAGAAAAAGAAAGAGAGAGCAAAAAGAAAGAAAAAGAAAGAAAGAAAGAAAGAAAGCAAGCAAGCAAGAAAGAAAGAAAGAAATACAAAAAAAGAAAGAAAGAAAGAAAGAAAGAAAGAAAGAAAGAAAGAAAGAAAGACAGAAAGAAAGAAAGACAGACAGACAGAAAGAAAGAAAGACAGAAAAATATGGATGCCCTGCAGCAGGGTCTAGGCTGGTAGGTAGGGCAAACACAGCAAAGCCTCACTGCGCATGTATGTGTGTGTACAAATATATATATATATATATTATAAATACATATGTGTGTGTTTCTATGTGTGTATGTATGTATGTGTGTGTGTATGTATGTATGCATGTATGTATGTATGTATGTATGTATGTATGTATGATGTATGTATGTATGGTATGTATGTAATGGATGTGTTGTATGGTATGTATGTATGTGTGTATGTGTGTGTGTGTATGTATGTATGTATGTATGTACGTATGTATGTGTGTATGTATGTATGTATGTATGTATGTATGTATGTATGTATGTATGTATGTGTGTATGTTGTGTATGTATGTCTGTATGTCTGTATGTATGTATGTATGTATGTATGTATGTATGTATGTATGTATGTATGTATGTATGTATGTATGTATGTATGTATGTATGTATGTATGTATGTATGTATGTATGTATGTATGTATGTATGTATGTATGTATGTATGTATGTATGTATGTATGTATGTATGTATGTATGTATGTATGTATGTATGTATGTATGTATGTATGTATGTATGTATGTATGTATGTGTGTGTGTGTGTGCATGCATGCATGCATGTATGTATGTGTGTGTGTGTGTGCCTGTTTGCGTGTGCATTTATGTGTGTATATGCATGTATGTACGTATGTACGTATGTATGCATGCATGTGTATGTAGTATGTAGTATCTAGTATGTGTGTGTGTGTGTGTATGTTGGTAGGTAGGTATGTACGCGTGCGCGCAGCCATGCTGATCGGACTCCGTGATTCCGTGATTCATCTCAACGCGACCCCCCCCCCCCAAACTGTGCTGGATTGTTAAGTGGCTAACTGGCCCTCCCCCCGATTGCTAACTTGTTAACTTCCCCCCCCCCTGCTAGATTGTTAACTTGCTAACTGGCCCTCCCCCGTGGCTAACTGGCCCTCCCCCCGATTGCTAACTTGTTAACTTCCCCCCCCCTGCTAGATTGTTAACTTGCTAACTGGCCCTCCCCCCCGATTGCTAACTTGTTAACTTGCTACCTGGCCTTCCCCCCGGAAGGAGTGCTGACTTGTCAACTTGCTGACTTCCGCCCCCCCTCGCCCCCTCCCCTCCGACTTTGCTAACTTGCTAACTGGCCCTTCCCTCTCTCAGGATTGCTAACTTGCTAACTTGCTAACAGACCCTCGCCCCCCCCCCCCCGAAGGATTGCTAACTTCTGAACTTGCTAACTGGCCCTCCCCCCCGAAGGATTGCTAACTTGTTAACTTGCTAACCCCCCCCCCCCGACTTCACTAACTTGTTAACTTGTTAACTTGCTAACTGGCCCTCCCCCCCGAAGCATTGCTTCGCTAACTTGTTAACTTGCTAACCCCCCCCCCCGCCACCGACTTCACTAACTTGTTAACTTGCTAACTGGCCCTCCCCCCTAACTTGTTAACTTGCTAACCCCCCCTCCCCCCCTCCGACTTTACTAACTTGTTAACTTGCTAACTGGCCCTCCCCCCCCCCCGAAGGATTGCTAACTTGTTAACTTGCTAACTGGCCACCCCCGGTTGGCCCTGGGGCCTACGTGTGTGTGCTTGTAAAACGGTTTAATTTTTTTTTGATCCTGATTTAATTTTTTTTTGATCCTGAATTAATTTTTTTTTGATGCGCATGCCTGACAATGGGGGGGACAGGGGCGAGGCATGTCAGCTAAGTGATAAGCCCCCGAAACCCATCGACTCTTGGGTTCTTCCAATGCCCCTGCACCAATACCCCACTTCTTCCAGGGTCTGATAGGGTATCATGTTGATCCTTGACTAAAAGGGGGCAGGTGTTTGCCCTGGAAAACCCGGATATCCTAGAAAGGAGCCTTTAAAGGCGGGTATTTGGAGTCCGGGGCATGCTTATAAAGGTTTAGCTAGGCTTTGCTATGAGCCAAACTAAACTTTCGTGCTGTGGTCGACTTGTCGTTCAGCGGCCACTCCAAGCGGGGTGGCCTTTTCCTTGGTCTCCCTTCAAACAAATCACCAGGAGTAACTTGCTTGGTCTGAGTTAGCCTTTCCGGAAGGCTAAGCCTTTTGGGGAAAATCGTCGCTCGCCAAAATCTGTTTGTTGAGTTTGGGGGTGTCCCCCCTTGGGATTCCGACCACTTTTGCACTTTTGGGGGCGCCCAGCCCTGTTTCATGGGAACCCAACTCCTGCAGAGGTTTTGGAGCCAATGCTTTCCGCCCCGCTGGGGCCAACAGAAACATGGATCGAAGGGTTGCCTACTTTAGCAGCAGCTGGGATCCACTGATTTCGGGGTCCCGATACCCCCGTCATCTCCAAATAGCCTCTCTTTTTCGTTTGCATTTTGTGAAAAAACCGCTCAGGGTTCCCCAGAATGTAAATAGAAAACGATCCGCGGGTCCCTATTTCCGCCCAATACTTCAAATATGTATTTTCGTTTTAAACAAAACAGCAACATCATGATGAGTTGGCATTGCTTTCGGAAAGCCGCTTGGTTGCCCCGGGGAAAAATCAAAATTGCCCAACGGGGCCTTTCGACTTTGATCGATTTCTTCCGTCGCCACCGCCGCCTGCGTAGTCCACCGAGATGATCTTGCGCTGCATGCAGGCAGGCAGCACCGAGGCGCAGACCTGCGGAAATTCGGACATTCGAGCGGTGGATGAACACGGGGCGTGAAAAAACATGCCCCCTGAAAAAGCGCCAGCGGCCCACTTGTTTGTAACGTGTTTTTGACAAGTCGGGGTTTCCACCCTGGAAAAATGGGTATTTGGAGTAGATGAGTTGGGTACCTCAACAACTCAATGAAAGGGTACCTGGACCCTGAAAATACATCAAAGCGGGCTATTGCCCCGTACCTTATGCTGGTTGGTGAATTTTGTTTGTCCATGATGCTTTCTTGGCATTCTAAGGGTTCGATCCATGGACTCCAAGAG
This sequence comes from Effrenium voratum, assembly GCA_963377175.1. Lineage (NCBI taxonomy): Eukaryota > Dinophyceae > Suessiales > Symbiodiniaceae > Effrenium > Effrenium voratum. Next base: position 19,543 of record CAUJNA010000730.1, on the reverse strand, counting down.
ACTCCGTTTGGGTGTGGTACGGGGACGCGTGCCGGGTTTTGCACACGAAGCCCCGAGCGGACCCTTTTTGGCAGTTGGCTTAGAGGACGCACCCTCAATTGCCAACACGGAAGCATTCGACTGCAAAGGACAAGGAACTGACCTCCCCCCCTCTTTGCCCCCTCCAAATACCAGATCTAGAGAATTTAAAGTCTTTGGAATTCGGGATTGGGTGTAGAGACTGCGCCCAATACCTGCGCCTGGATTTAAGGGGATGTTGGCCCTCTGATGCTTATGCTCTTGGTATACTTGAGGAAAAAACAAACAAACATATTTTCAGGGTTTCTAATGGTTTGGCATTTGGGCATGAGCTTTTCATTAGAAACCTCGGATGGACATCAACATTTCCTGGGGATTCATGTCCACCAACCTTTTGTTTGAGGTTCCCTAGGTTCATATCCATTTAGAGCTGCCTGGACCCTCAAACTAACTACCCACAACAAAAATATATGGGAATCCACCCCAAAATTTTGGGGCCATAACCCATGCATTCAGGGAATTCAAATGGGTTGTTCGACCACCATTCTGGCATTCTGGCTGGACAACCATTTTGGTGGGTGAATTGCAGTTCCTTCGGGTCCAGGTAATTTGAGACCCACCTTCCCAAGCGGCTTCGGCTTAGATCCTGCCTGCACCATGTGGCCGTGGCTCACAAGGATGCAGCTGCGCTTGGTGTGCCGCGCGCGGCGCAAGTAGTCGAAAAAGCGCTTGGCGTACCTACGGCTACGGTCTGAAAGATCCAGAACATATTTTTCGGGGCCCCCGGCAATGTGGCCCTCCCCTTTGGGTTGCTCCAAGAAAGGGTACCCAGAAAACTAGAACTCCTGGCTCGCAAGTTGCTTTTTTCCATGCACTTTACCCCCAAAACCGATCGAAACAGGCGATCTGGGTTAAATATTTGAGGGCTCCGACAATGATGGTCTTCCTTTGGCTTCCTCCAAGAAAGGGCACCCTGACAGAAACAAACACAGCAAACTTGTTGTAACCCAGCAGGGTTGCAAGTGGGTTTAACCGCTATAGACTATGGGGCTTGCCTTTTGATCCCCTTGTCAACCTCATCTTTGCCCCAATTTCATGTGCTGGATTCTGGCGCATATCTTGTGAACCTTGCAAGGACAAGTAAGTTCACACTTTCCCAGAAATTTCTGAGAGCAGCTCTAGTGATTTACATTTCCTGTAGCACCAGAGGAAGATAACACATATGCTTAAGACAATGGGAAGTGACGTCCGATCGATCACTAGTTGGGGAACACTGATGACAAACAGGCGGCACTGCTAACTACTGGGTGAACATCTAGGCAAATTACTATTCACAAACTGGAAAGAGTGGCGGGTTTGCCTGGACCCAATGAGCTACCCTCGAAAAAGGGTATTCAGGAATCCATAATTTCGAGCAATAACCGGTCCGGGTGTCTTTTCTTGAGCATATCCGCCTGTTAGAGGGATTCCAACAGTACCAAACTCCATCACAAAATGCACCCCCCAAGATGAACATCCCCCGGTATCGAACAGTTTTATGATTGGAGCAAGGCCAAGTTACAGAATGCCTATTTTATTGTTTGCATGACTTTGAGTCACTGGTAAAATGTAAAATGTATCTTGTAAGTCTACCCCAGGCTTCAGGAGGCTCGCAAGCTCGAGTTTCGGGGTTTGGGTTTGGCGCCTGCACCGCGCGGCTCCCAATTGCTCGGGCCACTTGGGGCGCTGGCCCATGAGCCGCGCCGAGTTCAGACGCGAGGCAGAGGTCTCCTGGACGGCCAGGCGGGAAGGGGGAGGAGGGGGGAAGAAGTCGCCGGGGAGGAGTGGGGGGTTTCCGTTTCGCTTTGTTCTTTCTTTTTTTTTGCGTTTTTCTTTGTTCTTTTTTGGGGGGGGAAGACATCCCCAGATGCGCATCAAGTGGGCGGGCTTCGTTTTTAATTGATTCATCTTGTCTTGTTTTTTTTTTGGGGGGGGAAGACATCCCCAGATGCGCATCAAGTGGGCGGGCGTCGTTTTTGATTGATTCATTCCGCTTTGCTTTTTTTTTTTTGGGGGGGGGGAGGGGGCAGGGGTGGTCTGGGCGGGTTTCTTTTGCTTTTGTTTGTTGGGTGGGTCCTGTATGGCAACGGCTTCCTTTTTGGTTTCCCAACTCAACCCAAGGGGACCCACTATTTTGGGTCAATGGGGAAACGTCAGCCAACAACTAGATCTGCCATCGAAACAGCTCCTTGAGAAATGAGCTGGTAAAGGCGCTTCAGTTGCTTTTTGTTTCAAGGAAAGCCTTTGGGTTGTGCGGCAATTGCTGTTTTTTCCCAGCAGCTGTGCCGGTTTCTAGGGCAGTGGCTGGAACAAAGCAGTAACTTGGCGATCCAGGTTTGCCTGAAACCACGAGGATCCCAAGCTGATTCGGTCACGTGTCCCTTACCCAGTGCTTCCAGTTGCCATAGTCTCACTTCCTTGGCCTAAAAAAGTAACCACACTGTTTGCTTTTCAGTACCTGCACCCTGAAACTGCCCATAAAAACTGCAATTTACCAATGTTTTGGGGCAATCAGGCAGTTTTCCGGGTCCAGGGGTGGAGAGGGGAAATCCAAGAAAACCTTTCTTTCCCTTTGGTTCCTCGCCTCTTCCCATCCATCGACTCGGCGCCGAGCCTGCAGAAGGCTCTTCATCTTTGCCACGGCTCTCCATGGCACCTGAGATCAGGCGAAATCGACTCGTCGTGGATGGACATATCCGTACAAAATCAGCTCCTGATCTGAGTGGATGGGCCAGAAGAAGTCCCCCAGCTTTTTATTTACCCCCAGAGGCTCCTGGCTTCGGCGTTCAATGAAAGACCCCTCCATTGCACACCCCACTCACCGGTGTTTGGGAGTCTCAAAACCTGGCGGCTAATGAGGGCCCTAAATGCATCGAATTGGAGCCTCTGGGCACCAAAATCTTCCAAATTCCAAAAGTGTAAAGTCCAACTCGGGGAGTGAGGTAAAATCAGCTTCACCCTGCGGCTTGGAATCCGGTTTGGAGGGTAGGGATTGCCATCCGCTGGACCAAATCCGAAGCGCACCAAAAACAACCACTTACCTGGTTGGTGCAGGATCCAACCCAACGCCCCAAGCCCCCTAAACCCCCCCCAACCCCAAACGGAGGGGTCCAACCTCAAAAAAAGACACACCCAAATCATCAACGTAATGGAGCTGTTGGATACTTTGAGAGCATCACTGGCCCGATGGAGAATCTCTACACCTCGACGGGCCCTCAATTTGACACAACTTGTTTTGACTTGAGGGTCCGAAAGAAGTCGGGTAGGGGGAAGTTCTACCTGGACCCGCAAACTACATACACAGTTGCAATTCACCTATCATAATTTCTGGGTTGCAACTCACCCCATTTTCAAATTGGTATTTTGAGGGTCCAGGTGCATAGAAATCCATACAACCCTACTAAAGGGTTCATGACTAACCCTAACCCCAAGTAAGTCGGTCGGCTGACATGGTCAGAACGCTTTTTGTGTTTCGCCACAAACTGCATAGAAAGTGGCACTTCACCTATCAGAATGTTTTGGGTTACAACTCACCACCCATTCTTCAGTTGGGTCACAAAGCCTCTTTTGACCAAAACCCCGAAGCGAGTCGCCTCGGGTGGCTCGACCTCGTAGACGTCGGGGCCCAGTACCTCGCCTTGGAAATTTCGGTTTGCCGCGACGCGATGTGAATGGCACGTGACTTCCTCCCTGAAACTACCAACTTAAAAACGGGACTTCACCCCATAAACCCATAAACATCAGGATTTCACGAACCCGAATTGTGGGTTGCTCTTACCCATGTTTAAGGCAGGGAGTTTTGAGGGTTCAGGTGCTCGGCTTCATGTTGGCTGGCTGAAATATCTCTGCACTTGTTATAGGGAGGAGAGAGCTGTGATACGTATATATATATATATGCATACGTTCATAATTGTGTTTACTCTTTGTTTAAACCATTTGTGATTATTATTGTTCATACACATGACTACACCATTCTGACGGTAACTCCCCCATACTTTCCTGCCCTTTTTTTTGCACATTCGCACACAGCATCGCAAAGGACGCAACCCAAGAACAAGCCTCAAACGATTCTGACTCCCTTCCTGCGTGGATGGCCCCAAAAAAACCGCTCCCGAACTTTTTGTCAGCCAAAAACTCCGAGCCCAAAGGACCCAGAAATAGACGGTTAGCCGTTTCTATCCATGGACCAAAAGGAGCAAACGAAAAGATCAAAAGTTCGAGTAAGACAATGCTCCAAACCCAAAAAGTGACTCACTCGTCCGTAACGAACTCAGCAAGTGATCTAAGAGCCCTACCGATCCTGAACACACTTGAAGACCCCCCGTATGCTTGAAATGGCCGTCTTTTTGCCCGCAATTTGTTTTACGTTTTGTCCAGGGTAAATACCGATGATCAACATCATATCCTATACCATCTGAAATTCGTGGGTATTTGGGGTGCATATTTCGTTTCAGAGTGGCCCACCCAACACCCAGCCGAAAACCCCATGGAACTTGAGCCCTTCTCCTCGTCTTGAAGCCCATGGCTTAGTTCCAGGCCTGGTGGGTTGCCGGAGGCATCAAACGGGTCCTCAAAAAGGGTGTTGCATGACTTTGCACGGGTTTTAAAAAGCAAAACCATGTTTTTGTCAGGAAAACCGTGGTTTTTGGTGAGCAACAGCCTGGATCGCCAGTTGCTGCTCTTTTTTCCCATTCACTCAACACCCCAAACACCGATCGCAACAGTGACTGACACAAAAAACAACAATTCAACTTGGCTATCCAGGAGGTTCAACCATCAGGCTCTCTTGAAGACTTTGTACATATTTTTGTGTTTAAAGCAAAACATGTTGTTTGTCTCGGAAAACCGTGGTTTTTGATAAGCAACCGGTTCACCCACCAGCTTCTTCGGCAGCTCAGCCGCAGAGCTCTTGGTCCAAGAGGATGGAGGCGTTGAAATGCTCCGCCAGCACCGTGGCCGTCTGCAGGCACCGCAGAAACGGGGACGAGATCACCACCTGATCCGCTCGGATCCGCTCGGGCTGCCGGGCGGGAGCCGTGCCGGGAGCCGTGCCGTTTGGAGCCCGGGTTGCTCAACAGCCCGGGTGGGTCTAGCAGAAAGCTCCTAGCCACGCAAGAACCTCAGGCCCACGAGCTGCTGTAGAGAGGTTAGAATAAGGGCAGCAACTCTTTTCTGCTAGATAGCCAAGTTGCGATCGCTTTCTTGAGTCACTGTTGCGATCGGTTTTGGGGGTAAAGTGCATGGGGAAAAGAACACAGCAACTGGCGATCCAGGTTGGCGTGTTTCAGGGGAATGCTGAGCATATATTAGCTTAAGGGTCCCGATTCGAGCGATTTTGGGCAAACCCTCAAAATGGGTTGTTTTCTTTCGGGCCATTGAGTCGGGGTTCTACATTGGAGGTTCCGGGGGTCTGCGTTGCAGGGGTCATGACTTGGGGACTTAGGGCAACTAAAAAAAAGCGGGTAGTATCTTCAGGGTCCGATCGATGGAATTTGGGGAAATCCTCAGACTATGTCCTTTTCACACCCCGAGTTAGAGCAACTCGGGTGTGGTACACGCAACATGCCAAGCCCCGGACCCGAACTGTGGGTGGACGAAATCCATTTCGCACCACCCAAGCAACCCTGGCTTCTGATGATTCCCCTGTACAACAAACGCAATGGTTTCATTCGTGGTTTCATTCGTGGTGCGAAATGGATTTCGTCCATGGTAGGCAGCTTTTTCTTGTGGTTTGACTTCAGGTTTGGGGAAGTTCGGGGCTTCTGGGTTTCTGTATCTCTTGTCATCTCTTTCCGCTTGGTCGAGGCTTCGTAAAGGAACACCAAAGGCAACCAGAATTTGGAGGACATAGAAGATATGGGCAGCAAGACCACAGCATTTGTGATTGCTGTTTCAGAGGTTTCCTCAAAGCGAACTGGGTGCAACACATAGCGAAACATAAATCCAAGGACCCTCCACAAACCTTTTTGAGCATTCTCCGGAGCTTGTAACTCACTTCTTGAGGGGCAACATTAGGGGGCAACACAAGTTGTCGGCAACGAACACCTCCCTGTTGCTACGCAGGGGTTGATGAATATGGGGTCAACATTACGGAATAGATGGGTTGCACTGGTTCAGATTCGATTGTATTTACAGAAACCATTTACATGCCCCATTTACCGCAGGGGGCAGCACAAATCCATTTTTTTGGGGGGTAGTTTGAGGGTCCATGTCTGAAGTCAGAGGCAGGGAGTAGGGTAGGCAGACATTTTCGCCCATCTTCGCCTGGAACTCCACCTTCTGCCGGGACAGCGCCTCCGCAAGCTCTTGCGCCTGCAGCAGCCCCTGCTTCCTCCAGCGACGGCTTCTCGGGTTCGCGGCCAGGTGGGGGGTGGTTTGTTGGGCGCCCACGACCGGGGAGCTTGAAAATACGGCGGATGCGCAATATACACATTTTTTGTATACATACAATGAATATATATATATATATATATTTATAATACCCAAAAACATAATATGTATAGTATATATATATATAATATGTATATTGCAAGTAAACCAACCACCAAGCATTGTTGAATTTGCAGGGGTTCCCCTTGGTCCCTTACCATACGGCAAAGCATCCACCACAACAGCTGAAAAATGTATTGCTCTAGGTAATCTGGGCGCGAGAGAACTAACTTCTAGAAGTTGGAATTCATTGACCAACCAGAAGTTCGGGTTGCAGTTCAGAGCAAGCTTTCCATTCAAGCTGGCTCATCAAAAAATGATTCCGGTTCCAGCAGATCCCAAAATTCATCAAAATCTTTATCTGGAAACCCTGAACAATCACAACTTGACCCTGCCAGCAAGGCTACCCCCCATGAAGCCTCATGCACTAAATAATTCCTGACCCTAAATAAAGCTAAGCCGATTTGCACTGGTCCAAAAATTGCTCTGATCCCTTCTGTATCTTTATTCAGGGGCAAACTGTCCATTCAAGCTGGCTCATCAAAAAGAAACAATTCCATCAGATCCCAAAATTATTGAGTGATTCCCTTCATCAAACTCTTTATCTGGAAACCTTCAACGATCACAAGTTGACCCTGCCAGCAAGGCTACCCCCCATGAAGCCTCATGCACTAAATAATTCCTGACCCTAAGTAAAGCTAAGCTGATTCCCACTGATGCAAAAGTTCTTGGCCCAATACTACTTTAGAATTGGCCCAACTCTAAACTAGTATTCCCCCAAAGCAAAATAAGAAAGCAACAACATGCCCAATAATTCGAAAACCAAAAAACAGAGCCCAATACTAAACACATTCTAAACTGTGCCTGACCCTGAACATTCCCCCTTAACTTTATTTAGGGTCATTCGGGGGGGCCCCCTGTTTATTAATCAGAGGTGGACATTACTAGCTTGGCCGAACGTGCAAGTAGGGACCAACACCTATCCCCAGGCGAACTCCCGCGATTTTTCCGAGCGGCGTGATGGGTGGATCCAGCGGGTGCTGCTCGGCATCCTCCGCGGTGCACCAGGCGTCGAAGGCCTTCGATTCATGCGAAGTGAGGCGAAGCCAAAAAGCGAGTGGATGGTTCTGCCCCGGGAGCTCCCAATCAGGGAATCACCAAACACCTCAGTTGAAACCATCAAACAACCAAGGGCCCATTGTAGTGGCAAATGAAAAGCGTGGTTATTACTGTTGGCCCATCCACTCAGAAAGTGAGTCTTAATTTGATGCGCAAAACGGGCCCCCTTCACAATACCCATTTTTCCAAGAGGTACCTCGTCGACTCTTCACCAACAAAAAGAGGACTGGAAAAGAGCGGACTCTTCCACAAAATGTCTTGACTAGGTCCCTGCCCTTTTACCCTATTTTGGGGGAGGGTTCCCCTACTAAAATAGACACAGAAAAAGGGTACCCTTATTCTAATCTCTCAAATCTGGAGGACCTAGTTGAGCAAGGTGGGTCGGCTCCGAATCGACTTGTTTGGAGTTGCTTTTTCCAAACTGTTTAAGCACCGCTCTGTGGGACCTATGGCGTGTGCATCGCGGGGTCCTGAGCCTTGGGGAGGCTTTTTTGCTAGTGGAAACTACGGTATTTCCAAATACCCCCCTCCCCCAACACTAAGTTGAATTCAGCTGCAGAATTGTCTGTACCTGGACTCAAGGCGTTTCGTTTCGCCACTTATAGCACCCCAGGAAGCACCCCAGGGGAGGTGACCAGCACTTCTGCAGTAGGTGCCCGGAACAACTGCCAACTTTTAAAACAGGTCGGAGTTCACCAAACAGAATTTGTCGCAATAAGACCCTCAAACTACACTTGAACGGAATTCACCAACAAGTATTTCGGGCCCCAATGACCCATGAAGAAATTTTGAGGGTCCAGGCAGCAATCTTCCTGTTGGTGTTGAAAGGCTCCCTTTACGAATGCCTGCACCAAATTATGCACAAAACAACAAATGGTCCCGATTGGCGCAAATTTCTCCAGCATAGATCCCTTGAAGGATCCAGTCCAAGCTCGGCGAACCAGCAACCTAGATAACCAAGTTGCCGTTTAGTTCAGTCACCGTTGCTGGTTTTTGGGGTAATTGGACGCCCCGAGGACCATATCGCAAGTAAGGGGGCAACATTCGGACACCTTGGGCCCTCAAAAAGGCCCGATGATGCCTCGGGCATTCATTTTTGTGGTTGAGTGGATGGAACTTTTTGAAAGCAGCAACTGGCGATCTAGCAAATAACTTTTGTTGAGTTTGAGGTTTAACTTCGGGTTTGGGGGCTCCCAGTTGTGGTTTTCTCCTGAGATTTGAGGCTTCGCGGCTTCTATATCTTGTCATCTCTTTCCGCTTTTTGAACACCAAAGGCAACCACCTAACAATGACGGGGGGATTTGGAGAATTACGAGGAGAAGACATAGGCAGCAAGACCAAAGCTATTTGTGATTGGTTGTTCAAAGGTTTCCAAAGCAAAGCCAAGCGAACTATATCACAAGTAGCTAAGCATGAATCCAAGGACTTTCCTACATACGCTTTTGAGCATTCTCCGGGACGCGTAATTAACTCACTTCTTGAGGAGCACCAAACTTTTCGTTAGCCGCCCAAAGGGCCCAGACCCAAAAAGCTTCAAGTCTTAAAGTCCATGAGCTCAGGGGGTGAGGCAAGGAAATCCGATACGAGGGTCGGCCGAAAGGTATGTTGGAGAAGCGAGGCACCACCAAAACAGCAGTGCCCCCAAACACCACCCACCTGAACCCGCCAAAGCCCAACTTGAAATGGGGTATAGCCACCCAAAATTATGGTGGGTGAAATCCCGCAAGCCGACAATCCTGCACGGTAAACAATGGTGGTCGATTCAACAATGGTCCAATATGCACCCAACCATCTTCAGCCTTCTCAGGTCTTTTTTTCCCTGGATAAGCCAACTAACCCCAGTTCCCCCAGCTTGAACATCCAAGAAAGAGATCTTCCCTTAGTCTTGGTTCATGATCACGTGCTCCCAGCAAGGAATTCTTCTGGATCTCAATCGTCGCCCTCCCCTCCCTTCCCCCCCCCCCCCCATTTTTCTAGAGGTAACTTCTCCATTCTTTCCAGGGATCCTTCTTTCTAAAAAACCGCCCAAAACCCTGGGGAAACGGTGATCGGCTTTTGAAAATAATGATGGCTGAAAAGAATGGACAAGGAATCAACTCCTAGATTCCTACTTCAAATGGGTTTGCCTGTTTTGGAAGGTACCTGGGCCCTCAAAATGCCAACTTAAAAGCGGGGGATTGCAACCCAACAACATCATGGTTTTAGATGTTTTTCCCGCGAAACCCGTCGACGCCTCACCTCGTGGGAATCCGCACGCTCCGCGTGGCGCACCACCGCCACCGCCAGCGGCGGCGCCGCCTCGCCGCCTAGCCCCGGCAACGCCGCGGCGTCCTCCGGCGCTGAGGTCTCCGCGGAGTTGCCTGCGGCGGTTTCGCGGGAGACGATCCGAGCTCATTTCTTATCCTTCCCACTCTTCCTCCTTGCCTTGTCTCATTCTATTTCTCGTCTGCAGACAAGGCATAGGAAGGAATGCCATCTCTTGTCTTCATCTCTCTACCTTGCCCCCAAAATGGTCACCAAACGGTTCCTTTGCCGCCCATGGTCCAGACCCAACAGGTGACTCAAGCCCATGAACTCGGGAATACTTGGACCATCCTGGTTCATAGGTTGAACGAACTCATTTTTGCAAAAGAACCTAGGGTGGTGATACTGTGGATGGACGAAATCCTCAGCACCTTGACACCATGGAAAACCATAACGGTTGTTACGGTATTTTACAGGGGAATCCAAACATTCCAGGGCTTCTTAGGTGGTGCGAAATGGATTTCGCAACCATCCACAGTAGGTGGAGCATCTACGTAAACCGAACAAGGAGTCCTCAAGGGTTGCATCGGATCTCTGTCGGATGTTGACACCAGATTCATAGGACCGGTTCTACGAAACGCGGGTGGGAGAAACCTGAGACATGGATTTCCAGCAGAAGAGACAAGAGTTGCACCTGTTGGATGTTCGTTGCCTTCCTCAGGGAAGTAGGTTATACCCAGAAGTCAAACCCCAGTTACCAACCAGGTATAACCTTGGTAACCTACTTGCCAAAGGCTGATCCATGTGCAATGGGAGCCCCAGATCTAAGTAGAACCTCTGGTTGATTTTGAGAGATGGGGGGGTCCCCTCTGGGGAATTGAGGAGCCCACTTTTGCTTGGTGAACCCGTTTGGATTGGTGGTTTGGGTACTTCCCTGGTTCTACAGCCCATGGCTCACCCCAAGTAAAGGAAACAACACCGGTCTGAAAGACCACAGGTATTGAGGTTGCCATGCCCAATGGATTTGGAGGGGCTCCCCCACTAGGGGACTTGCTGCCATACTAAAGGCTCCCCACTCCCTGGGCCTTCTACCGGAGTTGACATTTGACACTATAAATGTCTTCCCGAAGACTTTTGGGCCCTGACAATGGGTTGCTTTCTTTCTTGAGGAATTGGTCGCCAAGCGGGTTCTCCATTAAAAACTGCTGGGGTGTGCATTGGGTCCCGGGGTCATGACCCTTTGGGAAAATCCAAATCGCAGCCCCAGTGAACATCCTAACCCCCGCAAGAGAAATCCCGGTTCTAAAATGGCTGGTGATTTCACCTACCTGGATCGCCAGTTGCGATCGCTTTTTTTCCATACACTTTACCCCCAAAACCAGCAACAGTGACTGGAAAAAAACAGCAACTTGGCTATCCGGGTACCCCAAAATGGCATCCCAAAACGGCTTTCACCCACGGCCAGATGTTTTCTGCCCGTCTCGGACGCTCAGCCGCCTTCTTGGCACCCGCTGATGCCGGCCACGCGATCCTCCGTGCCACGCAAGAACCTCAGAAGGCCCACGTGAGCTCCTGCAGCCCGATTATGGCTAGCTTGAGGCTCGGTCCAGGCAGTAAGATACTACAACTCCTAGCTCCTCCAGTAGAGAGGTTAGAATAAGGGTACCCGATTGTTTATTTTTTTTGGGGGTAGTGTATTTTAGTAGGGGAACCCTCCAACCCAACAAAGGCTGAAGCTGGGGGACCTAGCCCACGCAAGAGCTACCCCTTTTGGCTGGTGTTAAAGGAAAGCAAAAATAAGACTCAACTTTGGGTCACTTCCGATCGAGTGGATGGGCAAACAAAAGCTCCCAAACTGTTTGTATGTCACTAATTAAAATGGTCTTCCCAAAAAGTTGCAAAAGTCCAGGAACACCGGAAGCGAGGTGAGTCGGGGGGTCCATCGTAAAAAATGAAACCACACCCAGCCAAGAGATCTTGGGGCTGAGTTGAAACTCGTGCAAAAAAAAATCCCCACGAGGGTGCTGACATGCGCCTAAGAGTTTAACTTTTAGTGCCCAGACGCTCATGGTCCAACCCCTCTTAGGGACACCCCAGGGCCCTCGAATATCCATTTTTCGAAGGCCCGCAAAGTGCGTGGGGACCCAGCCACCTTGCACCAACTAAAAAGATCTAAACACGTTTGGAATCGAACGATTCGCTGGTTGAACCGAGCAAAATGCCCCTGGCAAGGGCGCGCGACCTTAGCCAAGGGCTTTGGTCGGGCTGAGCCCGTAAGCTCCAAATACCCAGCCTTCTATTTTTGCTTTTTTGAGGACAACCGATCGGGCAAATACAACGATCCCTCTTTTAGCAAAAGCTTGACATCATACCATCTGAAAAAAAGGTACCTGGATAGTCAAGTTTCGATCGCTTTTTTCAGTCACTGTTGATGGTTTTTGGGGGTAAAGTGCATGGAAAAAATGATCGCCACTGGCGATCCAGGCAGGTATTGTGTGGTTCCCATTGGAAAAACACACAAACACGGGGAATTGCACGGTTTCTTCGAGTTGAAGTGGCTGAAATGGACCGGGTACTTGCCCGGACCCTCAAACCAACTTGATCATGGGGTTGAGTTGCAGCCCAAAATTATGGTGGGGGGCAAATCCTTTGCTTTTTCATGGCTAGCTTGAGGCTCGGTCCAAGTAGTAAGTTACCACAACTCCAAAGCCATGCTTCTCCTAGGTCCTCCAGTAGAGAGGTTACAACAAGGGTACCCGATGTTTTTCTGTAGTCTATTGAAGTAGGGGAACTCTCCAACCCAAAAAAGGGTAAAAGGGCACTACTGGAAAAACCTAGTTTCGGTCCCCTTTCCGCAAACTTCCCTTTTCCCAAGTGCCACGGCCGAGCTCGACGGCATGTCGTCTACACAGACCCAGCAGCCCCCAGGAATCCGTTTCACCTTCATAGGCAACCCTTCGATCCATCCTGGATCGCCAGTTGCTGTTTTTTGTGTCCATGCACGACCCCAAAAAATCAGCAGCAGTCAATTGAAAAAAAAAACAGCAACTTGGCTATCTTAGCATGTTCCTTCCGGTTGTTAAAGGGAAGACCTTGGTGACGCATGGGTACCATGAAAATCACTGGGATAGGCCAACACGACCGTCAGGAAGGTTTTGGCCAAAATGCGGGGACGTCCTTTCTGTGGGTCAATTACAAGGCTTGGCATAGCTGACTCCCTGACCCCCGAAATAGCATTGACTGCACCGGTTCAGGCTACATATGGTGACATAATTACTCCCTTCCGATGGAGTGAGTTGGCCAAACAAAGCAACCAAAGTCGTTTAGCACTAAAATGATAACCAAACCCAACAAATGATTCACTCATCCCAAACGGAACTCAGGGAGTGCAAACCACGTCCAAGCTTTGCAGCCTTTTGGGTTCTTTCTCAATGGATGCAAAACAGTAGCCCAACACGTGCCCAAAATCATCATGTCGGCAAATGAGTGGTTCACCTTTTTTTGAAGCTGCCGGTTTTCCGAGCGGCTTTAACACAGGAAGACCAGGAATACCGCCAATTGTCTGATCCGATTCGTGTTTTGAACCCCGATGAACTGTGGACCCGACACCCGGACCCTCAAAACTACCCTGTAGAATGGGTTAAGCCCTACACATGCCGCCAACTACACTTCTGGGCCTTCGAAATTGACCTTTGTGAGAGGTGGTAGATGAATTTTCAGGTTGCGATTAATGAAGTGTTTCCAGTCTCCAGGTTGCGATTGAATGATTGACTGTGCGAAGGAGCTGAGGGGGTGGAAACCAGCTTTCTATCGCTAAGACAGCTGGTTCTTTTTTGGTTTCCCTTGAAAACAACATCAAAAAGGGGAACCCTAGAAAAAAATACAACTCATCCCTAGAATCCTTAGACAGACGGTTTTCTGGGATATTCCGCCCCCAAACGCTCATGGACCCTAGGGAAAATCGAATCGAACCCTACGAAACACCCCAGCCCGGACGGACTCCTCACAGATCAACTCTTTTCGATGCCCACCGCTACAGAACCACCAAAAATCGCCAGTGGCGTTTTCGATTTCTTTCCCATGCACTCAAAACCCCCCCAAAAAAACCGATCGCAACAGTGACGGATAAAGAAGCCATCGCAACTGGGCTATTCAGGTGGCATCCTTTTCTGGTTGGGTTGACTTTTTCCAGGAAAAAAGGATTGCCTGGATCGCCAGTTGCTGCTTTTTTCCATCCACTTTACCCCAAGAACTAGCAACAGTAAAGGTCTGGGCTGCCATGTTTGAGGCAAGCCAACTACACTCAATCGCCAAGAACACTGCCCGAAGCATCAGGCCTTTTCGAGGGCCCATGTCCGAATGTGCCGTTACTTGCGATATGGTCCTATGCTTGGCGATCTCTGGGTTCCTTCCAGGGATCCCCTCCTCCGCGCTTTGGCCCAAGGCACGTGACCATCTCCGAGCTCGCCGCGTTGGTGCGGCTCGCGGCCAGGCCTGGTTTGCTCCCTCGGATCTGAGGCTTCAAAAAAAGAACTCGGCCCAAAATGGCAAGGAGTTCAGTGACCCTGGGCCAAAAACAATGAAGTCTTTGGGAAGACCACTTGTAGTGGGGCAGCCAGCAAAAAGAAAGGGGAACAAGTGCCGCTGAACAACTGAGTATTCTGTTGGTCGCCCTAAGGGTCATGACCCCTCCAATGCACATCAGGGGCAAATCCCAGTTTCTGACTTTATCCCAGAAAAGGACCAACATCATGATCCTAACCGAGCATGTCTCAAAATTACAATAGCCAGAGGCTCCGATCGATCGCTTTGCTTCGGTTTTCAAGACCCGAGCCCGAATTGGACACCCGGTGTTTGGGGGCAAAACCTGGCGGTTGAGGGCCCTAAATGACTCGAATTGGAGCCTCTGGGTAATGACGAGCTCCTTTTGTCGGGTGAATTCTGGGGTGAATTAAGTTCCTTTTTTCGGGGGGGAGCCAAACTTCATTAAAACAATTTGGAGGGAAGCAACATCAAACTCTAGGGGTACCTTCTATTTTCATTCTTTCCAGGGATCCTTCTTTCTAGACCTTGAGAAACTCAGTGAAAACCACCGGTTTTTGAAAAGAACGATGGTTGAAAAGAATGGGGAACCAACCCCTAGAATGACGTATTCCTTTTGTCGGGTGAACTATGGGGTGCACTAATTTTCCTATTTTTGATGGGTATTTTGTGGGTGCAAGTAAGGAGTCTCCCTCCAGACCAACCCAGCTGGGGTAGGTTCAAGAACTGAACCGTCAAAGTTCCAACTTGAACATTGGTTCTTGAAATTTGGGTTAGGTGAACTATGTGTTTCCCCCCCCCTTTTTTTACGGGTAGTTAGTTTGAGGGTGCAGGTTTTCCTTCCTTGGGAGTTTCCCAAAGGAAACAAACATAAACCAAAGGAACCACCCTTTGAACGCCAAAAAACGAACATCGTTGGTGATCTACTCACTCACTGCCCTGGGCGGCCGAAAACATTCGGGCAACAAACACCCGACTGGGCAAAGTCCGTTTTCGATCGATCCCCCGCTCAAAGTCTCCAACTTGCAACAGGCTCAACACCCAGGCAGTTCGTGTGCGCCCGTCATTTTTGCTGGGCTGCCCTCAGACTTTTCTGCTGACAGTCGACCACTTTGAGTGGGTTGAATGGAAACAACCACGGAAACCAACCGAAAAGGCTAGAAAGCTAAGGAACCGAACGGCCGGGAGCCGCTAAGAGGAGTTTTTGCACCCTCCCATTTTGGATCGTACAGCATCCGATGCCTAGCCTCCATTTGCGTGTTCGCCCCCTGGAAAAAATGAAGCATATGTCCAGCAGTGAAATTGATTTCAACTCGAAAACCAACGGGGCAACATTAAAAAAAAACAACCTTAAGCAAATGGAAGCTCGGGTTATTGTAGAGATAGAGGGAACCGTAAAGGGAACCCCTTCCCAAAGCATCTTGGGCCCTCAAACGGGACCTTTTTTCAGGTCCACAACCAAAACCAATGGAGACCCGGTTCGACCGGATCGGGCCCAATGATGGTTAGGGTTACCAAAACAAGGAAAAACCCTTCCCCCCAAAAAAAGGGCTCCACTGGGCAGCTGGGATGTCAATCCGTGGACGCGCTCGTCCCAGGTCCCGCCTTCCTGGATGGCACTGAGGCGGCGGTAGTAGTCCACCCCATGACCTGCGCTTTCTTTCCTTCCAGGACGACGACCCTCACTTGCCCCTTAGGGACCTGGAAATAAAAGGTTAACCTTTTGGGTCCTCTACTAAAAATGGACCAAAAAC
This sequence comes from Effrenium voratum, assembly GCA_963377175.1. Taxonomy (NCBI): domain Eukaryota; class Dinophyceae; order Suessiales; family Symbiodiniaceae; genus Effrenium; species Effrenium voratum. The sequence continues at coordinate 3,398 of CAUJNA010000730.1, read as the reverse complement.
GGAAAAACAAAAGGTCAAAAGGTCGGCTTTGAACAACTGAGGACCTGCTGTGAGCTTTCAAAGGGGAAACTAAAACGGGGGACTCGATCCGACTCGATCCAACCGTTTGGGGGGTAGCTCCAATTTGTTGGGCGAGGAGTTTCGAGACCTTAAGGAGTAACACACCGCCAGCTTTTGACTTTGAGAATTCCAGGAAAAGGACTAACAACATCATCCTAGGGGACACGTCCCCATTCTTTCCAGGAATCCTTCTTTTCAGCAAACCATCAGAACCGCAGGGGAAACAGAGCCGATGACTCAAACTTACAATACTCAAATGAGTTCTGTATTTGCAGGGTTAAAGTAGATGACGATTTCCTTCTGGATACGAGTGACCGACATGAAAATCATCGTGCCATCATGGCTCTTGGATCTGACATATGGGGGGGGGGGGGGTGAATATATGAGAATGGCTAAATCACGGGCCCACAAAAAAGAAGAAGAAACTCCAATCGGGCATTTGGAGGGTTGAAAAGCACTCCTCTTCCGAACTTGGGCCTTTAATCCCTAAGTTTCCAACTTTGGCTTGTAACCCATCGCAGTTGTCCGTGAGAACCAGCAGGATTTTGAAGCTATTTCCCCCCCTCTCCTGAAGGTAGGGGGGAACTAACAGGGTTCACTTTCACCCTCCCCCCCTTCCAACTACTTTTCTTTTTCAGGGGGTAAGAAAACTCAATCTCATTTGAGATCTTGGGTGCCTTTTTGCCACGGTGTGTAGGGTCCTTTTGGGGTCTAGGGTCTACTTGGATGTTCCAACTATTCGGTGAGTAGGTTTGGAGTCCCTCCCATTTGTCTAGTCTTCCAAGGGCAGATGACATAAACTCACTGAGTGGATGGGCTAAACAAAGCAAACACACTTGTTGCTACTAAACTGGTCTTCCGACCCAAAGGTGTTTCTAAAGTCCAAGAACTCGATGGGAAGTGAGTATAATTTGGAGGCCTCCAGAGAAAGTGGACAAGTGGAAAACTGCAGCCTACTGAAGGTCGAACCGCAAACTGGGTGGATGTCTTAAAATAGGGCCCCGCCAAACATCGTGTTTTCCCATTGGATTCCTCTTAAACCGCCCCAACATACCTCCACCCTCAAAGTGGCCTTAAAAAAGGAAATTCAGCCTGGGGCAGTATCCTTTTCTAAGAACCTCAAAACATACGGGACCCCCCCAAAGCCGTGCCCCCTTACTCCAAATACCTGTGTTTTTGTTTGTTTTGAAAACCTGGCTTTGCAAGCTAAATGCCTCCTTTCTTAGTACTGGGCGACATTATACCCTACAAAAAGTTGGTACTGTGTGGTTACAGGGTAGCCTCCAAAACCCTTTCCAGGGGTGCTTGTACATTTTACATACCTGTTGGGCAAATGACCCCAAAAGGCCAGATGTTCATCTCCCGAAGTTATATACCGCTTAAGTGGGTTGGAAACCAGGGAGGCCAAGGGGTATGAACAACTTGCCGCTCAGTAGGGCGGGAATGAACTAAGGGGTTCCCTGAAAGGAACCCACCTGCAAACTTCTGCTGAGCACCCAAATTGGGCATTGTGTGTACCCTAAGGGCTGTCATGGAAATTTGGGGCCTTAAGGTGTATATGAAAAGGGGGGTGGTACAGGCACCCCGGGGTATATCCGCCGACCCCCCTGCCTGCAAGGGGAAGGCGCTGGGGGAGTGTTCGTTTAGCGTTGGAGCGTGGCTGTGGCAGCCTTCTCCCTTCCCTTTCGCCCTCGCCCGTTCAGCCCTGTACCTTACCAGCCTTCTTTCTTTCCCTTTTTTCTTGTTCTTCTTCGTTTCTTTTCTTTCCTTTTCCTTTCTGCTGCCGGCGCACTCCTTTGGTTGGTGCTCGCTGTGGACAAACGAGTGCGGCCTGGAAAAGCGCGGGAAGCGAAGCTTTTGTGGCTGGCCGCTCCCTCTGGACCGATAGCCTTGCTGCATATTGGACTCAAACGCGACGTTAGGCGCCCGGCCGCGGCGGAGCAGGCTGCCGGCGCACTCCTTTGGTTCGTGCTCGCTGCGGCGAAGCGAGTGCGGCCTCCAAGCGCGCTGGACGCGAAGCTGTTCTTGCTGGTTGCGCCCTGGGGACCGATAGCTTTCTACTTTCTATATAGGATTCAAAAGTGACGTTCGGCACCCGGCCGCGGCGGAGCAGCCGCCCTTGGCAAGACGCACAGCAAACCCAAAGGGAGAAAGACCAGGGATAGGCAAACTGTGACAGACGCAGGCGCACATGGGCATGGACAGGCCGGGGATTGAACCCAGCCCCTCTCGCATGCTGAGCGGGTGTGATACCACTACACCAACTGCCCCTGAGCTGAGCAGGCCGAGAGTGCTCAAATACCTGCTGCGCATAGCTTTCAGCGCTGAAGCGGTCCAGAGGGAGCGGCCAGCCACAAGAGCTTCGCTTCCCGCGCTTCGCATGCGAGCGGGTGTGATACCACTACACCAACTGCCCCTGAGCTGAGGAGGCCGAGAGTGCTCAACTACCTGCTGGGCACAGCTTTCAGCGCTGAAGCGGTCCTTGGAGGGAGCGGCCAGCCACACAAGCCTTTCGTTCCCGCGCTTGGCGGCAGCAGAGAGGAAAAGGAAAGAAACCAAAGGAGTGCGCGCAGGCAGAAAGGAAGGACTAGAGGCGAACGGGCGGGCCCGCATCCTTTGCCCAACAGCGAGAACCAACAAAGGAGTGCCGCCGGAACCAGAAAAGGAAGCAAAAAGGGCGGACTGAGCGGGCCGTGCAGAGCTTCAGCGCTGAAAAAAACTGTGCCCTGCAGGTGCTTTGAGCGGCTTTTCCAGGCCGCGCCTCGTTTGCCACAGCGAAAAAGAGGCCGCTGGATCGGACGATAGCCTTACTGCATATTGGTCTCAAACGCGACGTTAGGCACCGCGGCGGAGCAGGCTGCCGGCGCACTCCTTTGGTTCGTGCTCGCTGCGGCGAAGCGAGTGCGGCTTCCAAGCGAGCTGGACGCGAAGCTGTTCTTGCTGGTTGCGCCGTGGGGACCGATAGCTTTCTGGCTGCCGGCGCACTCCTTTGGTTCGTGCTCGCTGCGGCGAAGCGAGTGCGGCTTCCAAGCGAGCTGGACGCGAAGCTGTTCTTGCTGGTTGCGCCGTGGGGACCGATAGCTTTCTATTTTCTATATAGGATTCAAAAGTGACGTTCGGCACCCCGGCCGCGCCGGAGCACCCTTGGCAAGACGCACAGCAAACCCAAAGGGAGAAAGACCAGGGATAGGCAAACTGTGACAGACGCAGGCGCACATGGGCATGGACAGGCCGGGGATTGAACCTGGCCCCTCTCGCATGCTGAGCGGGTGTGATGCCACTACACCAACTGCTCCTGAGCTGAGGAGGCCGAGAGTGCTCAAGTACCTGCTGGGCAC
>CAUJNA010000729.1:127500-162997 GCA_963377175.1 Effrenium voratum | reverse complement strand
GGTGAATCCGCAGAGGTCGAGGGCGAACACCATGACGGTGCGTTCGACTTCGGACCACCCGGAGGAGCCGGTCCGGTACGTCCGCCTCCCGTAGCTGAGGAAATACCTGTAGACGTTGGGCCAGTCCCGCGTCGACATGGTGATGCCGAAGCTAACGAGGAAGAGGTTGATGAGGATGATCCAGATGCCGGAATCGAAGTTGATGTGTACGAAGGATCATCAATAAAGAGGAAAGTGGGAGTCCTCAAGAGGGACGCCAACTCCATTGCTCATTTGCTTACACACAGGTATCGAAACCCTTTCTGCGAGTCATGCGTCAAGGCAAAGATGAGACACTTCAGATCACGAACGGGGGCCTTCAAGAGGGAGGTAAAGATGTTCGGGAACCTGGTGACGTTCGACTTTGTGACGGCATCAGGAGATCATGAAGTGGAAGGCAGGTATGCGCTCATTATTCGGGACATATATACCGGAATTATCATGGCTTATCCAACTGCGAGGAGAGACACTGACTCCGTTGTCAGAGCCATCAAGCACTTCTGCGGGAGGAGGAAGATCAAGCAGGTATACTCGGATGATGGCCCGGAACTGATCAATGCATGCGTGGAGCTGAAATTGAACCACGACCTGTCGCTACCTGGACGACCGAGAGAACAAACCAATTCATCATTGACCAGACTTCGGCTTGTCTTGTACATGCCGGTCTACCCACGTGCTACTGGGTGCAGGCCATCACCACGCTGTGCCATCTTATGAACATCGAAGAAGTAAATGGATCGAGCGCTTGGATGAGGCTGCATGGCGAGGAGTTCAATGGCGAGAAGATACCTTTTGGTGCGCTAGTAGACTTCAAGCCGAGTGAAGCACGAGGGGAGAAGAGGGAGAAATTCGAGCCAAGAGGGGAAGCTGGTATATTTGCTGGATACGTGTTGAGCACCGGGATGCATTGGGCGAGCAAGTATCGGGCTTGGGCCCTCACTGCGTTTGCGGGTGCAGAGTTGAACATCAAGAAAGCAAAGGTTCCACCTCGATTGAGAATGCCGCATCAGACGGAGAAGATGATTCTCAAGTCACCTCTGACATTCCCAATACAACAGAAGTACAAGGCTGCCAACGAGACTCTGGAGGGGATTGAGATGTTTGTCGATGCAATCGGTCTGGATGCACGTGACCGCCTGGTCGAAGATGAGGACTACGAGCCCGAGTTATTGCAGAGTGACGAGAAGCGACTGCTCGACGATGAGGTCGATCAGATCGCTGGTCTGCTGCTTGACGATGGTCCGGAAGTACTTGTCGGAGGTCGGGGGGACCATGTAGAAGAGGAAGATGCTAGACCGAGCTCATCAAAAGGGAAAGGAGATGGACATGCCAAGGGCGATGAAGAAGTTAAGAAGCCCGACCTTCCACATGTGTCAGCTGGGCTACCTGGGGATGGCATCACGTACGTCAACGATGATGGTAAGGAGGTAAAGATCGATAAGGCCGGGAGACCATATCCTGTCGGGAAAGATGGATTCAGGCTAATGAAGACAACGAGACCTCCAGAATACACTCCCGATGAATGGGCAATGATGAGAAAGTACTACTCTGAGGAAGAAAAGGCCGAGGTGAAGGGTGGTGGCAAGAAGAAGAAAGAAGATCCCAAGAGTAAAGAATCTGAGATTTCTGCGCCGGCAGAGGCACAGACATTGCAGATGCCCGGTGGTAAGAGAATTCGAGCAATGCTTCGAAACCGCTGGGGTGGAGTTGAATGGCAGTACAATTGGGGATCGCGGAAGAACATATCAAAGATCAAGAACCCGATGGATGGGAAACACTTGGCTGAGCTTGATTGGGTCAGGATAGTTGTAAATCCTGTTGACGGAGTGGTTGTTCTCATGGATTCCAAGCAATCCCAAGACGTCTTGAGACGAAATGTCCAGCTTGAGAAAGAATTTGAGTGTCTGGTGGTAATTTACGCCTGGAAGTTCAAGTCAGAGGAGCGATCAAAGTCGACTCCAAGTTGGACGAAGGCATCAGTCATAGAGAGTCACAAAGATGAAGCTGAGGCGACATCGGGGACAGATCCAACGATCGACGCATCGACGGATTTTACCTGGTATGAATGGGAGGAGTCTGCTGAGGTAGTTTCTGGAAAAGTGCCACTCGCGTTGCCTGCAATAGGCGAAAACGGTGAAGCCAAGAAATACCCATCGATGCCGTGCGTGACTTCTGAGCGAATACAGCACAGAGAGAAAGCCGTGAAAGTTGTACGATTCTTCGACGCTTTAGTGTCCAGACCGGTTGGCCGGAAAGAAATGCTGACCAACCCTGATGCGTTGGCATCGATGAAGAAAGAATGGTCGGAATTAATCGACCAGGGCGTCTTCGATCTTGGCGCAGTGCGTGAGTATGACGCTGTAGCCAAGGAGGCAAAAGCAAAAGGGGAAGAGATACACATGGCTCGCGCACATGGTATTTGCGTTGAAAAGCACTCACAGTTGCCTGTTGGTGATCCTAAGAGGAAGTTCAAGGGTAGAGGCGTGTTGCTGGGGAACCAAGTGGAGAATCAAAGCTTTGAAGCTGCGATGTTTCAAGATTTGGGGAACTCTCCTGCTTCGTTTGAGGCCTCGCGTTGGGCGGATTTTTTGGGTTGTCATGATGGTTGGGATGCGCAGATGGCCGACGCTGTTCAAGCGTACATCCAGGCCACCTTGAGAGGCGCACCGTGTTGGATAGAATTGCCACCGGAAGCCGTGCCGAGTGAACGCAAATGGGGTAAGTACAGAAGACCAGTCGTCCCGTTGAGGAAGGCGCTGTACGGACACCCAGATGCGGGAACATTCTGGGAGCAGCGCTGTGATGAATCGGTGCGTGCCGTTGGTTTTGAACCCATCGGCGAAGAATGGCCGTCAGTGTACATTCATGAAAAGCTCCAGCTTGTTCTGGTTGTGTGTGTCGACGACTTCAAAATGGCAGGGCCACAAAAGAACCTTGCCCAAGGATGGAGCATGTTGCGTACACGTTTAAAGATTGAGCCCGAGACTGGACTTGACATGTACCTTGGTTGTAATCAAAGCAAGGGAAACGTCACTCTCGGGAACGGACACCGCGTAACAACGGTGACCTATGACATGGAACAGTTCCTACGTTCCTGTGTCGACCGCTATCTTGAGGTGGCGGGCGATGTAAAGTTGAATAAGGTTGTCACTCCTGAGTTGCATGAGGAAACAAAGAATCACGTCTCACGGAAGCCTGCCGGGGAGGGGCCGTCAGTCGTGTGCAATTGGTGTAACAATCTTGTGCCCGCCGACGGTTCTGCCACAGTGCCGGACCAGCGGGGAGGGACTCCTGAGTTGGCCATGAAGGAGCCCGTGCGTGGACACCTTGCTCCGCATGCCGCTAGCGTACTAATGAAGTTGCTGTACGGCGCGCGGATTGCTCGCTTCGATTTGTTGCGGCAAGTGAATCGCCTGGCACGGAATGTGCACAGGTGGACTGACTCCGATGATCGGGGTTTGCATCATTTGATGTGCTACGTACATCATACGAAACATTGGCGCATGGTCGGTTGGGTCGGAGACTCCATGGATGATGTGCACTTGGCCTTGTATGCGGACGCTGACTTTGCAGGATGTGTCGACTCGCTACGTTCCACCTCTGGTGGACACTTGAATATACAAGGGCCTAATACTCGGTTTCCGTTGTCTGGCAGCTCCAAAAGACAGGGTTGTGTGAGTCACTCAACTCCCGAGGCCGAAATAGTTGCGGCCGATGTTGCCATGAGAGCGATGGGTATGCCTGCTCTAAAGTTGTTGCAGCGGATTCTCAAGAAGTCACCGAACTTTGTGTTCTATGACGATAACAAGGCTATGATCGGTGTCGTGCGATCAGGGAGAAACCCCACGATGCGCCACCTTGAGAGAAGCCATGGTGTTAGCATTTCGTGGATGCATGAGATGTTCACACGTGATTACATGTACTTGGCGTATGAGGTCACCGACAGGATGGCGGCCGATATTTACACCAAGGCGTTCAATGATGGGCGCAAATGGAAACATGCATGTTAGCAGATTGGTCTACTTGACCCGAGCTTGCTGTCTGACCCGGATACCCTCAAGGCGCTCACACCCACGTGTGATCCCATAAAGGGGACCATGCAGACCGCTTCGGGAACAGTTGACGGAGTTCCAACATTTCCGTACACACACATTCCGATCATGCCCCCGGACCTATGGTGGTCTGGATTAACATCCAAAGAGGGATTGCATGAGCATGAAGGACATGATCCGGTTGTTGTTGCCAAGGGACCCTCCACTCGCGGTTGTGACACCATTCGGGAGCAAGTGGCTTCGTTCCACTTGGTTTCTGAGGAACGGGTCATGGCTCAAGGTTGAGGATAGGGTTGACCCTGGGTTGCAGTGTGAGCGGATTGATGGATGGGTTGAACGCGCAGTTTGGCAGTTTCATCCTGTACCGGTTGCTGTACCGGCGCGGGAGCGATCTCCGCGACCACGACCAATTCACGTCGGGTCCGGGGACGTTGACATGCAGTCCGTGCTGGCCGCATTCGTTGAAGAACTGTCGAACGAGCGCATTGAATTAAAATGTGTCAACGACCTTGCTTTGGAAACTTTGCTCCGGTTGAAGCGGCTTATGCGTTGTCTGCATATCAATCATGAGCAACTTGTCCCTGGTCGTTGTTTTGTTCCGTATCGCATCGCGGTGAAGCACAAACCACAGTTAGCGCCGGGTATTGAGCTCGCGATGGTTAAACATGACGGTGGTGTGCTTCGCGCTCCAGTGCATGTCTCGCTTCCTGGTATGAGAACTCGCACAGTCGTCGCTTTATACAGTGTTGACTTGGCTCGGCCCATTGCGCTGATGGCCTGTTCCGAACCGCGTAACTGGTTCACTGCCCTTGCCCGCCATAACGGGCCGCAGGTCGTCACCATTACTTTGGTCGATGACTTACTGAGCGAGTACGGGGGGAGAATCGCCAGACATGTGCTTACTAAACCTTCCGATTTGTTGTTCTTCGCCGGGCCTTGCACGGGGGGATCATCATGGGCACGCCTCAACAAGACTCGCGGAATTGACACCGCAGAGAAAATCGAGGCCAAACAAAGGGAATTTTGGAGATTGTTTGAACGGTTCGTTGAAATCAAACGGCATGCCATGACGAAACGAGCTGCGATTTTGTTTGAGTTGCCTGGAAGTTGCGATTATTGGAAGGACGAGAGACTGCATGAGGTTGTTCGTGATGGCATTAGTCACGAGTTTGATGGGTGTCGCTATGGCTTGAAGCAAAGGTATGCTAAGAAACCCATGCCAATCAAGAAACCATGGAGAGTTGTTTCATGGAACTTTGACCTTGGCAGCTCGTTGTCTAAGAAATGCAATGGAAACCATGAGCATGGACCTTGTGCCGGTCGTGAAACCAAAGAAACCCAGTTGTACACGTCGTTAATTGTGGGTGTGATCCTCCGTCGTTTTCGTGCTCGAGCAAAGTGCCTCCAGCCGGCACCATTGAAACTCGCTCTTGCTTGCATTACGCGAGGGAGATCGCGGAAGCATCAAGCTACTGCGTGTGAAACTCGCACCACCCCGACTGTACCACCGAGGAGCTGGGCTAGTCCCGAACCTCTGGTTTCAACGGGGAGCTGGGCTAGTCCCGAACCTCAAGCTTCGACGAGGAGTTGGACCAGTTCATCACCTCAATCAGAAGCTGGGCTCATATTGGGACTATTCTGTGGCTTAATTTGCAGCTGCTTATTTTGGGTTTTCCCGGTTTTGGAGAATATCATCAAGATGACTGCCAATGCGACCGTCGTCAATACGAATGAATTCTTCTGCGTGCCTGTTGGGAAATCCAGACAAGCGGCAATATTCTTGGGGAACCTCGTGAAGAACGCCATCGAGGAGGGCAAAAGAATACCCAAGAGAATGGAGATGGGCAGCGACCTGGGCATGTGCATAAGGTGGATCGAGGACATTGGCGTCCCCGCTATCTACGCCTACTCAGCGTATTACTCTGCCAAGTGCCGCGGAATGATGAAAGGAGAAGGGCAATCCATGAGGGTTGCATTGGAGTTTATCAGCAAAGTTTTCGGACAACTTTCTGCTGACGAATGTATGCTTGGTTGGAGGGAATTCTGCAGCAAAGGGAAGAAGATCGTGGCGGCGCTGAACCAGCTTTGCGGTGAGGCATCGCTGCTAGCGAAGAACCCTGAACTGCTCAACGTCACCAAGTACTGCATAGAAGGGGCAGATATGCTGAGATCCATCACAGATATCTGGGATCTCGCATCAGGTGTGGCCGAAGACAACGAGGAACGGTCGTTCAAAGCTGCATTCCACCAAGACACCCAGGTCGGGGAGGTATACAACGAGTTCATCAGCGATGAGCCAACTAGAACCTCGTCGTCGAGAAGGTGGAGGAGCTCCGAGGAGTTCCTGACGACTGCAGAGTTTGAAAGGCACGATCGGAGAATTTCGAAATTCAGAGATCGAAACTGGGGGAAAGTATTCACGTTGAGCGTGATCAAGGCCCCCAAGCTCGACTTCTACGGTTGTGGCGCAAAGGACGACTATCAGAAGAATTGGGACCTTGGGCTGATCTACCAGAATGAGCTGCGCGCATCGATGAAGAACCTCGCATATGCACTGAGAAGAGATGAAGAAGCTAACCAGCACAATCTTTTGCGCTGGATGATCTGTGGGTCAACCCCCAGTGACATCTCTGACGCGTGCATCGGGGCAATTAACTCGCTCATGTGCGTTTCCTTCATCACGAGGAGGTTGCAGCCATTGCTTGAAAGGCATGCTAGGGATCAATCGTACACAGCTTATTTCCGTCAGGACAAGAATGAGCTAAAGGAACTCTATCGAGAGGTCGAGTTCGCCAGGAACTTCCTGTGGTGCATCGACATGATATACGAATCAAAGCTGCCTGCGATGAACATCAACTCCATCAGTTTGGCACCACACGCGGCTGACAGGGCCGCTGAGAACCAAGATCGGCGCAAGTGGGTAAGCTGGCTGAAGGAGATCGAAAAGAAAGCCGAGAAGGGCGTCATGATCGACTTCTACCAGAACGCCTACTGCACCAGTCACGAAGCCGAGAGGGAACTGGAGAGGTACCCCGAGGACTTCGCGATCGGAGAGGAGCCGACGTGGTGGGTGATGGGCTCGAAGACGGAACCGCCGCAGAAATGGACAATCATCAACCCAACTGCTGGGCTCGACACATACACCTCATTCGAAGGGGGTATTACTCTGAGCGGCGCGACTGTCAATGTGAAGTTCAACATAGACTCCAACACAGGGTACCCAATCATACAGACTGTATTTGGGCCGTGTCTCGCAGAAGGGAAGAACACGACATATTGGGAGTGTATGCTGAGATGCCTGACTTCTTCGCTATTGCATTTCGAGGAGAAGACCAGCGCGGAGAAGATTATTCTTTCCTATGTTGAAAAAAATGCGGCATGGCTTCAGCTGTATGCTTTCATGTGTGCCCAAACAGGATGCTTGATAACTGGACGCCTTCCGGGCGCCAAAGCCATCAACGCGTTGATCCAGGCGGAGAAGAATCCGGACAACGCGCCTGGACAGTTGAACCGGATTATCAAGGGACAGAAAAGGGGCCCCATAGGTGGGGCAACGATTCGCGATATGATGATCCAGAAGAAGAGCTTCTTGGTCCTGGACTGGCCCCTGAGGGCTGTCAACGCGAAAGGAAGACCTTCCAAATGATGGTCAACGAACAGGGGTGGACAAATATCGAAAAAAAACATACTATGGGTCGAGTGAGCAAGTCTCCTCGCCCACTGATACGATGAGTATTATCTCCCGTTTACAGAAACTGGAAAAGCTCATTGTCGAACGACGGAGGCGAGACATGGATGACTCACCTGTGTCGGTGCACATTTGGATGTCGCTCTATGATTGGGTGTGCATGAGAGGGTGTGGGTGGCAGGTGACCGCCAATCCCATCATTGACTCCTTACAAAAGGCGATATCCGACCTCGTCAACACATGCAAGGGCCTGGTCGTGGTGTGCGTGAATCGCGATGTAGCTTTCCATGGAGGAAGAGGGGACTTGGGGACGATCGCCAACAAGGTCAGCGAGATCTGCAAGGCGGCAGGTGTGTTGGTGACTGAGAATGATCGCCTGTGGCGCGTCCACAGGTAAGAACTACAAGATCCCTGGGAGCTCGAACCTGCAACATTTCCTCCTGAAGCGGTTGTTGGTGGAGAAATCCATCGATGTGATCGCACCAAGCAACGCGTTTGTGCGTGAGCTGGAGGAGACATGCATAAACGAGCCCGACCTTCACTTCAATATCCCAAAGAACATGGAGGAGTCGAAGGTGAAATTTGAGTACAAGCCGACCTTCACTGCCCAATCAAAGCGAAAACAAGAACGGCAGGACGAAGGACACGGCGGACAAGATGCGTTTGGGAACACCGATGTCAATGATCAGCGTCTTCGATGGTATTCGGTCACCGAGCTCAGTGGGTTGATCTGCGAACTTTGTGTGAGAGAGATGCAGGTGAACAAGTCGAAGGTGCTCGGACCAAGCTCAAAATTCAATCCCACTTCTTGCGTGAACTGTTGCGCAAACTGGAACGCGGACACGAACGGTATTGTGAGATCAACCGAAGGGAGGAAGCTGTATACGCGACTCTTCGCGGAATGCGTGGTAGCAATCCCTGATCTTCAAAACCTCATGGTGGACGTCAACAATGTTCAGGCCATGACCACGATTATACGGGAACTCGCATATTCTAAGCTGAAGAAGGAGCTATCCCACGTGGGTTTCGTGAGCATGACAGTGGATCATGCAGCACAGTTCTTCAACAACGGTCACGGGAAGCAATTGTGTGCATCCCGGGATGTGATCATGTGCAAGAATTCCGAGGGAGTTGAGGAGAGGACCTCCATCTTCATGATAGACAAGGATCTTGGCAACGTGGCCTATTCATCCTGGATCAAGAGCGTGCTCGATCAGGGGACGATGTATGACCTCCTGGGACAGACTTCGAACGAGGAATCCTTGAGGGACGTCGTCGAGATGATATTGGGATTCTTTGAGGTGATGTCGTACTTTCAGCACGAACTACCGCTGTGGAAGGATGTATGGAAGATCAAGAGGGAGTTCGAGCAATCAATCGTACGACACCTCGCCGGGAACGTGAGCCACACGACGGGCCAGAACCGAAAGCGGAATAAACCTTCCGCACAACTCGGGGCGCCCGCGAAAGAAGTGCTGGACATCATGATCAAGGTCAAACCCAGACATCCGCGATCCCTGATGACCGAGCCTGCTGCCCAAGGGCAACGGAGGGCGAAGATGACGGTCTTGGTCAAGTACCAGACCCGAACCGAAGCTCTCAGCCCAACGCTGAGAAAGAAGAAAAGAAGCAGCGAGTGATTGATGGGCGGAGAGCGGTGCTCGGATTCCTGGAATCAATGGAGAAGTGCATGGGAGAAATGGGAATTTGTATGAGGTGCGCGAACCTGGCCCACGACGGTGACTGCAAGGACTACGAGGAGGCTGCTGGGAATGAGAAGGCGATGAAGAAGATCCGTGAACTACTCAGCAGTGATCATGTTTCCTCGGATGAAGAAATGGGGGATACGGAGGAGCCGTCCTCATCAACGTCCAAGGAACGCAAGAGAGGAGGACAAGCAGGGAAAGAAACAATTGAGATGTATAGCTATACCATCAACCTGGTGGAGATGGCTGACACGGCTGAGGGAGGAGAGCTACAATGCGGTGGCGTGGACCTCACCCACAATCCGTGCGGGGACAACAGAACGTTCAAGACGACGCTAGAGCGAGGATGTGACACCATTCCATGCTACATCCCGAAGTATGGCGACGTGAGTGACGTGCATATGCCATGGGCGTATGCGTCTAGTGTTGACCCCAGGTACTTTCCCAAAGGTGCCAACCTTGAGCAGGTGGATGTGATGCAGCTTGGCAAGAGCGTCAATTTCTGCGTTGCTCCTTTTGACGGTGCTCCACTATGCAGGATTGGCGATGATCGCTCGGTATTTGCTACGAAAGACCAAGCAAACCAGCTATCTCACAACCTATGCAGAGTCCTTCGGCACAAAATCGGCAATTGCCGAGGAAGTGTTTTCAGATGCGATGAAGGTGGATGGGTCGACATTGACGCAGTCATTGACGACCGGAACAACGACATATTCCCACCTACAACCTCGAGAGCGAAACGATACATGGGCATCATGGAGGTGATCAAGTGGCAGGAATCTGGACACAAGAAATCGAGATTTCAGGTCCTGGCAGCAAGGTTTCCAAGCATCATGAACCCGAATGACACGAGGGCGGCCAGGGAGGAGATGACCAAAGCTGGCCTGGATCGGGACGACATCGACAGGATGTTCAACAGATGCGATGGATGGTACAGGCCTTGGTGCATCCGAGTCACAACTGGTCACAGTGATTTTGGATTCATGAGCTCATCCGCACTGGCAAATAGGTATTCCGCAAGGATGGGTGATTCTCTCGGAGGAGCATTCCATGTGACGTATGTGGAAATCGTACGCTGTGGGTTAGTCCCCGGCGGAATCGATGGCGGAAACAGGCTTGCGCTGCACTTCGGAGCATTTGCTCCATGGGATGAACGTAGCAACGAAGGTGACGCTACGAAACGTAAGGACGGGGGATCCGATTGCGATCATCTACATTCCCAGTGCAACCCTCGCGCGATATGGAGCTGGAGTCGCGGCAAATGGGACATTCATGGTCTTCGACGTGATCCCGTTCTATGAAGTCAAGTCCATTTGGATTGGCAAAAGCAACGGAGGGAAACGCCTGGAGTACAGTGACATCAAGAGAGCGTACTCGAAATGTGTGGAGAACGAGATCTGTCCTGGTTTCGTCAACTCATCCCAAGAGTCGGCTGCGATGTTCCTCCAGAACGTCGCAAAGATCAACGAGAGGATGCCTGAGACCGAGGCAGGTGCCGATAATCTGCACTACATCAAAGACATGGTCGATCGTGCATGCGAACTTTATCGGGACAACAAGATGGAGGAGTTCGATGCACAGACCAACGAGGTCAGGGACGAGGTCAGCAAAGTCGTCATCCTGAATGACGAGACATGGGAAGGACTGAGGTGCCGGATATGTCCGTCATGTGCGACCGCAATCCCCACATGCTTCTGCTTGTGCCTGGAATGTGAAGCGCAACTGATCTCCACCGGAGGTTCTACATCCACATCAATTCCGACGACGATGGGGACAACCAAAAGCCCAATGTCTCGGCTGATGCCAGGCACGCGCAAGAAGAAGCCAACCATGATGCGGCAGCACAGGAGGATGATGATGAGGCGGAGGAAGTTCCTGAAGAAGACGACATGGACACGCAAGGGTATACATCCGGCTACGTGTCTGAGGAGGAAGATGGCGGTTGGCAGTACCGCGACACTGATTTGACATCACGGGATATCATAAATACCCAGCGGATGGCGATTTGCCTTGATGAGCCGCGCGAAGCTCAATACATGGCGGGATTCATCGCACTGCAGATGTCAAAGATGTGGGGGATGTTCGAAGGTGGTGAGGAGAGAACGATGAATGCCGGGCTTGAGGGGAGACCGGGCTGCCCTTACCACAACGACTTCAAGAAGTACCCCAACATGACTGAGCACGATCAGGAAGGGATCCTTTTACCATCAACGGTACTGAAGATTTCTCAATCCGAGAAAGTTCGGACAAGGGTCTTCCGGTCGGCTGAGGAGCGTGAAGAATCGTATGATGGTGTGCAAGTGCGAGGGACTATACATATTCTACAAGCTGTGGATTGCAGCAAGAATCCTCGACGTCACCAAGGACGAAATGAAGCTCCTGGTCAAGGACCGCGTGCACCCGGTGGGTGATATTATTTACAGATGCTTTTCACTGGCTTTCAACTGTAAGTATATATCGTTCGTGAGGGATGGCCTGAACCTTGGCAAATATGGTTATTTGGTCAATGTGAGCGCCATTATTGCGGCCATCGACCCGAATAAATGCGATACACCTCTGCTGGATTGGTGCCTTCGTAAAGGGCATTGGATACCAGAAGATCATAACAAGAAGTGTGTCCGGGCGCGAGAAGCCCAGAAGAACTTGGACGAGGAGTTCCGTCGACGTACTCACAGACTGTCCATTGGAGACAGGTATGTGTAATGAAGATGCTGATTGCGGCACGATGTGGGTTAGTCCCCATCCGTTGCTTGCGTCTCATCAACATCATTGCGATGGAACGACTTTACATCGTGATATGATTTCATGCGTCCAAGATGAAAGGATGTGTATACGTTTACATATTCCGACGACTATGACATTCTGGATATTCATGGATGGAGCTATTACCTCATGGATGATTTCCTTTTCATTATGTATATATTGTTCATGGTATCTGGAATGGCTATGATTTGCATTGATTGCTCACCGATATTTCTTTGCCGGTGATATGCAGATTGCTTACGAGCAGGCGCTTCTGTTGAACTTCTATGGCCAACCCATTTCCTATGGATGACGGCTGCGCGATGCGCAAATGCGGCAGCTGGGATGTTCAATGGTTGTCAAATGACGTGACAACAGTGTATATATTACACCTGCATATGGGATTATGCTACGATTTGGCATGTCATTTTCAATCGAACCCGGCATGTTTCACAATGAATGAACGGTGTAGCGATAGCGAGTGAAAGAGTGCACGACACAGTTTCGTAGCTGAAGCCGTGGCCAGTGGAACGTTTTGTGGTGTTTGGACCGCATGATGAACGATGCGACCCAAATGGGGGATGTTAAAACCCTCCAGGCCCCGCGCCTAAAATGGGAAGCAGTTCTGAGGTCTGCGTTCACACGTGATCGGCATTGAGAGCGGAAAACACTTCGCTTGCGCTGCATTTGTCAGGACCACTGTTGTAACTATTATTCCTTCTCCCTTACAACGTTTCACGGGTTCGGCTATAACGGCTTTGACCGTATACACCTTTCTACGTGGTTGGTATTACAGCTGGAGGGTTCGGTGCACAGCGTCCCACGGGACGTCACCTTGCCGTCTCTTGACAGAGCGGAAACAAAGAGAACCCGTGTTGGTACCACTTCAAAGCGCAGAAGGGATGCTTGAAGGGGAACGAATGCATGTTTTCCCACAGCAAGAAGACGGAACACAAGCTGGAGAACCTGCCCGGGCGAACATCATCATGGAGCGTTCGACTTCGGACCGCCCGGAGGTGCCGGTCCGCCCGCCTCCCGTAGCTGAGGAAGTACTAGTGGACGTTGGGCCAGACCCATGTCGTCATGATGATGCCGAAGCTAACGGGGAAGAGGTTGATGAGGATGATCCAGATGCTGGAATCGAAGTTGATGTGTACGAAGGGCCATCGATCAAGAGGAAAGTGGGAGTCCTCAAGAGGGACGCCAACTCCGTTCTCACCTGCTTACTCACAGGTATCAAAACCCTTTCTGTGAATCGTGCGTCAAGGCAAAGATGAGACGGAGCCTTCAAGAGGGACGTTCGGGGACCTGGTAACGTTCGATTTCGTGACGGCGTCAGGAGATCATGAGGTGGAAGGCAGGTATGCGCTCGTCATTCGAGACATATATACCGGGCTTATCATGGCATACCCAACTGCGAGAAGGGGCGCAGGGCCATCAAGCACTTTCTGCGGGAGGAGGAAGATCAAGCAGGTGTACTCGGACGATGGTCCAGAACTGATCAACGCATGCGTTGAGTTGAAGCTGAACCATGACCTGTCCTTGCCTGGACGACCGCAGAACAATTCCCTTGCTGAGAGAACAAATCAATTCATCGTTGACCAGACTTCGGCTTGTCTTGCACACGCCGGTCTACCCACGTGCTACTGGGCGCAGGCCATCACCACGCTGTGCCATCTGATGAACGTTGAAGAGGTAAATGGATCAAGCGCTTGGTTGAGGCTGCATGGTGAGGAGTTCAAAGGCGAGAAGATACCTTTTGGTGCGCTGGTGGACTTCAAACCGAGCGAAGCACGAGGGGAGAAGGCTTGGGCCCTCACTGCGTTTGCGGGTGCAGAGCTGAACATCAAGAAGGCAAAGGTTCCACCTCGATTGAGAGTGCCGCATCAGACGGAGAGGATGATCCTTAAGTCACCTCTGACATTCCCGATACAACAGAAGTGCAAAGCTGCCAATGAAACTTTGGAAGGAATTGAGATGTCGTGATCACCTGATTGAAGATGAGGACTACGAACCCGAGTTATTGCAGAGTGACGAAAAGCGACTGTTGGACGACGAAATCGATCAGATCGCTGGTCTACTGCTTGATGAAGGTCCGGAAGTAACCGTCGGAGATCAGGGGGGTCACGTGGAGGAAGAGGATGCTAGGCCAAGTTCTTCAATCATCAGGAGTGTATTCTGGAGGTCTCGTTGTCTTCATCAACCTGAAGCCATCCTTCCCAACGGGATATGGCCTTCCAGCCTTGTCGATCTTAACCTCCCTGCCATCATCGTTGATACACCATCCCCAGCACATGTGGAAGATCGGGCTTCACAACTTCCTCATCGCCGTTGGCACGTCCAAAGCCGAGGTGAAGGGTGGTGGCAAGAAGAAGAAAGATGGACCCAAGAGTAAGGAATCTGAGATTTCTGCACCAGCTGAGGCGCAGACATTGCAGATGCCCGGTGGTAAGAGAATTTGAGCAATGCTTCGAAACCGCTGGGGTGGAGTTGAGTGGCAGTACAATTGGGGATTGCGGAAGAACGTGTAAAAGATCAAGAACGTACAGGATGGGAAACATTTGGCTGAGCTTGAATGGGTCACGATAGTTGTAAATCCTGTTGACGGATTGGTTGTCCTCATGGAGTCCAAGCAATCCCAAGATGTTGAGACGAAATGTTCAGCTTGAGAAAGAATTTGTGTGTCTGGTAGTAATATATGCCTGGAACTTCAAGTCTGAGGAGCGGCCGAGGTCGACTCCAAATTGAAATTGGACGAAGGCAGTTGCGTCAGTCATTGAGCGTCAGAGAGACGGATAACGGGGCCGACGGATTTTACCTGGTACGAATGGGAGGAGTCTGCTGAGGTGGTCTCAGGAAAAGTACCGCTCGCGTTACCCGCGATAGGAGAAGACGGCGAAGCCAAGAAATACCCATCGATGCCGTGTGTGACCTCTGAGCTACATGGGCACGCCTCAACAAGACTCGCGGAATTGATACCGCAGAGAAAATCGAGGCCAAACAGAAGGAATTTTGGAAATTGTTTGGACGATTCGTTGAAATCAAACGACACGCCATGACGAAACGTGCTGCGATTTTGTTTGAATTGCCTGGAAGTTGCGATTATCGGAAGGACGAGAGACTGCATGAGGTTGTTCATGATGGCACCAGTCATGAGTTTGACGGGTGTCGCTACGGCTTGAAGCAAAGGTACGCGAAGAAACCCCTACCAATCAAGAAACCGTGGAGAGGCAACAAATTGAGGCAGGACCCTCCACGAAGCCCAAGTCCCCGTTGCCACGCCGACGTACGTGCTGTCCTTCTGGCACGCCTGCGCCTCGAAGACGAGGGGGGCAAGCTTGGAACTCCGGGCGTACTGCTCCATGACGCCGGGCGCCACTCGGCTCTCCAGGCTCGTGGGCTGCGCGCTCTCTCGCAGCCTCACGAGCTCACAGAATGCATGGGCAACTGGAAGCCGCCGAAGCAGAGCCCAACACAGTGTCTGCCCTTTTGGATGAAGAAATCTCCAATGGGCGGGTCGTCCGCACAGAGATGTCCATGGAACAGGCTAGGCGGCACTGGAATAAAGGAATTGCAGTGGGCAAACTCAATGTGGTGCATGCAGAAGGGAAGGAACCACGCCTGGTCCTGGACAGCACAGTGTGCGGGGTGAACCCCAAGTGCAATATCCCAGAACGCGTCAGCCTGCCAATGGCATCCGACGTGCGCCTCGCTTTCATGCCAGAAGACACGCATGCTTCTTTCATGGGCGCAAGTTTGATTTTTAAGCCGCGCGCAGCAAATTCATGGCTTGCTCCGTTTCGCTTCGCAGACACTTTGTGTGCCACTTCGGAGCACGGTTCTCCGCATACTGGTGGCAACGCGCAGGAGCTTTCTTGCTGAGGCTGCTGCACGGCATCCTGTCAGCACACCCGCAGAGAGCTTGGTTGTTTGTGGACGACCTCTTGGCCGCGCTGCGCCGCCCAGATGCGCATCAGCAACTGGCACTAGTTGTCATATTCTTTGCAATTAGTGCGCCATTTCTTGGAAAAAGGTGCCAAAGCTGCCTGACTTGGTGCGGATGGTCAATCAACTTCAGCCTGGAAACGATTGAACTCACTCCACTCAAAACCCTGAAGCTGAAAGAGCAGCTGTTCGCACTGCTCCGCTCCAAAAGAATCAAAAGAAAGCTTTTGGAACAAGTCCTCGGGCTGCTCATCTGGGCCACCAGCCTTCGCCTGGAATTGAGGTCTTGGCTTGCGCCGTTATACGCAGATCTGCACTCGCCGCCAGGATGCATGATATCCGTGCACGCACGCCTGTGGCCTGCATTTCTGTTGGCACTAAACGCAAAGCTGTACTAGCTTCGCCCGTGCGCGGCATTTTTATGCCGCTTGGCTCCAGGGTCCTCCGACTTGCCGCGCATCGTGCCCAGCCATAACCCAGCACGGGAGCGCATAGCCGACCCAGCTGCTGCCGAGCACACGCGCTTGTCCGCGGCAAGCAAAGCTAACATTGAGTGGCTCCTTCAATGTTTTCAGGCCGATTTGGCATGCCCGCTGCGCAGCAAGCCAATCTTGGCATGCAAGGCAGCCGCAGATGCTTGTGCCGAGGCACAGTCGGCATAGGTGGCTGGTTTATCTCCAGCCGCTCCGTCTCCTGTTTGCAGAAACGTGGGACTTCCAAGAAGTCCAGCAGCAGTGGCCGTGCCTCACAAAGGAGGCTCAGCGCTACATAGCGTGCTTCGAAACCCTGGCCCAACTGGCGCTAATGCGCATCGCTTGGACAGCCGAGGGACAAGCAGTGCGCGGCTTATGCATTCCGGCACAGATAATACCGCATCAGAAGCCGGGGTGAACAAACTGTTCACCACAGCATGGCCCTTGCAGATCTTTGTGCAATTAGTCGCCGCATGGGCCTACAAGCACAAATGGTCAGTGCTAGCCTTGCATATCCCAGGCGAGCGCAACGTGTGGGCCGATCAGCTCAGCCGCGGCAACACATCCGCATTCGACAGCAAGCCGCAAGCTCGCTTTCGTTTTCGCCCGCATGATTTCTGGCCCCACCAATGGAGGCTATCAGTGCATCCGCCCGACGCCCCGTGGCGGCCGGAGCATAAGAGTGCTTCGCAAACGCTCTGAGGGGGTGATAGATTAGGCCGTTTGCTTGGGGAGGTTGTGCAGAGGGGTGCAGATACGGGGAAAGGACACGCGATGTCTTTCTCCCTGCACCTCTGAGCCTCAACTTCCAAGCAACGCCTTATAAAGAAAAAGAGCGTGCGCGCATGTTTGTCGGTCGCACCCTTGGACTGCATGTTCCCCTTCGGATTGAAGCAGTGATCAAGATTCTAACGTTTAGGGTTTTTATTTTCCCATATGTTTTAATCTTGATCGAATCTTCGGACGCGTTGCCGTTTTCTGCTTCAAGCCACCTAAGGGACTTGCGTGAGGGCCCCTCACTTTTTTGCGCCCACCCTCCCACCCTGTCAACACTCAGGTGAACTTCCCTGGGCCCAGCCGCAATTCAATTTAGCACCGTGAGCCGCATTTCGCACCAGCGATGGCATGCAATATTTCCGCCAGGGCCCAGCCGCAGCTGCCGCCCAAAAGGCTCGGTGCACAACCAGCCCCGCATGCTGTAGCTACTGCCAGGCCTCAGCCTGGCACCCATTGCACATAAGCCGGATGCACGCGTTGCATCCAGCAGCCATATGACTGTTTCGACATGTCTCAACCTGGCACCGTGTGCCGCATTGCACACCAGCCGGATGCCACATTGCATCCTGCCGCCATCAATGCCTTCGATTGTTTCACGCCTCACAGGTAACACACCTGGCGCCTGGACCGCATGTTCCCCTTCGGATTGAAGCAGTGATCAAGATTCTAACCCATTTGATGACATCTTGGAAGAACTCCAAAGACCTAATGCTGGTCTTGGAGTTGGTCTCTTTGTGTTTGTAACGAACTGCCGCATTGCTTGTAACGAACGTAGTCTGGTCGTACAAATAGCAAAGAAAGGCCTTGCGCCAACATGGTCGATTGTCTGAAGGTCAACCGTGTCAAAAGCAACCCCCCCTGGCTTGACTCTCGCGGGCTTGCCCCTCCGTTTCATTCAGCAGGGAAGTCGTAGCTGCAGCTGTTCGGGTTGGGCCTCGTTTTTAATAGGGAACCCCTCGAACGTGGTTGATGTCGTCCAAGCGATGTCCCGAAGGTCCCTAACGAACATTTGGGTCAATTGGAAACTTGGAGTTTTTCCCATTGGCCGCCTATGCGGCGATGTTCTGTGGCGACGCGGGGGCTTGCTACCTTTTGTGTCTCCTTCTCACGTCGCGTCACGCGCTTCGCTGCGCCGCCTGCCCAACCTGAATCCTGTGAGCAACATGGGCTTCACAGCGTGGCAGGCTGTTGACGGACAACAGGGTTGATCATCACACACGGCCTGAGTGCCAGCCCGATATTTTGGGAAGCAAACTTCACAGGCATGGATTGACTGGAAGCCGGCGTCGAGGTTCTCCCATGTGAGTGGGGAAAAACTGCAGAAAGTGCAGTCCTGGAAAGTGCGACATCGCTTCAACTTCTTGCCGAATTCACGGCTTGGGTGCAACGGTGCATTCAGTTTGAACCAGCCCCATTCAAAATCTCGAATAGTTGCACAAAAAAAACAGTTGAAAGAAAGTTGTGCAACACCTAAAACACAAGACTCCCTTCATGGTGTCCAAGCAAATGGGTTTGTGTTGGTTGTGTTTGCTCTGTTTGAAGGGACCGGCTAAGGCAGCTGATGGAATGAAGCCATGTTCCATGATTGTGCAACCAAACGTGATTTTGCTTGTACGTGTTTTTCCGCCTGCAAGTGGGGGTGGTGCACATGTACGCCATGCTGGCCTGATGCTGTGACATTTGGTTCAAGGCCTACTCAACACGTGGCCGCTTTCAGCTGTACAAGGAGTGCGCAGCATGTGTACTTGGTATGTTTCTGAACCACAACAAAGCAATTGAACATGCATTTTGATGTGCTACTTGGGGGTGCCAAGGCAGGATGACTTCTCGTCAACCTGCCGTACGGCTATCGCAGAGGCCAGGCAGGATGAAACATTCCGCGCTCACATGTTGCCAGAGCAACGATGCACTGTCTGACAAAGGATCAATGCATCTTTGACTTTTCTTTAGTCTGCCTGGTCCGAGCTTCCAGGAGACTTCTTGGAGTTTTTGCACTCTTCATTTGCCATGTCAGGGTGGCCCAGTTTGCCACAGCTGAGCATAAACCATTGCATCAAATGACACACACAATCTTGGCATGACCTGAGGTCTTGACTTTTGGCAATGGCAAGCTGTTTGCCATCCCGGCGAAAGCCGATCACAGGCTGGGCCTTGAAATGTATGCCATCATGGAAGCATATTTCTGGCTGCGAATGAATCAGAAGCCGCTTCAGTACCAAAGTGAAGAGGTCGAGCTCTTCGCTGACGGAGTTGTGTTGTCATGGTTTAGAGGCCTAAGTTGTCGACACGCCCTGCCAGTTCAGGCGCCCCCAACAGAGTGCTCGTGCAGTGGCAGCCACACTTTCAGAGGCTGGAGCCAGTGTTCTTGGTTTAAACGAGGGCTGTTTTTGTTTGGCGGTACAGAGGCTTATCTAGATGGAAAAGCGAATCACAGAACAGAGTGCTCCCGGAGATTTGGAAACTCACAACAAACTGATATTGCCGCCTGGCTTCTCAGCACTTTGTCAGAACATGCTGAGGTTGTGAGTTTTCACAGTCTCAAAAGAACACACAATACCTTGAGCTTGGTGGGTTTCATATGTTACTGTGTTTTGCACGGTGCATGTGAAGGTTCCCTGTAAGCCGTGGACCTGAGGTGCCTGTGTCCAATGCGCAGCTGTCCCAAGAAGATGAGACTCGGCAACTTGCCTTCAGCTGGTACGTTTCTGACTGTCAGGAATGCTGGCTGCATGAATGCAATATCACACGGGTTGGCCATTCGACACACGTGGCAATCATTGATTGCGGTGGTGATAGGCGACACTTGAGCACAGGTTCAGGTTTGAACCACTGAGGCTGCGCATGAACACTGGACTGCCCAGTAACAACTTCTACGCAGTGACGACCGAGGTGCACTCGTTTGCTACACATCATTGTTGTGTGGGTTTTCGGACACGCTTGTGTTTGGTGGACACATTGGCACAGGGTAAGATTGGCCCGGGATGGCTGGTGAGAATTGATAGGTTGGTGAACATGGCAAGCCTCGGTTTTCATGCTCGGGGGAGAATCCAATCGACAAAGCTCCCAATGTGAAAGTTGGGTGACTGGGGTGTGTGGGTGTGCGTGGTGCAGGGATTGTCGGTTGTCGTTTTTTTTTCTAGCCAGGCTGACTTGGCTGAGCTCTTGGATAAAGTCGCCAAGGCAGTGGCGGTGTTCTGCATGCGTCGCGGAAATGTCACATGCTAATAGAGGATTGGGCCGAGCTCTGCTCCCAAGCCTGTCTGGACTTAAAACTTTTGGAATAAATCTTCCCCAAGCAGGAGTGATAGAAACTTGCCTCAGGCCGACAGTATGTTGAAAGGAAGACACATAGTATATACGTATATAAAATAGGTATTGTTGAGGTCCACACACACAGAAGTATACGCATGTGATACATTAACACGCACACATTTCACATGTGTGTGTGTACAACATATATATATATATATATAAATGATACATCTATACACATATACATGTGTATGTCAGGTCTCGTCACTGTCCAAGGCTGCGCTTAGAGATCCGACGAGTTAAACTGATTGTTTGATGCCTCTGTATACTTGCTTTGCAGACCGGCCAACTGCTTGTGGTCGACTACTATGTGGTGAGCTCAGTGCAATTGGCTCTTTGCCTCAAGCGCAACATCCCTTCGCCAAAGCCCCCAAATGTTTGGGGCCCGATTGCGCGCTCTTGAGAACTTGTCATCTCTCTGTTCCTTTCTGTTCCTTGCAGGCGCCATGGTGCAGGCAAATGGGATGTCGCCGCTGTTGAGTTTTTCAGCCTGCCAGTCTGCCAGTGCACGCTCGCCATTGGTGGCAAGCAACAACACACACACACAATGCTAAGATGCTGAAGCCCGCGGATTTATGAGGCTTGCCAAGTTGTTTGCTTTAGATAAAGGTAGGCACTTGAGAAGCATGAAAGGGCGATTGGAGATTAGGCAGTTGGCAAGTGTGAGTGAAATAACGAACCCAGGTAACATTGAGATGACACGGGCTGCATGCATTACCCAAAAGTTCTGCAGAACTGGGGCAAGGACTAGGCAAACCACCCCGTTCATGCTTCCTGAGTTTGCATGCAGGGCATGCCAGAAGCTGTTGCGTTACGTGCAGAAGCTGCTTGGAGAGAACGCTGTTTGTCATTTGCACGTCTTGCCACAAGCATGTATTTAGTGCTGATGTTTGAATGAAGGGCGAGTGGCGTTGTGACTGAAGCACATCGAGTTTGCTGCGGGCGTGTCAAGCCGAAGAGTCGCTCAGGATCGCTCGCGACGAGAGATTCAGCCTTCGTCTCAGTCACTCAGATTGGTTTGAAGCAACTGGGCCTGGCCTTTTGGCTGGCAAGTTCATCAGTCTGCTGCTTTCAGATGTGTCTAGCTAAGGCAATGTGGAGTTCGCTTCTGTGGATTTTGAGCGCGCTGGTGATCTGTGTAGAAGCTGGAGCCTCGTGTCACATCTGTCTGACAAGCGGCAAACAGTGGACGAGAGAAGATCAATGCAAAGCGCTTGAGCTTCCTTGCATGATAAAGTAGATTTCGCTGGAACGGGTGGGAACACACACTTGTTTTCAAGCAACAAGCCAGACTGCCAGGTAGAAGTGTGGACAAGTCCAAAGCTCAGAGTGATGGTTGAGTTCTGCCCATCTGATTTGAGGCAGTGAGAGTTAGTCAATGCTGGGCCGTGACAGGCTGCCAACCATGGAGATCTTTCGTGGCCAGGCAGGTCGATGCTTGCTGCTGGGCTGCTATGCCAAGATGGTTCATCGACTGTTAGGACTTGAAGCGGCGCTGGAGTGGTGCCAACACAAAGAGGCGACGCCCAGAGCATGTTTTGCTCAAAGTGTGGCATCAGAAGAGGTACTGTGGTTTAGTCCAGGCCTGTTTCGATTTGAGAGCAGGTTTCTGGAGCGCCTAGAGGATGAGATGGAAGCAGTCCCCGAGGCGGGTACAGGTGTTCCAGAGTGAGTTGGTTTGTGCGTGCCGAGTTCGAGTTTTGCCCTACACTCGCAGGGGGCGTGGTGGTCTCCTCGCAAGTGTGGTTGTCATGTTGCTAGCCTGCGCCTTCACCACCGCCACTTCCATCCAAGCTCCTCCAACTCCGGCTCAACCTTCGGGATGTAATGCGCAAACCTTCATTGCGCGATACACACTGTCTTTGGAATCAGTTTTTCCATGATGTTTTGCCCCAGCTCATGCTCTTGCTCCTTGGGTTGTGGTAGAAGGCGTTCAGGTTGTGGATCTGTCAAAACCCAATTGGTGTCTAAAGAAAAAGGTGTTGAGCTGTTTATTTCTCAGCTGTGTGTGTGTGTGTGTGTTTGGCGAGCTCTAGATTCACCCTAGAACGGCTATGCATGAACAAGAAAACACGGCTGGCTCCACGGGTACGAAGCTGTGCCTATGCGACGAGCTGACCTGAAGGTTGTTTCGGTCCCTTTAAGCTTTTCTCCCTGTTAAAGTGATTCGAGTAAAAACCAAGCAGCCATTTGCAGCCTGTCTTCGAATCCACCTACTTGAGCAAACCTGCTCGAAAATCCCACTCGAAGTGTTGCAGTCGATGTTCTTCCGCTCGAACTGTTGTCTACGAATCCTCGGGAGTCTTGAATGTGTGTTCTTCAAGCAGTATGGATTTTTTGAGTGCACGTATTCCTTTGTTTGCTTGCTGTTGACGAAACCTCGGGAACCATAATGTGAATCCATTCCCTGATCCTTGTTCTCGGTTTGTGAACGTCCGCGAATCCGAGCCATTTTTCCGCTTTCCAAGCGATGCAAAGTGCTTCAAAGTTCCTGTTCCCCCCTGATTGATTGCGTCGGATGCAGAAAAAGCAAGCTGCCAGGAAGCGGTGACGAGCTGAGAGGATTCACCTGACGGACCCTTGACAGTTTCAGCGCCTGCGCGGGCCTATAATCGAGATTCTGATCGGGTACGCCAATATCGTGGCGTCGCCAATGCGTCAAGTAGCAGCTTTTGAGGCCCGGGAAGCCTCGGGCAGACCGCTTGTTACCCAGGTGCGGCTGGTGATGCACGGGCTGCTGGGAAGGTTTAGGCCACAGCCATGTTGCTCTTTGGATATTGCATCAATATCACCGGAAAAGCCGGCGAAGCGCTTGCCATCAAAATTCCCAAAACTTGCGCACAAGCTTCAGAATGCACGTCGCCTGTCACGAAATCTGTACCTGACCTTGCGAGAGTGCTGCGCCTGCCGCAAAATCCGCACGTGACTGGACGCGTGCCAACGGGGATTTGCCAAGTGCGTGTTGAAGCATTGCCAAAGTACTACGCCTGTCACGCAATCCGTGCCTGTGCTTGCAAAAGTGTTGCGCCTACCACTGCTGCAATTTGTACCTCAGGTTGCCGAACTGACGCATGTCCGTGGGTCCGAACCCGTTCCAAGACCGTTCCACGTCGAGAGGCGTCGCCCTTGGGGTAGCTTTCAGCCAGCCGCAGCAGAGAGAACACGCAGAGGGTTGCTCCTTTTCGAGATTTCTATTCCCGCGCCACACGCCCACGCATGTTTCCTCGCATGCTTCATTTTGTTCATCTTATCGTTGCGCAGAGCTGCCTTTCAGTTGGTGGCCTATCACAGAGAGTTACTTCTAAACTTCCTTTGATTATCAGTGAGTTTTCTTTGTTTGCGGGTGTGTGAGGACCCCAGCAGCCTGGGTTACAGGGCGAGGTAGCACCTTGCGCTCTTTCTGAGCGCAGGCCGAGAGTAATGCCTCCCCAAGTTCGGTTCACAGCCACGTCTGTTGGTCCAGATGCCGTTTGGTTTGGGTTTGGGAGGTGTCGAGGGAGCTCCTCAGGCTTCAAGAGCCGTGCCGTTCAGGCATCGCCAGCTTGCAAGCTGCAGCTGGAGAGCATGCTATTCAGTGAGAAATATTTAGGAGCGTTTTCGGGATTCCCAGTGAAGTTTTGCGATCCAGCTTCCAGATTTGCGTAGCACCACTATTGCTAGGCCTGCTATCAAGCGGCAGAGCCTTATTTCAGTTTGACAAGGGGGCATCCTAGCGTCGAAAGGGTTATTTTCTTTTGCGCACATGTGCGTTGCCAAGTTGTTTGTGCTATGAGACACACAAAAGCAGTAAAATACTAGAGACACTGCCAGTGGATATTGCTTCCCCAGTGCTAATATGTGCGTTGACACATCTTGCAGAAGCCCAGTCTTGCATTGTTGACTTGAACTTAAGCCTAATGCAGGCCACAGTATGCCTTCTTGTTCGGCACTGGTGCCTTGGCACCAAAGCCTCGGCTGCTTGACTTCGTTTCGCTTTTCCTGGGGCGTCTCTCCGACGGCCTCTGGGAGCCAAATCAGGCAACCTTTGCGAATTCGCAGCTGCCTGACGAATGCAAGCACCCTTCAAGGGCGCAACCGCGCAAGGAGCTTGCACGCGCACAGATCTTGCATGTCCGGGCACACAGGGGAAGTGCTAGCACCACGGCTCCTTGTTGGGACTGTGATGCCAAAATCCAGAGTTGTTGATGCCCTCTTAGTGGCTCTGGCCTTGGTAGCTGTGAAAGATGTTTCAAAGCGACCTCTGTGCCAGCATGCGTGTAGCTGATGCCACGAACTTGCTGAGATCAATCTTCCTAATTCGCGCTCCCGAAGGTCTGAACGTCGTGACGATTGGATCAGATCTACCAAGGTTGGAACAGCGGTGACCAGCCACATTGCATGGTTTGTCCCTTGGTGTTAGGTTTGTCCCTTGGTGTTGCGTGCTCGGAAGGAAAGAGCTAAGGGGTATGCTGAGAGCTGCCACAAGAAAAGCTGTCATGCGTATGATGACTTTTCAGCTGACACTGCGTTACTGTGTTTGTGGAAGCATAGCTACATCCTGTTGTGAACATTCAAACATTTTTCAGTCCATGGGAGCGGCTTATTTTCATCCAGTCTTTGCAAGATGCCACTCAACATCGTAACATCCTGGTTGATAAAGGTTCACGTGAAAACGGGTGAACAACTTTTCCGGAGTAGAGTTGGCATGGCACCGCTTCCAGAGCCCAGGGTTCCATGGCGGGCAGAGAACAGGGTTGACTGGACAGATATAACGATGTACTGAGTACTGGTTGGCCACTGGGAAGCGCAGACAGTTGGCCCTGAAAGGTGCGAATTCCCTTGCAAGTGCATGAGGCCACTGCCCATACATCGCCTTAGTGGGTGTGACATCGGAGGTTCTCAATGCAGACCACTCGGTGCCCGTTTGCATATTTTGCAAAGCTTGATCTCGGGCAGCGGCCTGCGTGCAAGACAACTTGAGCTGCGGTGGGCTGCCTGCCAATGGGCACATGATCTGTGAGAATCTTGCATCACAGACACTGACAGACAGATCTACAGACAGAGACACAGACAGAGACACAGACAGAGACAGATACGCAGACAGAGACAGAGACGGAGACAGAGACACAGGAGCTTACAAGTCTACGAATGCAGGGTTTCAGCCTTGTTGCACTTGCTTTTCGACGGTTGAGTCCGTTTCTTCAAGTCTGACCTGCAGCCCGAGTTTCGGTTTCGGTGACCTCCTTTCGGAGTGCTGTTTTCCACCAGACCAGCTGAGAACTGGGATACCCAAGGAAACTGGCATTTCCTTGGTTCCTTTTGCGAAGCTGTGTGTCTATGATGTCCATCAGGACTATTCCTGAGGGCATGGACTCTGATGTGAGGAGAACTCACTTGGTGAGCAATCTATTAATGTGCCGGAGTAAACGAAGCAGAGACCTGGGTTCGTGGCTGGAGAAACAGATTTCGCTTCCGTGCGCATTCGGGCTTGAGCCGCTTGAGTGCAAGAAACCAAGCTACTTGGCTCGAGTCGGGCCCACGTTCCAATGAGACCAAACTACTCTATAATCATGGCCGGGCTCGCGCTGGCGAGCGCCGAGTCGCGACTTCGAGGAGCAGCGCAGGAAGGCGAGAAGGGAAGCGAGGGTTTGGGGCTCTTGGGCTCTGCCTCGGGGTTGGATGCAGCTTGCGGGATTCGCCTGAGGTGATGGCTGGTCTTTATTGACCACCTTTGAATTTGCGTGGCTGGCACGGAAGGAGGTGCCACGCGCTGCTGCTGTCACAGCTGATGGCTCCTTGCAGCCACGTCGTGCGCCCAAGGCACGCCTTGTCCAAATACAGAGAGAAGTCCTGCGACTTCAGGGCAATAGTTCAACTGTTATGTACTTTGGGTCATGTTCGACTCGAACCCTTTGGTCCTTAATGCTAACCATGACTAAACTCTTTAATTGAGCGTGTGCCTTTAATTGGATCCTTCACTTTTGATTCTAAGAATGCACTAGGTTTCTTAGTTTTCTTTCTGACCCTTGCAGAGCCTCTCTGCGTTGCTGAATGTGGCCGTGGCCTCTGACGGCGACCTGGACGACGCCGACTTGGCAGCGGCTCTCTGATGAGAAAAAATGGTTCTATTGCAGGGCTTCTGAAAGCATAGAACTTGGCCATTAAAAAACACGAAACTTTCCCACACCAAAAGGGAGCCACCAGTAAGGTGCTGTAAGAACTCCCAGGCTGTTGCTCCTGCCTCACAGGGCCCCTTGTTTGGGATTCAATCAACACCATTTTGGCAATGTTAGAATGTAGAAATTCTCATCACAGCTTGTGCTCCAGGAGAACAAGATGCTGGAGTGTCAATTCCGATTTGCATGTGCAACTATTAGAACGCGAATCACTGCAAGCAGGGCTATGTTGTTGACTGATCCAATTCACAGGCCAGCGGCATGACGGGAGTTTTTTTTGCCACTTTCCTGTCATGTGGCCATGCGGCACATGACATTCTGCTGTGCCAATCAGCGCCATGGTGCGCCAGCGCGGCTTACACTGCGCTTTTGCCAGCATTTGCAGGCTGGGCAACTTACCAGGAGTGAGGCTGATAAGCCTTCTTGGCATTTATAGTGAAACACCACATCCTGAAGCATTCGACAGGTGCGCTGGCATCTCCACTCTGCTGGCTTGCAGAAGTTCTTCGCCAACAAGACCCACAAGAAATACTGTGGCTGCGGTGCGGCACTTAAGCCGGCGTCGAATTCCACAAAACGCATCTCTGAAATTCCATAATCCAGGCAAGCCTAGCGCCCTCCTGCTGGACCGCTGCTCCTTCTGCGGGGAGCAATTGGGTGATGAGCACATCGCTCCGCTGAAGCGAGACCCGCTGCACCAAGCACTCCTAGCTTCAGGCCCGAGCGATCCAAGTCGCGAGGCTCACCGCTCCGAAAAGGGTGGTTCCCCTTTGGGTTCTTTTTAAACCCCTTCGCTATTTGGCTCTGCGCACACATACTGTTCCGCACATGATTTCGCGATTTTCTGACGGAGGAGACTTCCAAGAGCTGCACCGCTCCTTCCACCTGCTGGTGTTGGAGCACCGCTTCCCTGTGGGCAAGCGACACCTGCTGGTTCTGCCTAAAGGAGCCAAGCCGTCGAGCAGATTCGTCGATCGAAGTCGCCGGTTGTCATCGCGTCGGTTGGTGCCTTGAAGTGAACAGAAACTGAATGAAACAGACAAGTCGCCGGCAGTCAATTGCTATTAGTTTGGGGAGGAAGCGAAGAAGAAGGCGTTGCCAACCACATGATCCACGGGTCAAGGCCACTACAATTTTTGTATCTTCTCTTGGAGAAACAAGTAATTCTGTCTGGGGGTTGTTGTTGATTTTCCCCTGTCCTTGTTTTCCAAGCTTCGCACGTCACAGTGAGCCAGAACAGGTCTGGGCTCCTGGAAGCTGGCACATTCTGATTCGACCTTGGTGCAATTGGTGTGGGCGCATGCTGAGGGCTTTGGTACTTTGGCGCACGCAGGCACCTTCTACGACCTGCGCCAGCTCAGGAAGCGAGATGCGCCCTTGCTGGAGAAGATGTACCAGAAGGCTCTTGGCGAGACTGGTGTATGCGAAGTCCCTAGAAGGATAGGTTTGGGCCAGTCCAAAAGCAGCACTTTCACAGGCTGATTCAGTGCATCCCCTTGCAAAGCCGTTTTTTTTTGGATATATCCGTTGAGGAACCAGCACAACTGCTGGAGTTGACCAAATTGCTGAAATTCCAATTCATTGCCGAGTCTTGTCAAAGCGACGCAGTGCTGCTGGCTTCCCTCGTGGAGTCTCCCTGAGGGGCTGGAATGCCTGCAGCAGGCCGAGCCCAGCCCAGTAGCCTGTGGATTTTCGTACCCTGCAGACTCTTGGCCTGTGAGTTAGATTTGTGGTGAGAAAACCACGATGCGATACAGAAAGCTGCAATGTTGGCCCCGGATGGATCGACCTGATTGAGATGGGTGTTCCCGCCCAAAAAAGTGAAGTATCCCCTCTAAAGTGGGACACGCCGCTATCATTCAACCGGGTTCCCACTAGGGTCTTTCTGTCGATTGAAGGATTACAATCACCTCTACCTCCACTTGGTGGAGCCGCCCTTCAAGCGGCTTGAACTCTTCCAGCGCCATGTCTTCTACCCTCTGCCTGAGGTGCAGATGGAGTTGCGGAGGAAGGGCATTGCCACTTGGCCAGTTGCCTTGCTCTGTGCGCACATACTTTGTGAAACGAATCCAAAGATGACAAGTATGTCCAATGTATGTAGATACGTACGCAATGTAATGTAATGTAATGTAATGTAATTCATTGTAATATATTTTATATGTAATTCAAAGTAATGTAAAGCAATGTAACGTAATGTAGAGTAATGCTGTGCAATGTACGTGTATGTAATGTAATGCAGTGTACTGTCATCTAATGTGATGTAATGCAATGTAAAGCAATGAATGGCATGTAACGTAATTCAATGTAATGTAATGTCACGGATTGGAATGGAATGTAATGTATGTATGTATGCAATGCAATGTACTGTAGTGCTTTCATGGATTTTGTTTGTGGAATGCATGTATGTAATGTATGTATGTAATGTAATGTAATGTAATGTACTGTATTGTGATGTAATGTGATGGAATGGAATGGAATGGAATGGATGTATGTATGCATGCATGTATGTATGCATGCATGCATGTATGTATGTATGTATGTATGTATGTATGGTATGTATGGTATGTATGGTATGTATGGTATGTGTGGTGAGTATGTATGTATGTATGTATGTATGCATGCATGTATTGTATTGTATTGTATTGTATTGTATTGTATTGTATTGTATTGTATTGTATTGTATTGTATTGTATTGTATTGTATTGTATTGTATTGTATGTATGTATGTATGTATGTATGTATGTATGTATGTATGTATGTATGTATGTATGTATGTATGTATGTATGTATGTATGTAATGTATGTGTGTATGTAAGTATGTAAGTATGTATGTATGTATGTATGTATGTATGTATGTATGTATGCAATGTATGCAATGTATGCAATGAATGCAATGTATGCAATGTATGCATGCATGCATGCATGCATGCATGTATGTATGTATGTATGTATGTATGTATGTATGTATGTATGTATGTATGTATGTATGTATGTATGTATGTAATGTATGTATGTATGTATGTATGTATGTATGTATGTATGTATGTATGTATGTATGTATGTATGTATGTATGTATGTATGTATGTATGTATGTATGTATGTATGTATGTATGTATGTATGTATGTATGTATGTATGTATGTATGTATGTATGTATGTATGTATGTATGTATGTATGTATGTATGTATGTATGTATGTATGTATGTATGTATGTATGTATGTAATGTAATGTAATGTAATGTAATGTAATGTAATGTAATGTAATGTAATGTATGTATGTATGTATGTATGTATGTATGTACGTATGTATGTATGTATGTATGTATGTATGTATGTATGTATGTATGTATGTATGTATGTATGTATGTATGTATGTATGTATGTATGTATGTATGTATGTATGTATGTAATGTAATGTAATGTAATGTAATGTAATGTAATGTAATGTAATGTAATGTATGTATGTATGTATGTATGTATGTATGTATGTATGTAATGTATGTATGTATGTATGTATGTATGTATGTATGTATGTATGTATGTATGTATGTATGTAATGTATGTATGTATGTATGTATGTATGTATGTATGTATGTATGTATGTATGTATGTATGTATGTATGTATGTATGTATATGTATGTATGTATGTAATGTAATGTAATGTAATGTAATGTAATGTAATGTAATGTAATGTAATGTAATGTAATGTAATGTAATGTAATGTAATGTGTATGTATGTATGTATGTATGTAATGTAATGTAATGTAATGTAATGTAATGTAATGTAATGTAATGTAATGTAATGTAATGTAATGTAATGTAATGTAATGTAATGTAATGTAATGTAATGTAATGTAATGTAATGTAATGTAATGTAATGTAATGTAATGTAATGTAATGTAATGTAATGTAATGTAATGTAATGTAATGTAAATGTAATGTAAATGTAATGTAAATGTAATGTAATGTAATGTAATGTAATGTAATGTAATGTAATGTAATGTAATGTAATGTAATGTATGGTATGTATGTATGTATGTATGTATGTATGTATGTATGTGCGTATGTGTGTATGTGTGTATGTGTGTATGTAATGTATGTATGTATGTATGTATGTATGTATGTATGTATGTATGTAGTGTAATGTAATGTAAATGTAAATGTACATGTACATGTAAATGTAAATGCAAATGTAAATGTATTGTAATGCAATATATATATATAATGTAATGTAATGTAATGTAATGCAATGCAATGTAATGTATGTATGTATGTGCATACATATGTATTTTGTTGTAATGTAATGTAGTGTAGTGGAATGCATGAAATGCAATGCAATGCAATGCAATGTAATGCAATGTAACGTAATGTACTGTTTAACGTAATGTCATGTGATGTAATGTAAGGTGTTTGCTGAATGTGTTGCAATGTAATGCGATGTGAACGTATGTGATGTGATGCACCGCAATGTATTGTGATGTGACATGATGTGCGGCAATACCTTGTGTGGTTGGAATGCAATGTAATGCATTTGAAATGGAATGGAATGTAATCTATGTGCTTCTTTGTGGAATTAATGCTATATTATGCAGTGCAATATAACGACGCGTGCCTGTTTTGGCAGAATATGTCGTTTTGTTTGATGCATTTTTCTTGCAAGCAACCGGATGCTGATCCGCAACACTCCAGTCACAGTGCGGCAGTGAGCCTTGTCAAAGTGCATATGTGCCAGCGCACCGCTCCTGTTCAAACCACTTCCTGAGTTTCATCGAATTGGACAATTGCCCCTAGAGCAAACGCAAGCAAAAAACAAGGCAACATCAGCCTTGCTTGTGTGCCAGGAAGCACAATCGTTGGTTCCTTGGGACCCGTGCGTGGCTCTTGCTTGACTATGCCTCCTGACAAAGCTCAGGTTCGCCCACATCCAATATTGGATGATGGCGAGGAGGCTCAAAACAAGTGGATCATGAGCATGCAGAGCTGGGCGCAGATGCATCCAGCCGAATGACGTACACTTCGATGGGCATCCAGCTTTCAAGCTCCAGGTCCTCTAGCTTTTGGCCGTGCGAGATCTCAAGCACGCGCTCCGGAGTTGACACAGCACCCAGGCCACCGGGAAGGCTCAGGATCGAGTTGATGCGAGACGAGGTGATGGCAGAGATGGGCCGCAGCAAAATGCGCTTTGAATCGCATCACACGTGTGCAGAGTGGTGCCGCCTCACCCAGAGCTTGTTCCCGTGTGTGAGGCAAGTATTCGCGCGCTGGTTGTAGGACCGGATTTTAGGCTCTATCCCAGAGCTCGTAGAAGCTCTTGGAGCTGAGGACGGTGTCGGGCCCTCCGGCTTTGCTCGCTTCGCTTTTGCAAGTTGCGTGACTTGTGACATGGCATCGCTCGATCTGTGCTCCGTCAAGTGGCCCAAGGTGCATTTCGCTGACTTCGGTCAGCGCGTCCAAGACGCCGGCTGCCTGGCGTTGTGTTGAAACAAGCTCAAATTCATCAATGAAAGCAGCATATATTCCTCAAAGAAGGCCCCCCTTCACAAAAGGCATGCCCGCATCGATTCAAGAGCCAACAGATCTGCGGCAGTGGCTGCGGGCTATACACGTCTGCACGGCCTCAGGCAATGCCACTGGAGGCAGCGCGGCTCTCAACATCTGGCCTGAAGCGCTGTTGAGGTTGAGTCAAAATATTAGTAGTCCACGGTTTAGTTTGGGGGACAGGGGACTCGCGAAGGCTTGGCAAGGGGACACACTCATTTTCATTTTTCTATTTCCCGCGAGCGGTCTGCAGCACGTGGACGTGGCGTTCAATTGTGCTGCTACCATGTCAGGTCGGCATGTTTCAGCTTTGCTCAAGCGCGTGGGCATGCAATGACATTCCATGTGCCCAAAACATGCCATGTGCACAGCAACCACAGCACATGAAACAAAGTTACCCTTAACCACCGAATGATTCTCTTTGAGAACAGGCACCGTATTGCAAACCACTATATATAGAGGTGCGCATTCTGCTTTGCATTCAGTATGACCGGTAGTATGTTTGTGTAGAGGCTTACCCACCATAGCAACTTCCTACCTTCCGTTAAGGCCAACTGGCTTCCCGTCGCTCAGCGCATGATTTGCCCTCGCTGGCTGCTGCTTTAGTGATGGATTTTGATCTCGTCAATGAGCCATCCACGGCGGAGGCTCCTCGGTCGTCTTGCCGGCCCCCACGAATTGTTGGAAGCTCCAAGCTGCATACTGGAGAAACTGAGAGAGTTTTGTCCCACGCTCTTCCAGATATTTCAACAGTGTTCCATGTGTTGCATGGCTTATTTCTGCGCCACTAGGGAAATACACATGTTTGAGGAAATGCACATGTTTCAGGAAATTCACACTTTTGCTGCTACAGTTCTTTTCCCCCCAAAAGCATCAGTGTGTTCGGGACAGGGCGTCGGCATCCTATTGCGGTTCGCGCACCGCTGCCTGCAGCCGGTCGCATTCCCATGAAAGCGCGCACCTCCAGGCTGCTTGCGCGTGGTGCCAAAATGCTCACGTTCACTTTCCCACGGCAAAGCGCTAAACCTCAACACGCTAGACTCTAGCTTGTTGAGGTTTATCGCTTTGCGATGGGACACTCCACTCCTCATCAAAAATTCAACAACAACCACGCGATTTTCACCCCGCAACACTTCGATTTCCAAGTTCGTGCCCAAGGGCGGGGCTTGGACGCAGGTACCCGTACTTGCATCGTCGCCATGTTTCAGGGAACGGGCATTGCTTCTTGAAGCGTTTCTGCCTCGACAGCTTTTCTGTCAACATGTGCCATGCAGGTCATGATGGGCGCCCGGTCCCGAGGCCGCGCGGACCCGCGCGCCGTGGTGCCCTGTCTAAGTGTCTTCAGGGTTGTGTGAAAGTAGATGGCACATTCTCTCAGTTTGATGGAGTCATCCCTGAACTGGCCCATGAAAAGGGCATTGTGCTATCTAGTGGATCTGGAACAGCCGTGGCAGTGAGGACGTGACAATATTGTCACCCTTCTGCCTATGATCCGCTTGAGTGGCCTGCAGCCTTTCGCTTTTGGTTATGCGCTGGTCGCACTGTTGAGTCTTATATTTTTACACAGCCAGGGCAACAAATGTTGACATCTATGTAAAGTTGTTGAACAATAGCTGTATAAGAGCTTGGCAAGTTGCTTTGCAATCTATGATTGGCCTGAACATATTTTGTCCACCGAGAACTGTGAAACGAACTTGACATGCGTCAGACGGCGCTATCTAATCAAGACCTGTCTTCAATCTCTTGCTAATCATTTTCATGCTGCAGTTGCCCATCCGCGCATCGTGATCCAAGGCCATTGAGGCCGATGAGTTTGATTTTGATCCGAACCCTCTGCCGGAAACTTGGACACTTTCATTCGTTGGCATGTGGGACCGACCTGCTGGCTCCCAGTGTGCTGTGTGGACAAGCAACAGCCACACATACACCTGCGCACGCCACGCCCACACACACACACCACACACACACACAAACCCTTTGGCCGAGAGAAGGAGTACAAGAGAGATGCTGCTAGACTTGTGCGCATTGGACGTACGCAGGCAGGCCTGTTGCGTGAGATCCATGTATGCAATGTGGATACGATCAGGTTGCAGGTTGACTGGGGGTGCAGAGTTTCCGCTGAGGCCCTCAGTCAGCTCTGCAACAAGGGCGCCCAACACAGGCGGATCTTCTGACATGGCGTGAAGCGTCGAAGAACGTGCTGCCCTGATTTCATGTGCATGAGCTGCATGAGAAGGGCAATGTGATGGCAGTCAGGTTGTAGTATCAGTACACATGGTCAAGGAAGGGCTTGAAGGGAACATGACCCCCTGGATTCCTTTGTACATGGGCTGCATGGAATCTTAAGCAAAGCGGAAGAGGGACAGTGAGTGCACGCTGGCCAGTTACTGCAGCTTCCACTGGCATTGATGTCGTGGATCCGGAGGAGTTGAAGAGAAGGAGCGCGGGCTTGAGGGGGTTAATAGTATGCATAGAGCCAAACGAGATCAAAGGCCAAATGTGCGGCCTGAAGGGTTGGGTTTGATTTGGTGAGGCCACGGAACATATTTCTGGCAGAGTGTTCGGCCTTCCCACAGGCGACTTGTGCTGACTTGCTCTTGGCATTCGTGTTGGTCACCTTGCTTGGAACTTTGTGTTTTGGCTGCCGTTTTCCTAAGTGTCGAAGGTTACCTTCGTGTCCTTGGCTTAAACATAATAGGTTTGTGGTGCTGGGTCGCAAGTTGCCAGACTGCAAAAACGTGGGCCCTGGTGCCTGGCAACTTGAGTTTTCACTCATTTGGCCATTGATTGGCTGCTTGAGGATTCGAGGCGACGGCACGCCGGCGCAGTTGCGTGAAGGGGCCTTGCGCACGCTGGAGATGATAACAAAGCTGGCCCGGGACAGGCGCGAAGGTCTCTGGAGACAGCGGTGGGCTCAAAGGGCACCGCTTTGTGGGTTTAACCCAAAAGGCAACCGGGAGGGGTCAATGTTGACAAACACCTGAGCATGTCAGATCGATTTGAAGGATGTGAGCCAAGTAGACGGTGCAAGACAGGAGGGCACGGTTTCTAGGACAGCAGGCGATAGG
>CAUJNA010000729.1:107500-125000 GCA_963377175.1 Effrenium voratum | reverse complement strand
GAAAGAACCAAATAACAGAAAGAAATAAAGAAATCAGTAAATAACAGTAAAGAAAGAAAGAAAGAAAGAAAGAAAGAAAGAAAGAAAGAAAGAAAGAAAGGAAGAAAGACAGAAAGAAAGAAAGTAAGAAAGAAAGAAAGAAAGAAAGCAATAAAGGAAGGAAGGAAGGAAGCAAGAAAGAAAGGAAGACTGAAAGAGAGCGAGAGACGGAGAGAGGGGGGCGCGGGGGGAGGGAGAACTGTGCCGCGCTTGAGAAGGTCAAAATTTGTCTTCTGAAGCTGCCCCGCCTGAGAACTGGGGCAGCTTTTGGGCCAACCGACCGAACAATTTCCAGTGGACATGTGTCTTTTGGACCTCGTCAATCCCAGGGGCGATATTCTATCCCTGCGGCGTGATGTACAAGAAGTGAAGCAGCTGCTGAAGCTTTGCTGAAATGTATGTTTGCTGCACCTGGATACTTGTTCTGTTCTGCCGTGTCTGCAAGTTATGAAACCTTGATGTGCTTTGATTTTGCACCCATCTGCAACCCAGACACATATGAACTTCTTAATGCCTCGCCTAAGGACTGCGGAGCGGTCTAACGCAGGTGCTTCGGCTGTGCAGGACCGCGGGGAAGCGTTGAAACAGTAAGATGCTTTGAATCGGTATGTGTTGGCTCGT
The DNA here is from genome assembly GCA_963377175.1 of Effrenium voratum. Classification (NCBI taxonomy): domain Eukaryota; class Dinophyceae; order Suessiales; family Symbiodiniaceae; genus Effrenium; species Effrenium voratum. The sequence continues at coordinate 124,340 of CAUJNA010000729.1, read as the reverse complement.
TCATTGGCCTCAGGCTGGCTATTTGATACCGTAGGGGCGTAGACAGTGTTTCATGCAGGGTACCCCAACCTACCTTTTTGCATATATCAACTGCATGTCCCCACTCGCCAACACATTTTACTGAAACTAGCATTTCTGGCATTTGGCGCCACTCTCCAAAAAACACACCTCAAGAAGTAGCATTTCTGGCTCCAAGTTTGGTTGATTTGCGACCGTTTGCACAACGCTCCCTACATGTTGCGCACCATTTGGCTTTTGTTGAACAACCAACACCAACAAGCCAAGAGCTCAAGAAACCAAGTTCAAAAAGAAACATCCAGCCATGGCGGGGGTTGCACTTTTACGTTTTTGTTTTTGTGTTTTGGTCCAGGATATGTGTTGCGCAACATGTCCGAATGTTGCAGACCATTTAGGCAGACTGCAATGGACAAAACGTCAACAACACAAAACAAAAACACTGAGCACAAAAACAACACATTCCAGCCATGTGTCGTTTTGGTCCAGTAGTTCTGTCGGTTTGTGGGCATCATGTGCCAACATGTTGCGAAACATTCTCTATCCAAAAACATTCACTTGTTGAGCGGCCTGGAATCAACATTCCCGAGAAACTTTTCTGTGCAATCTTGGATCTTGGATCTGAAATCCAGAACCATTTTTGTAAGTGTTTTCAGAAACACTCTGTTTCTTCACATAGAGGTGCCCAGTTTGAGCCGGGAACAAAGGACATACACTACCCAGCTTGACCCTTTTTCGAGGGGAGGAAGGATGATCCAACACATGCTGCATTTTATTGCATTTTGTATTAAGGAGCAGATCCATGTTGATTGAAGCACTTTGCTGTTGTTGGCTTGGATCAGTTCCTGCTTAATTAAATTCATGTGTTGAGTTACATAAGGAAAACCAACGTCGTGCAATTGAAGCTGAATTCAACTTCAGCTTGCAATTTCAATAGTTATGCTTTCGAGTTTGGCAGAATGTATAAGGAAATGCAATCGCTTAATGATGAATTTGGTTTGAACTTGACACATCCTTTCCAATGGGGTCTTCTTTTCATATCTGTTTTTCAATTCATGCTATTGACATTCTTACATCGAGCTAGGAAAACAATGCGTACATTCGAAAGGAGTTTCTTCTCAAATGTATGTTAGTGTTGAATTGTAATTCGCACATGGATTCATATCTAGAATCGAGTTATAGTTAATAATAATTTAGATACGAGTAATGTCCTTTCCCCACAGAAGGTTAGCTGATTTTCTATCCATAACGATAGCAGAGCTGTTATGGCACGTTGAAGCTGCCAAAGTGTGCGTACTACTCTTATACTGAAAAGTCGTGTTTTTCTGAGCCGGAGAAGGCAATCGCTTACTTTTCAAAAAAATGCCAGGGGAATCTATCTTCATTCACCTTAATTTTGAAGCAGTATTTGTGGGGAACCCCTTTCCCTTCGGATAGGAATGCTCCAGGGCTGGGGCCGTCTGATGTAGGTTGGCTTCAGGGTTGATGAAGGGTCGAGTAGGGAATGGTTGGGTCCCCAGACGGGATTGCGTTTATGGATGGAACAGTGGCGAGTGAACTCAAACATCTTTCAGTGTAGAGACCACCGGCATGGGCACTTTTGCCTTGGACCGAGGAGAGCGCTGCCCCGGTTGCGCAGCAAGTGCAAGTTGCAACATGGCGGGGCTAAGGGTGAGTGGACGATATGACCCATATCCTCAAAATGCACTAGCACCGTTCAAATTTGGTCCATATCTCCATCGATCTAGCACAGCAGCGATTGTCCAAATGGGCACATTGCGCGAGCCGAGGCACAGCCCGCAGGCCAGCTGCGGGTTGGGTGCAGGTGGTAGCTTCCTAGGACGTAGCTCCATTTAGATGGGGGAGGAGCGAAACTGTAGGGGTATACGTTCCATCAGTGCCAATTTGTCTTGGGAAACACGTGAAATGGGAGCTGCATTTTGTTTCGGGCCCGGTGGCTGTTCTTTGGCTGTTCTTTTTGGTTTTCTGCCAGGGGAAGCTATTTGTAACGACATCATTTCTCAAACGCCAATCATCACGTCATCACAGACAGCTTGCTGACAGTTTTCGCCTTGACGAATCCAATGGCAAGTGAGTTGGTCTCCATGCCTTTTTTCGCCTGCCGCTGGATCCCCAGTGCAGCATTCTCACAGGAAGGGCGTGTCAGTTGATCCAGATCAAACTATATACATTGTGTTTTACATGTCTTCTGTTTCTTTCCGAAGCTTCGCTTGCTGCATGCATGAACATGAATGTTCAATCATTAGTACTCATTCGGTGCAAGCCCTGATACTTGTCGTGGTGATTCAAATAGGGAAGATGATGACAGTGGAACACGCCAAAATTGCACATCGGGTTGTGGCCTTTCTTCATTCAAAAGACGATGGATTGGGTGGATACTTTGCTGAGGAGCCGATCAAGCCGGCGAAATTCGTGTGGCTGCTTGGCAGAAACTGAGCGGAGTCATGCCTTACCTGCAGCAAAGCGTCACGTGCTCCAATTCGACGAGGCATTCTTGGTGCTAGCCTCCACCATTTGCTTGGTTATAGCTCTGAGGGCTTGTGCAGTCAGGCAGCGAGGTGGGGACTCTCAGATCCGGACACTTGAGGAGCGCTGACTGGGCCTACCACCCTGGCAGGCTGGTGTCAAGCTGAAGCGAGCAAGTGATGGAGTGTTACGACAAATCTTCTTCAACTATTGTTGCACAGCGTGACTCTGGAAGCTTCCTCATCTCCTTTGTGCACGTTCCCGGCAGTCTTTATGGCTCAGAGGTGTACGCTAAGAGAAATGGGGAATGATCCAGCATTTCTCGGGGAAGCGGCGTGCTGGCGATGACTGTTATGGTTTGGAATCCAATTTCAACATGTTGGACATATTGTCAGGCTACCCAGTCCTAGTAGATATGACCGTTGAAACATGCTTCGACCCAAGACTCGGGCATTGAACCAGATTCAACCTTCGAGTTGCGCAACTCAGCTAGGATGAATGGCAAGTGCGTCCGGCCGCGTGCGGCAGATCGCCCACACGGCGCGGCAGGTCATCACGGAGAGCCGGCGGCTGCTCCAGTCGGCGTCCCTCAGCTCCCTGGGCTCCTTCAGCTCGCGAAGAGAGGCGGAGGAGCCGGAGGAGCCGGCGGAGGCGGAGCCGGAGCCGGCGGAGCCCTGCAGGTCGCCCGTTAAGCCCGCGGGGACGGAGCCTGTGGCGGGATGGAGCTCCCAAGGCGAAGGGTTTGGCCGCTAGAGTCGCCTGAGAGATTTGACAGAGGGATATCACCGGAGAGACTGCTCAGAGTGATTGCACGTGAGATTGCTTCGAGAGATTGCGAGATTGCACTTGAAGACTTGTGCCAGAAGACTCTCGCGTGCAACTTAATCCGAATACTTGCGCTGGAAGACTCTTGTCGGAAGCGCGAGCGCGTGGTCAAACGTCCGAAGTTTGTCTTGCAGGTTGCGTGCCCGCGCTTGGAAGCCAGGGGTCCTGGGCTCGAATTCCTTGGCTCGCCCCAGCTTGAAAAGAACAACTTTTCAGTGCAAAAGTATACAAGGAGTGCGCTCCCGCATCTTGAGAAAGGCGGGCGGCGAAACTTGCAGCAGAGAAGCATGCAGAGGACTGCGCAGAGAGCTTGAGCAGAGTATCCGGCGGAGGCAATCTTGCGTAGAGGCAAACTTGCTTAGAGAAACCTGCGCTGAGGGAGTGTGCAGAGAAACTTTCATGGAGGTCTTGCACGGAGAAACTCGCAGACAGAAGCTGCGCAGAGACCGGTGCGGAGAGAACTTGCAAGGAGAGCTTGCACAGACCCACTTGCATAAAACAGAGAAACTTGCATGCGGAGCTTGCGCAGAACAACATGCACAGAAATCTTGCGGAGGATAGCGCAGGGATAGCTCGCATACAGAGGCTAGGCAGAGGAAGCCTGACCACAATCACGCCGCTGCCCTTTACACTTGGTAGGTTTATGTTTGCGGGCCTCGCGTCGTCTAGTTCACAGCTGTTTTGTATTTGCTTTGTAGCCCTTTCTTGAGTTGCGGGTCTTTGTTGGGCATGGCTTTTGCGAATGCTCGAGCTGCATGTTGCAGGTGTCTCCATGCTCGACGATGAGCAGATGGCGCTGCAACTGGAGCAAAGATTTGAGGAGTCGATGCGAAAGCATCGCCAAGCCGTCAGAAAGGCGGAGGAGTTGTATAGCCAGGCGCTTGTGTTCAAAGAACTCCATTTTCTGTTGCCTTTCATGTTGCCAGGCTCATTGCTTTCACCCGTGGTTTGCTTGCATGCCGGACAAAACGAGGTGCTTGCCGAGCAGGAGGAGGTGACAAGGTCCTTTGCTGTGGCAAAGCTCAAGGAGGAGGCCAATGCCTTCAAGCAAGAAGCCAGCAAAGCTGATGCTCTGTCCCGACAACGGGCGGCGGAGCAGCGCGACTTGAAGCTCAAACTCCAAGGTGCTGTCGACCTCGCCAAGGCTGATCTTGCAGCTTTGGCCCAGCAGCGCGCGGAGTCGGAGAAGCAGAAGCGCGCAGCAGTCCGGGGAAAGCAAAAGCGCCTCCGTGGGGTCAAGCAAAGTTGTGCCGAGATGCGTGAGCAGCTGGAGAGCCTGGAGCACCAAAGCCAGGACTCCGAGCGAGGTATGCAAGCTGCCCAGCAGGCCTTCAACCATGCCAGACACAGCGCGATGGAGGTCTCAGCACTGGCAAAGGCATTAAAGAACCGCGTGCCTGAGGTCGAGACCTCCTGTGACACAGGTGGCTCCGGCGGTGGAGCAGGCGAGCAACAGCTCGCGGCAGCGCAGGAGAGGTGCCTGGAGCTGAAGCAAGAGCTCGCGCTGGCAGTTGAAGCTGAAATGGAGCCGGTGGAAGTCCCTGCGCAACTGACGGCCGAGCTTGCCGAGTTGAAGGAGGAGCACCAGGAGCTCCTCAAGAGTCGTGACAGCGAGCGCCTTCAGGAGCTGGCTGCTCTTTTGGAAGTGCGCGTCGAGAAGCCTCCAAGGCAACCAGATGTGTTCGAGGAGCAGCACCTCCAGGAGCTGTGCGAGGTGGAGATGCGCATCAGCGGCTTAGAGCTGGATCACTTGGAGACCTGCGAGGCTGTCCGTGCGGAGCGGCGCGCCGCCCGCGTTGCGGAAGGGGGCGACCTGCCCTCGGAGCCTTCGACCGCGCTGAGGGAGGCCCGGCTCTGCCGGCGCGGCTGGCAGCTGCTGGGGAAGCTGGACCTTACGGAGCCGCTTGGCAGAGTTAGGCTGATTCTTTCAGCGCGAGCCGGATTTCCCGAATGCAGAGTCTGTTGTCTGTGTTGCTGTATGTATTTAGTGCAGCATGGCAGGCTAATATGAGCTAGAATGAACTGTGGTTTGTTATGGCCCAAGTATGATGGTCTGTCATCAGGTGAAGTAATGAAAGGAAGTGTAACAAGAAAGTCCATACTACAGAACTTTGCATAGCTCAACCAGCCCTGGTTCACATGTAGGAAGTGCGGTCACGCATGCAAGAAAAAGATCGAAGGTGAGAACTTCTGTCGGTTCCTCCCAGTTGTCTGTAATCCCAGACTGCGAAACCTTCTTTTGCGCACTGTCCATGGCAAGCGCGGCAACCTCCCGCCACCCCTATTCCGGGTGGACACGCAGGGGGTCTTTGAAAGTCTATGGTCCATTTGGGAGGGACACGGAAACTCATTAATTTTCAATTCTCATGAAATGTAGTGCAGCTAGCTGAGTTCGGCTTTAGCAAGTCTATGGGCAGATCTCGTCTTCAGGACTTGAACCAGCCCATAAAAGCTTTTCGCCCCCCTCTGCCCTTGTCCGCTTCCCTGCCACATCCTGGCTTTGAACGGCCAGCAACGATCCGGGTCCGGGAACGCTCCTGCGTGGCTGCAAGAAGCTCGCCGCATGGAGGCCCTTGTTGCGTGTCATGGGCCCCAAATTTGCCTTGCTTCAAAGTCTGCATCATTTTCTGCAGAATCAGAAGGTGCAGTCATCGAGTTCCCGGTCACAGATTCTGATTGCTACAGTTCCTTGCGCGTCATATCGCCAAGCTTCAGGAAGGACCCCAGCTTCAAATACCAAACAGTTGCAAACCATGGAACATCTTGATTCGGGGAGTTGAGAGGGTGAGCCCTCAAGTCCCGTGTCCTTTTGGGTTCTTGACCGTGGGCCGACAGAGATGAGGCTGCCAGCAGTCATGGGCAACCTACGTCGCCGGCTTGCAGCAGCGCAGGCGTTTCTGGAGGAGCGCAGACAGGCCGTGTGTGGCATGGCGAGTTCCCCCCCCTTCAGTGCTCCCCAATGAATGCCCATCAAGGTGCTTTTTGGCCCATTGAAGGTGAGTTTCCTTTTTGCAGGGTAATGTTCAAAGGGAAACATAGGGAGCCCTGATCTTCAAGCCTTCCTGCCTATCGATCCACTGAGCAGCAGCCTAATTTAATCACAATGAAACCAAGCACGGACATCCATCAACCTGCAAAGTTGATAGGGCCGTTTCTTCTACCCACGCAACAAGCCGCGCACTATTTTGCTAGGTGGGTCTGCAGAGCCCGCGCAAGACGGTGCTGCAGACGGAGCAATTGGAGCTGCAGCAGGAGGCTCTTTCAAGCCTCTTAAACCAGAGCTTTCTGTGCCAAGGCTTTTTTGATACTCTCCTGGACACGGAGAAATCCTCCCCATCAACTCTGACTGGTTGACGCAGACAATTCGATAGAAGCAAAACCAGAAGCTCGATGTCGGTGTCAAACGGGGCGAAGCGCACCTTGCGCCTCGCGCCGCGAAGGCGCTTGAGCAGCGCCTCCGCGGCCTCGAGCGGTGCGCGGCTTGTGCCGGGGAGCTCCGGCGCCGCCGCCGGGAGGACGGGAGGGACGGGAGGGACGGGGCCATTTGGGGAAGCGGAGACAGCGTCTGAGGCTCGGGATGTTTTGGGGCGTTCTTATGCGAGGACACTGCAATTTTGGAGACTTGCGATTTTTTGGAGAGGTCCCTTGGATTTTGTCCTGGAGGAGGGGTGCAGCTGAATCCACGTGGGATTATGTATTGGTGTGCATGCTTACTTGCTTCCCCACTTGCCTTTGTGCATGCTTTTGATTCTGTGCTTGCTGACGGGATTGTTCTAAATGCCTACGCATGTACCCATTCCTCTTGCGATTCATGAAAGCGCGGGTTTCGAGATGTTCTAGCTTGCCATTCTCCTTGATATAGGCCAACAACCCGCAGCATATCTTCCGGCTGTCGGAAACTACTGACTCTGCATGGAGATTTGGGCCTCTCCCCTGGTGGCGCTCGTCACATGTCCAGTCCACGCCCTGCAGGACTTTTTCCGTGGCGCTTCTCTGCGGACGCGCTTGGAGGTTGCACTTAAGGTGCAAATGGGCAATCTCAAGTTAGAAACATCTGCAACAGTACACGCACCTTGTGGAGTGGGAATTGGTGGAAGCATTCCAACATTCCATTGTACAAGAGAAAGAAACGAGAACTTAAGGGGAGTCTTTCTTGCAACTATAGAAAACTTGAGGTCTTGGGCATGTTTCAATTGAATATCATTCTTTCAAGTGCACTTTGCACACGAAATGAGCCACAATCAAAACCCGGGTAGATGAAGGTGAGTAAGGGATACTCCCAACCATAAATAGCTGCGGCCGCCGCCTTAAGTCTTTTAGCAGGTTCTGGGTGGATCCGTTTAGCACAGGGTTTTGAGTATGACTCAAATGCCGCGCTGCCGGCCAGAGGCGGAGAGCGCTATGGGTGCGGAGCTCGCTGTGGGCCTGGAAGAGGAGTCCAGGCAGGCGACCGCTTGGGCTGCGGCGAAGCTGCGTGCTGAGGCCAAGGCGCGGCGGTTGCGCTTTCAGACAGACACTAGCTTTGCATGTCCTCTTTCTTGGCACATACACCCTCATATTCTCTTGGGCCGATTTTGATGGGGTTCCTCTTTGATTGGACGACGCACAAAGAACCCCTTTGTTTGCCAGGCCTGTTGGTAATCTTCCATCCGCTTGGCCCTGCAATTGTCTTCTCCATTTCAGTTCGGGACCGCAGCAGTCTAGGTTCTGGTAGGGTCTGCAAATTGCCATCTCTGCATGTGCTCAGTCATGCTTGCCCAGCAATATTGTGGGGACTGGCGCATAAGTTTCCAGTCAACATTGCCTCATGTTACACAGCGAAGGAAGCGTGACCCCTTCTCTGCCGTGTGCATCCGTGTGCTTCAGGAGGCGCAAGAGTGCCGCCGCATTGCTGCAGAACTTGCAGACGCGGAAGTCACAGAGTGGAGTAGGCGGCGCATGGGGCTACAGGAGTGGGAAAGCAGAAGGTTCGACGTTCGCAGGACTCAAAAATGCAGCAGGCTGCAGGCTTTGCCTTGTTACCAGTAAAGGCTGGCAGAGCCGGGGAGCGGAAGTTGCAAAGATATAAGAACTAAAGTTTGGAGAGCGATTCTCTCCCTCTTCTCTTTTTCTCTTTCTCTTTCTTGTTTCTCTTTCTCCTTCTTGTATTTTTTCTCTTTCTTTTTCTCTTTCTTTTTCTCTTTCTTTTTCTCTTTCTAGTTTCTTGCTTCTCTTTCCTTTTATCTTTAATATTTTCCGGTTTCTTTTTTTTGTTCTCCTTTTTGTTATTCTTTCTGGTCCTCTTTGCTTGTTGTTCTTTCTCATTTTTTGTTTTCTTTCTCTTCGTCTTTCTCATTCTCTTTTTCTCTCTCTCTCTCTCTCTCTCTCTCCCTCTCTCCCCAGCCCACGAAAGTGAGCAGCGCAGACAACCGCGTGTTTTTTTGGGCCGAGCGTTCACCTTTTGCTGGTTGCGCAAACTGACCACATAAACACACAAACAGCACGAGTTGTTTGAGGGAGACCCATCAAGAGTGCGCAGAGGGTTCGCAGAGGGTCGTAGAACAAACAAACCCGAGTTTTGAAGGTCCGGCCCACCCAAAGTGCTCAGAGGGTTTACTTTATGAAGATTGCGAAAGAGTGCGTGTGGCAGTGCCAATAGACCTGTCTCCGATACCGCTCCGACGTCGCTTCGATTTCGCTCCGAGACCACGTCCGTACAAACGTTGCGACCGATGTGCTTTGCGCACATATGCCAGGGCCGAATTCACGTACAGGGCGCTTCTATTCCCAGCGCTCGCGTTTTCCAGCTTTTCCATAGCTTTTTCACGCGCAGAGCATTTAATTAGCTCAACGATCGCGCTGGTACCATCCGAGAAAGCAGAGGAACCGATAACCTGAGAACCAGAGCATCCGAGACAGAACCCGAGAGTTGGGAACTTGAGAACCCCAGAATCCGGCAGGCGGGTTTGCAGCGTGTGTCAGTTGGCAGGCGTGCGTGCAGCGTTCCGCAAACTCTTGAGCAGGGGCACTCATATTTTTATCGGCAGGTGCAAAGTGCTTAGCGCATGCTCTTGCGCGAGCGCGCTTATCGTTTGACGACCATGCGTGCAATGGCGCACACGCTTGAGCAGGAGCGCATATCAATGCTTATCTCTTGTTATTCACCCCCCTCAATATTATTGGACCTATTATTACGACCTTCTCGGGAGCCTATTCTCGGGAGCCTATTCTCGGGAGCCTATTCTCGGGAGCCTATTCTCGGGAGCCTATTCTCGGGAGCCTATTCTCGGAAGCGGGCGCGCACACGTGATTTGGCTTGCATGTGCGCAAAGCGCTGTGGCGATTCAAGCGCTTTATAATATGGCTTGACTGGGCGTGCTTGTTCGATTTGGAAAGCCTGCGCGCAGCGCTGAGCACGTGCTTTTTGCGCGTGTGCGGTGATCATTTGGCAGGACTGGCGGGTGTGCATTTTGGAGTGGCCTGCCAAATCATGAGAGCGCCCTTGAGCAGGAACAGCTGCTCGAGCACGCCCGCTTCGCATGCCTGCCAACTTTGGCAAGAACAACCGCTCAAGCTCCAGCTCAGCACAGAAATATGCCTGTCATATGATGAGCTCGCAAGCTCAACTGAGCCCGCTCAACGAATGCCAAACAGTACGACAACCATGTCAACTTGCAAGCACACCCGCTCAGCAATGCGTGCATGCCTGCCCAATGATAGGAGCCGCAAGCGCGCCCAAAATCCAAGACTGATTGAACTCGGTCGCCAATTTTTTTTGTGTCATCCGCTTGTGCTCGCAAAAAGGGAATTGTGCCATGAACTTGTCTCAGCTTGTAACTGTTGCGAGGACGTTGGCGATGAGCTGGATGCCCGGCATCGGCTTTTGCGGCGAGGGATGGCCTGCGCTGCCGAGGCCTTGGAGTACCAGGGTGACACCATCGCCCAGCTCCAGGAGGAGGCCGTCAAAGCTATGGGAGTTGCGTTTCGAAGCTGGTACCCTTTTCAGGCTGGTTTAAAGGGCAGCAAGGAAAGACTCCAACGAGTGGGACTGGGCAGGGCTCAAAGTGTTTCATTGGTTTTTCTACCTTTGAATTTGATTTTGTCGTGGCCGCAGGTGGAAGACTGCAAGAAGATCAGGGCATGGATGGAAGTGGCTTCAGAGGCCGAGTCTGCAGCTCTGCACGCGGCGCTTTGCAGCTTGAACGTTGAGAAGGCCGCGGACAATGGTGATGGCGACATCTCTCAGCATGCTTGAGGTTTATTGTGGCCAGGGAGGCTCAGAAGGCCTAAGGCTAGGTTTGCTTTGCAGCCACCTTAGCCGCCTTTTTTCCGAGACGAAGCAACGCCTTCGACAGTTTCACATTTGGGGTTTGCGACTCCTCTGGAGTCGGTGATAATGACCTAGCCATCAGAGTCGAAAACATGCGCGCGGGACAGGCATACTGTAAGCAGGTCGGGTAATATTTTTTGGGCCTGCGGCCTCTAACCGGCTACGCCTCTTTAAAGTTGTACCATGTCATGTCATGTTTTGTGTATGAGAAACGTATCGTGTGCTATGATATGGCTGGTTAGGGAATGCATGTTGCCCGCCCCAACCCCAGATGATGCGCGCGCGTGCGCGCCAGAGGCCCCAGAAAGAGCAGCCCAAAAAGAGCAGCCCGCAAGCCAGCCCGGAAACGCAAATGCAACAAAACGCTGTAAATAGCAGCGTTTTGTGGCTGGGGTCGCGCGCGCGCGCGCCAGAAAGCCCGAAAACCAACGGGAACAAAGCAAGGACCGCGCAGCACGCGGGCCAGCCACAGCAAAAGCAAAACGGACAGAACAACAGCCCGCCGCTCAGCGCAGCAGTTTTTGACGGTATTTACAGCGTTTTGTAGAGCGAGGACCCAGCATCGCCGGCATGCCCGGCAGCGCTTGGCGCCAAAATGCGCGAATATGCGCCACGCTTATATCCCTCCGATACCTTCTAAAAAACAGTACTTCATGGGTTGAGCGGCTTTTTGGAAGGAAGTCTTGATGATGCAGACCAAGCCCCGCTGAAGCATCACCCAGGCCCAACCCCAGACCCTGATGATGTCAGCCACATGGCCTAAACCCTGCATATACGCGATGTTTTGCGAGGGTTTCCCACAGGCAAGCAAAACCGCAAGCCCGAGCTGGTGATGCAGAGGTGCCGGGTTTAGGCAGCGCATCACGACCAAGTGGCGAGGGGCGGAAGCACCAGGGTGCAGCCCCCGTATAGCCAAAGTTAGCAGGCTAATTGCCTAGCGGCGACGTGCTACCCCCAGAGGTGTAGCCGGATTTAAGGGCTACCGCCCTGTGCCGCCGTCCCCGGCTGGTTGACAGGGGACGTTGTTATGACAATTATGAATACGCAATTTTTGTCGGGTTTAACGGCGCGCTTAAAGCATATATGAAAAAGAAGAGCGCCATGATAATGATGATGATGATCCTGATGATGCAAAATATTTTGACGATGATACTCCTCACTACGCATCCTCAGCATCACCAGCAGTTACCGCGACAACATCCTGATGATAATCGTCACTGGAACGTATATGAAAAAGAAGAGCGCCACGATAATGATGATGATCCTGATGATGCAAATCATCACCCAACATCAGTGATGCTGATAAACATCACTATGCATCCACTGATGATGATGATGATGATGATGATGATCCGGATGATAATAATCACTACGCATCCCCAGCATCGCCAGCAGTTACCGTGACGACATTCTGATGATAATCATCACTAATGATCCGGATGCTGCGAAACATCAGTGGTGATGGTAATCCTCACGGAGACAGGGGCGAAGACAAACCCTTCCCATGCGCCTCTCCTTTGGAGAGAGGGGTCGGCGGATTTTTGCAGCTCAGCAGCAGTTTGGACTGGTTGGTGAGTAGCGGTTCTCAGTCGTGGCCCATCAATGGTGAAGCGAATATAGCAGGAGCTGAGAAGAAGAAGAAGAAGACGAAGAAGAAGAAGACGACGAAGAAGAAGAAGACAAAACACAGGAGACAGTAAGACGAAGAGGGAGAATAAGAGGAGGAAGGACGACATCATCATGACAAACAAATAAACACAATCTGCTGATAGTGAAAGTGGCGGCTGCGGCGACGGCGCTGGTGTGGTCATGCTGACGGATAGTGGCGGTGATGCTGGTGTTGATAGTGGCTGCGCTGTTGATAGCGGTGCTAACAGTGGTGGCAAGATTATTATGATGTACAAGATGAGGCGCTGCGCAATATGCCTAGTCTTGTGTCGGTAGTGTGCGAGGCACTGAGGGCAGAGAAGGCCTTTTCCGAACCCTGTGAAATTTACACTGTTGACTGCAGGCGAGAGCGTTGCCACATGACAGCGGTGGAAAAAAGAGGCGTTTGCATTGAGCTGAGGCAAAGTTTCGGCGCAGCTTTTGAAGTGAAGGATGTATCCAAGAAATACTGGAGAATGTGGGCCAATTCCAGGGTTTTGCTTCATACCTGGGTTGTCTCTGAGTTTCTTTTTGCTTGGGCCCAGGTAATGATCTGCTTGGACAATTCGGATTACTCCAGGTGACTGTGGCAAATGGTTTACGCAGTGGCAAGCATTGGATGCATGTTGCCTTCATTGTCTTGAACTGCAATTGTGGTACAGGTGTTTATGTTTTTTGGTTACAGCCTTATTGCAGAGTCTTGCAGCAAGGCTCCGACGTCTTTCTTGCACTTGATTAGGTGGAGCAGTGTTGTGCCAGGAATGGCGACTACATGCCAACCCGCTTTGACTCTCAAACCGATGCTGCCAACCTGCTGTGTGGTGCGAAGACGCCTTGGCATGCTTTTTTGGGATTTGCCAGCCGCGAGATCTAGTTGATGACATGTGATGCCTGGAGATTTGGCAGGACAAACCAGAATCCCGAGAATGCAGTCGGTATCCTGGCGAGTGCCGGCGACCGCATCGAGGCACAGGAGTCTGGAGGGGCTTTTGGTGACGTACATGCATCGTGACAAGCAGTGTGACTTGGCGCACCGATGCCAGGTCATGGTGACACCGACAGCAGACCTGGGTAGGTTGGCTTCTTGCTCAGAGTGCTCGGTAGTTGCACAATAGCTCAGATGAACGTGACTCAGAGCACCAAAAGTAGCCTTGCAGGAAGCTCGACCTTGCAGAGCAAATCCACCCGCAGAAGAGCTGTTGCAAACCATGGCCTCTCTGCAGCTGAGGTCACGGAGCTGAACAAGGTACAGATAGGCCTGATGGGCTGAACCCGGGACTCATGTTTTCCACGATATGACCTGTCAGCACAATTGTGGCGTGTGTTTGATATATATATATATATACACACATTCATATGCGTATCATACACATGGCCATCCCCACCCCCAATGATCTACCTCGGCGTTTTGGTGTAGCAGACATTTTTTATTTTAATGTTTTTGGTTGGCTTTGGCTTGTTTATTCCAAACCAGAATCTCGTCAGGAAACCAGTACCCAATCCGTTGCGATTTTTTCGACCTTACATCACTTGGGGGCTTCCAGGCCTCAAAGTCTCGAACTTGAGGAATTCATAGCAGACTCTCACCTTGACGGCCGTTCCTTCTGGAAGCTGAGAAGGCACTGCTGGAAGGCTTCACTTCCAGAAACTGAAGCATGCCCCCCTTGCCACCCAAATTGCTGGCTTACCCAATTTTGTTTAGTCGCAAGGGTAACCTCAAAAGAGGGCGGGGGACGCCATGGGCCCTGCTTTTCCATGCTTTCTCGGTGTTTTGACGAACAATTTCGGATGTGTGTTTGGTATGTGTAATGGACCTGCACTTTGTTTTGCGTTTGTGTGGGCTGTATTGCGGCTATTATTTGCCGTGCTACTCCATGTGCGAACCAGCTTCTCTGCTCACCGGGTGCGTCAGCCAGCCGCGTGCTCACAAGCTATCAGATTATGCCACAAATTCTAGCTTGAATCTCAAAGTCCTATTTGGTCAGGAATTCTATGTAAGTGTTCTATCTTCCAATGCAAGGTGGAACTGTGTTTTCCTTATTGGAATCCATTTTGTCTAATTTGTAAAGACACTTCTATAGTGTTTTCCTCATTGAACTTTATTTCATTTACGATCGATGTTAATTGCAAATCTGTTTGGAAAGGAAATTCGGCGTGAATTCTAATAACAATGACATTTCTTTCCATGCTAATTTCGTCTTAAATTAGAATCCTATTGGAAAGAAATTCTTATTTGAATTCTAGTTTGAAATGGAGTTTCTAGTTCAGTTTAAGTTTGTCATAGAATTATACTAAACATCTATTGAAGGAACATTCCTAGACATTGTTGTATGGGCCCTTGGTATTAGCCCCGAATCTCCCTTTACTTCTGACTTTTGCATCAGACACATTGTTTAGATGGTTTCCAGGTGAAAGGGCCTCAATATGGCCCAATATCAATGGCCCAAGCATTGGGTACTGAGTCTTGCAGACGCGGGTGGCGAAGGTCTTGCGTTTCCGATGTTGCTGGGTTTTCAGAGACCCGTGTGTTTCAGTAGGCAAGATAGGGAGCCCGGACCCAGACCAGTTTCCTGAAAACTCCCAATGCTACATTGATGTGAACGTCGAGAATGGTTTTCAGGCTGCGCAATGCCGACTACCACATTCCGCCAGTTTCCGAATCCCAGTTTCCGAACACCACCCTTTGGTGTCGGAATATTTGTTCTCAAATACCACGTTGCCAGTTTCCGAATCCCACTGTCGCAGTTTCCAAATTCTAGTTTCCAAATACCAGCTCCGAATTCCACGTTTCAGTTTCCGAACACAACGGTTCAGTTTCCGAATGCCACTCTATACTATGTTTTAGAGAAATTGAATTGCACCTAAACACGGAATGACTTATGGGCTTGAGGTTTCGCACCTAGAGAGGTCCCAAAGAATACCGGGACTAGCCTCAAAAAGTCTGAGGTCTTAAAAGCTTTCCAAGGATCTGCTTTTTGGGACTCCACGTTCGACTTCAAACAAGTTGGTCTCCACTTCATTCCAACGCAGTGCAGGTATGCAGTCTGTAGTGAACGTCAAAGGGTCGGTTGATTTGGAGACTGCGTCTCAAGATCTCAGCGTAGCCCATCCATTTGAGTGTGGCCCATTTTTTTCTTCTTCCTTGAGTGGTGGTGGTGGTGGTGGTGGTGGTGGGCGAGTATATACATATATATATATATATAGATATATATATATATTTATACATATTATATAATACGTGTATATATATATACACACACACCACACAACATGTTTGTGATGCCGCGCGCTTGACTCAGGCGGCGCCGCAGACCTGTTGCGAGCAATCCAGACAGCTCAGCTAGTCAGATTCTGGGAAATGGACCGCGGCAATGGACATCCAACCCACTTTTAGTTGCACGTTGGTCCAAACAGCGAGTTTACGTGTCACACAGACGGCTAGGGCACGGCCGAGGCCTTGAAGCACCGACAGAACAAAAAGCAGAAGCAGAGGACCGTAACGCGAGAGACTGTTTGGCTCGGTCATTTCTCGTTTGCCATCCCATGTTTGCTTTCAAGCCGATTTGGCTGAATTTCCAGTCCTTGGCAACCCGAGTGGAAAGCCTTCACAGAGCTGAGTTTGACGCGGCAAGGATCATTGCGTTTGTCGGCAGCCCTGTGACTGCCACCGACAAGGTGCCAATGACTTTGTCGTGGCTTGCATGGCTTGGCTGATGCCAGTGAATGAAGTTGCAGTGATTCTGTGCCATGGCATTGTTGCATCCCTATTGCTGGAATTGGCGTAAGCGTTGAACTGGCACTCAACTTCTCCAGTGCAGCTGTTGGACCTGCTTCTAGACCGCGTATCAAGACACGCTTGGCGATTGTTGCAGGAGTTGGAGGCTTTGGGCAAGAACCTGAAGAAGAACAGCGGCTCGACCTGCAGTTTTGGGCTTCCCATTTTGTGCGCCCTGCTTCAGTATTTTTGCCCCCTGGCGAACTACAAACCTTTTTGCGTAGAAGCAGACAGTCCAGCAACAAGGATACAGGAGGTGGTCAGCCCGAACGATGAGGCTATGCTGGCCCTTCAATCTGTTTGGTCGTTCACATAGGCCATGTTCAATATTGATTGTTGCCCGAGTTCCCCGACTTTTGTGGTAAAAAAAGAGAGCACTCCCAATGGAAGACGCTTGGGCACATGGAAGCAAGCTGCAGGTGTGGCCCTGGACTTGGTGAGCTTCGGCGAGGTGGAGGAAAATGACAGCGCCTTATGTTTGCTGTCTCTTTCCCTTTCTCTTTCCCTTTCTCTTTCCCTTTCTCTTTCCCTTTCTCTTTCCCTTTCTCTTTCCCTTTCTCTTTCCCTTTCTCTTTCCCTTTCTCTTTCCCTTTCTCTTTCCCTTTCTCTTTCCCTTTCTGTTTCCCTTTCTCTTTTCCTTTCTCTTTCCCTCTCGCACCATATCTTTCCCTTTCTCTTTCCCTTTCTCTTTCCCTTTCTCTTTCCGTTTCTCTTTCCCTTTCTGTTTCCCTTTCTCTTTCCCTTTCTCTTTCCCTTTCTCTTTCCCTTTCTCTTTCCCTTTC
>CAUJNA010000729.1:50000-102500 GCA_963377175.1 Effrenium voratum | reverse complement strand
TCCATATAGGCACCCGCACAGCCAGCTGCCCAGTTGCCTGGTATTGCCGGCAGGCAGCTGCAACCCCAGCCCCTGCCGCCGCTGCTGCCCCTGCGGACGGGCGATGAGGGGTGCAGTTCAAAGCGCTTTGTGCTAGTCCATTGGTTTGGCTTGTGGTCTTCTCCTGTTGTCTTTGTGCACAAGCGAGACAAGGTAGCTGCCTTAGAAAAACGCCTCAAATAACGTTGGGTGAGGATCCTGCACCTGCTGCTTCACTCCCGGTGGCATTGCTGGCAGTGATTTGCCCATGTACCGGCAGCACGGTTCTGAGAAGCCTTCCAAGTTTTTCTTTTCCAGGAAGGTTCACTGAACACAACAAACACAAACCACTTTTTCCTGAGGGCTTTGCAATCATGAGACCTTGGGTATTTGCAACGTGACCTCGAGCCGTGCTTGGTGCCAGGCTCCGGATGCAGCGGTGATGGAAGCAATGGGTATCTTGGAGTTGCAAGCTTGTGATGATAGATGGGGATTCCCCATGGTTTTTCGAGGGTAACATTGTGTTTTTTGCTTATTTCAATGGAAGCCAAAGGGAACTCTTCTGGTTGGGTGTCCCCTGTTTCCCAGCAGGAATTTTCATGGAGAGCACCCTCAATGGATAGCAATCCCCAATGTCCGCCAAAGGGCCCAACTGACCCTTTCACACCCGGACATGGACATGGCGAGAACATAGGCCGGGCTCAGCTTGTGGCCAGCCTAGGCATGGAGGACATGGACGAGGAGTTGCGACAAGCACTTCTTTTGTCGATGCAAGAGCCGACGCCTCAGTGTCAAAGCATGTCTCAGCCTACTAGTACCAGTTTCAACAGCCTAGCTCCAGATGTTGGGAACCACCAGCCTCCACACTGTGGATTTCACCCAATCTATACCTGGCAAGGATTGCTTCCCTTGCACTACATTATATAGGTCGCAACACGGCAAAGGATGGAGCCTGCCGCCGAGACAGCGGCGCCCAAGCGCAAGGCAGACGAGATGGAAGCCACTGCCTTGGGGCTGCCGCGCCCACTTTGCACGGCGTGCCATGCAGGTGTGTGCTCTTTGTTGAACTTGCAACAGAGATGAACTGAGGAGTATCATGCAACCCTTGCTGCCGCCCTCCGCAGCTCATCTTTGGTTCTTTGGGGCTTCTCTTGCGATAGTATTCTCCACAATGATGACTCTGCCTGCATGCTTCAGCGCTGCCGACAGAGAAGACGTCACTGAGCAGCTTTGGAGGACAGCCTTGCCACTTTGCAGCTTGTTTTGTGGAACATCTTGAGAGAGGCACCTGCTTGAGTCCTGCTTGAGCTTCAGGCACGATCCGTGCCACATGCCCACGCACGCCCCTGGACACCTTGGAAAGCTAGGGCAGTGATGCGAGCAACAGATGCACGCAGACACGCAATAATAGGAGGGGTGTAAAGGGCAAGCCAACGCTGACAAGCTGAATCCGGCGACACAACATTGCATGCTCTCCTGACTGACCTGGTCTGGTGAGGCAACTTGCAATGCATTGCATACAGCCAAAAGAAGATCACACTGAAGCATGGTGCTTTGAGCTAGGCAGGCTTTGGGTGAGCGTGCGTCATTTCACATTGGGGTATGTGTGCCATTTTTGGCTTAGGTGTTGAACCCAACATTGGCACAGGTTTCGTGGGCTGCGGCGCAGCGATGCAGTCGGTGGCTGCAGTGTTGCACCTTCCCCCAAGAAACGTGCGGGAGTGGGTGTTTGCAGGACTTCCACCGCGTTTGTTGGTCCCGCGCGTCCACCTGGGGCGCGAGCGGTTTCGTGAGGCTTCCGACGTGGGTTCGCCGGTCTGTTGCGGCTAAAGACGCTTGGCAAGAGTGCTACCGTCGCCGGCCTCCATGTCCACGTCTCGGACATCTTCTTGCGACTCGCCGCGCAAATACTGGCTCACGAGGTGTCGCTGGGCCCGAACCAGATTGCAGACCGTCTCAATGCGGTCGCTTCCGTTGGCCTCCAGCGCCATGTGCGCAGCTGCGCCAGGTCACGTTCGGTTTGCTGCGCATCGGCTGCAGTGCTTAACACCCAGCCTGCAGGGCGCAGGAACGACCGGTAGCGCCGGCCTGCAGAGTGGCGCCCCTGCAATTTCCAATGTATTCTTTTCTGGCGGGGTTGAACTGTGTTGATCGAAGCGCGTATGAGGAAAACGGAGAAGGACCTGCGTTTTTGGTTAATGACGCCAAGATGAAATGATTTATTGCACACACACACACACTGGCACACAATCCATGCAGATGCAAACTGGATTCAGCTGGAGTATGGCATCATCATCGCAGAAAGTGCGTAGATCAACTTCTCAGTCCGATCGGCAGGATGGCGGCAAGCGACGATCACGTGATGAGTCTGCAGGCATTGGCCACGTTGCTTGTAAGGCAATCTTGTTGGTGTGCTACATGGTTTTTTGCCATAGTGGACGAAAGCTTCATACGGCTATTGCCATTTTGCGCATGCGGACAATGATTCCACATTGGCCGGTTGTGCATGACCAGGAGCAAGAGCCATCGGATTTTTCGTTCTCCGTACTGGAGGGAGCGGAGGTGCGTATCGCCATCACTTCACTTGGCACTTTAGCGGCAGATCAAGCTTGCCTCGTCGCCTTGTTGTCAATTTCACCTTGCATCGCCTTTTCAGGAGGGGAACCTACTGGCAGAGAAGGCAGACAATTTTGACTTCCACTTTTGGTACGTGAGCTGTGTGAAGTTGTTTTGCTAGATCGATCCCTGTTTGCTTGATTTGTTCCAAAAGCTGACATCCATTGCATGGAATTTCAAGCTGCACCAGCCACGCCGGATTTTGTCACATTGTGACCAAGCCGGAAGCAATGCGAGGGATGCTGCTTTTGCAACGCTGGATCATCCGAGGTGACATAGGAGTTGCTACCGTTTCTTTTTGGCTTGTGACATTGCTTGTGGACAGCATGGCCATAAATCAGATTTCAGGCATTGCAGCTCTCCCTCTTTGAACCAATGCATCAATGAAGCCATCGCAGGCACTTGGAATCTAGAACCAGCGATGCACGCTTCTTGAGTTCTCGAGCCAGAACTGGTTTGGCCTCCTAAAATAACAAAATGTCATAGCTGCAAACACCAGCAACTCACCTGAAGTAATTACGCGGTGTCTTCGTTGAGCTGAGGTAATGAAACTCTGAGGGTGATGCAGGCCATCCGCGGGGCTTTCTTGAACTTTTGCTCACGAAAGTTTTGGATTTGAGAAGGAAAGGTCGGGTTGCTATCTGTGCACAAAGTCAATCTGCCAGAAAAGCTTGGCTGTTGCAATTGGCAGTCGAGACCAGTGGCAAGGCCAGCAATCTCCAGCAGCGCAACACTGTGTATGAGGATGCCGCCTCCTTTTGGTTGCAGGCACGTTGGTTTTGGGCACAGGAAGTTGGGTCGCCACATCAATTGCCATGCCAGGCAGTCAGACTTCTTCAGACGCTGAATGCGAATGAAGATGCATCCAGTTTGCTGGACGAGAAGGCCTGATGCCTGAGCATGGAAGGCTTGGTATTTGCTTGGTGCTGCAGAAGTACTGGTTAATTCCGCTTTGCCAGCCAAGAGCAGCCAAGAATTCCCCAAGACTTGTTTCTAGCCAAAGAACAGGGTAGGCGGCAACAATATTGGGCGAAGGAGGATCAGTCTGAAAGGAACTCAGACCCGCAAAAGCGAATGCGTAAAGCCACCTGTTCTCCTTGCAATTGTCAACCTGAAGTGTAGGGTTTGCACAGTGTGTTTCACAGCATTGCAGATGTGAGCCTGCAAATATGGCTAAATGAGCGCGACATCCATCCATCTTCAGCATTCATGGACACTTTGGACTTGTCCGGCTGCGCCTGCTGTTTTGTGTTTTTGACACGGACACTGAACCACTATTGCCAGTGACTTTTCTTTGTTATTCTTGAATGAGGTCTGGCAGGCTTGGGTGTTCAAGGTATCATTACTTTCTGCAGTTTCAACCATGCCAATTTTGGCTCAAGGTATTGATCCAAACTGGCTAGTTGAGTTTTCTGTCTCAGGAGTGACCTGAATGGCAGGTACTCATGTTGCCGTGCATACGGAGCGCCAGGTCCTTTCGCCTGCGGCTTTCATGGACCTCCGCTACGAGGTCAACCGGCTGCTGCGTGGTGGAGAGACTACCAGGCGTTGGGGCTATGGGGCTCCGTGGTGGAGATTCGCCATGCAGGGACAGTTGAGAGGTTTTGCGCTGGGCCCCTTGCACGACGGTGGATGCCTCAGGTGGTGGAGGCCGCTTCGAGCAAGGCGGTGTTCAGAACCCGCCCGAAGCCCTCCTTTCAGAGGGTCGGGCCCTTGCTGGGGACGACTTCGCGCCCGAGAAGGTGGTGCGCCAAGTGCGGCTTTTGAGGAGATGGGGGCGAACAGGCCGAGCAACCGCATCTACGATGAGTGGCGCGCGGAGCGACTAGCCCAGCTGAAGCGCACCCACTCGGAGGCGGGCACCCGTCCATGGCGGCCTTGGCCGAGAAAACCAACTTCTCAAGCGAACTCAAAGGCTGCCTGCGGAGGGCGGCAGTGTCCCGCGTGCGCGTGCGGGCGTGTACCTCAGCCAGACCCGGAAGCATCCGGAAGGCGGCAGTGGCCTCGGCGCTCTTGTCTGGGTGCACCAAACCAGCCAAGAACTTGTAGGAAGTTCGCACACCGCCGCTCGGACTGGACAGCGGCCTCGGACTGGACAGCGGCCTCGGACTGGCGGCCTCGGACTGGATAGCGGCCTTGGACGCATCCTCGACAACGGCGCCGAGATCCCCCAAGGTGTGCGTCACCTCACCATGTCCCGGCAGCCTTCGTCAGGCGCCAGAGCAGCGCGGCGCGGACTCGTTGCAGGGACTCTCCGCGAAGCGCATCACGGTGGCGGCCATGCTGCAACGAGTTCCACACCGCGAGGTGAGCCATTGTCGACAAGGCAAGACGGTCGAAGAAGTTGGGCGAATTGAAGAGACTGAGATCAGAACAGCTTCAGAGAGAAAAGTCGCCCATTTCTTTGGGGCTGGGGTGGATTGGATGGATTGGATGGATTGGTTCGGTCATCCAAGGAGGACTCAAAGCGGTGACAGGATCTGTCACCCGATTGTTTGGCCCGATAAAGGCCTCAGAAGATCGAGCAGTGGACCTTGACACCTTTGTTCACGGCGTTGGCAGTCCAAGGCAGGGAGACTGCCTTTGCGGGGAGTGGAGCCAGCCGCGTGGCAGGGCAAGATTGGTGGCGGAGCCTCCCATGCTGCTGTTCTTGGATCCCAAGATTGAGGAGCACCAAGTGCCAAAGTGGACCGCCTTGCTCGCCAATTGTGGATCGTGGCGGTAGGAGTGGTCAGGCACAGGCATCTCGGACAGTCATACCCGGTGCGCCTCTCACGATCTACGCTCCACTGCCGGCCGGTGTAAGCAGGCTGGCAACCGTGAGGGATTTTCCTGGACTATCCCATCTACCTTCAGCAGTGGATGCAAGGGCCAGATAGCGTGCGTGGAGGACGCCGGGTCATGCCGACCCTTGGTCACCTGGCTCGCTTCGAAGGCCGCTGGCGCTGGGCGATTGGACCGACAGCACCCATGTTGCACAAAAGAGGAGCCACAATGGCGATGAGCTGGGCACCTATGAGAGCTGAGATGTGATCCCTCGAAAGGCTCTGGAGGAGGCCCAGACAGAGTCCATGATCGCGGCGGACAGAGCGTTGAGCCAAGACCAGCGCACTGTTTGGCTGATGGGGCAGAGGTCCAACAGGCCTTTCGCTTTGAGTTCCAGCGCAAGAGGGCCGAGGAAGCACGGGCGGCGGCGCCGCTCAGCGAGCCCATGCCGCAGATGCTGAACCACAGCGCTACTTGACGAAGCACCTCCGGAACGGGCAAGCGCTGTGTACTGGGTTCCAGGCGATGTGCTGCCCAACAGTGCGAGGAGCTCCACAAATGCGCGGATGCAGACGGGCCGGGCTGCGGAGCGTCCGGCTGCTGAATGCAGAGCCAAGCGGATGTTGAAGGAGCCGCCGTACAGCGTGCGACGGAGGGACCGTCCAGCGCGCCAATCCTGCCGGAGCACGCCCGAGTGACAGCGACGATGAGGCGTCATCTGCGGAGTCGGTGCGGCGAAGGTCAGCCAAGGGAGCGAGGTGATGCTGGAGATTCCGTTGACCGGCTTCAGGGTTAAGACGGCCCAGCAACCGACCCTGATCCTTCGTACCCAAGCTGGAGGCCTTCAGACAGGAGGAGTGGCTTTGCCAGGCGAAATGGTCCGCTACTTTGGCATCTCCACTTTGCGCAGGGAGGAGGACTTTCAGCAGGCTTGGCGCTGGCGCATCGTGCGCTGCCTCTCAAGGAGGCACACCCTTCTGCGTGCTGATGCAGAGCAAGTCCGGGAGGCTCTGGGAGGTGGGCATCAAGGGCCTCATGAAGGAGAAGCGTGTGGCCGAGGATCCACACCAAGTTGAGAGTGACTCAGCTCGGATTGTGGCAACCGACGGGCTACGCAGCCACGCAGCGGTCACTGCTGCATGTGCAGGGTACCGCTCTGCGCCCGCAGCCAGATGCCGTCACAGGCGGAGCGTCTCGTGAACCCGATGCTCGCAACGGACATCCATGAGGCGATGGCGTGGGAGTGCCCGTGGTGCCGCCTTCTTCTTGGCATCCCAGCTAACAGTGAGCCAGAGTGACTGGCAGGCCTCACAGTGATGGCGCCAGTCTTGATTTCCTTTGAATAAGAGCTGCCGCCTGGGGCCTGTGATCGCGCAGCTCGAACTTTTGATGGTGCTTCTTGCCCGGATTGCCCGGCCGGCATGTTCCTGCGCTTATGTGTTTGATCAGAGGGAGATCTGACTCGCCAGATTTGGAGCGCACGGGAGGCATGATCCATGCAGCAATTTTCGCCCTGTGGGCCTGGTTCTTCTGGTTCTTCAGCAAGAGTATCTGGGCAGATGCATTTAGCCGCCTAGGTCTGGAGCACCCTTGGTGGAAGGCTAACTGCTTCACAGCTTTCCAAGCGGAGTGCCGCTGCCCCTCTGGGCACTCCCGTTTTCTCCCCTTGTCCGTGTGTTCGAATTTCTGTAAGTGCGTTGGGATTTCAAGCGCGTTGGGATTTCATGGCCATGCAGGGAGTGGCCCGCATGGCCCACCCCCAGAGCAGGCCTGCTTGCTCGGTGGGTCTAGCCAACGCATTACGTATTCTTGAATGAGGTCTGGCAGGGTGTTCAAGGTGTCATTACCTACTGCAGTTCGCAACTGGCTAGTTCTCTCACCCGGCCCACCCTGAGTTGACGGCCGCCTTCGGTGGAGTGTCCCGACTTTTGAAGGGCATGTAGTGCCTGGGGTCCGCGCAGGAGATTGCCTGCGAATGCCCACCGATCGGGCTGCACGATAGAGTTTCTGTGCAGCCGGGGTTTTAAGCAGGAAGCGATCCTGCGTGGCCATGCAGGGAGTGACCCGCATGGCCCACCCACAGCAGGTGTGAACCTGCTTGGTCGGTGGGTCTAGCCAACGCATTACCCTGTAGGTAAACAGTGAAGAAAACGGAGCTGCGCCGTCAGGGCTGATGGAAACCGTAGTGTAAGTTGACTGCAAGTAGGAATGTTGATGGATTGTTTGTCTGCTTGTTTTCTTGCTTGCTTGCTTGCCTGCTCGTACTGTGATGTCACATTGCGCCGGATGGGACAATTGTCTGATTTGTGTCACTTGGGTTCACAGATAGGTCACTTGGGGCCAGATAAATTAGCTGAATCGCATCCTTGGGTCACTTGGGTCACTTGGGTCGCTTGCTGCCAAGTGGCAGCAAGCCGGCAGCAAGTGACCCAGGTGGCAGCAAGCGACCCAAGTGGCAAGAGCACAAGTGGCAGCAAGTGAGCCAAATGACAGCAATTCACTTGGACTTGTGTGGTTGGGTTTTTCGGTGAGTGGGGTTTGGGCTGGCTACTTGGGTTGTTGGGTGGTTTGGTGGTGAGGCGATTGGAGTTTTTGGGTAACGGTTGCTAGGTGTTTTGGTGGTTGGGTTGTTGGGTGGGGTTTGCTGGGGTGGGTAGGCTGTTGGGCGATTGGGCAGTTGGGTGTGGGGTGTGGTTTGCGTGGTGTTTGGGTGGTTGCGTTGTTGGGTGCTATGGTGTTTGGGTTTCGTGGTTTGGGCTCGTGGTGTGTTGTGCGGGTGGGCGGGTGGGTGGATGTTGATTGGGTTGTTGAGTGGTTGGGTGGTTCGGTGGTTGGGTTGTTGGGTGGTTCGGTGGTTGGGTTGTTGGGTCGGGCAGCTGTTGCTTGGGTGGAAGTGGATGGGTGGCTGGGTGGCTGGCCGGGTGGGTGTGGCGTGGCGTGGCGTGGTGTGTGTGTGTGTGGCATGGCCTGGCATGGCACGAAACGGCTGGATTGCTTGGTCGGTAGGTCAACAAGGGTTCAGGAGCAGAGGGGGGAGGAAAATAATAAGAAGACAAAGGCAGCAGCAGTTAAAGGCTTGACCATCTGCAGAGTGCTTTGTCTAGACCTGATTCATGAGTCAGGATCAAAGCCTCGTCTTGTGGGCTTGCCAAATTTCGGATTGCGTGGCCAGGAACGGCCAGACACGATCAAAGCGATCGCGTCTTTGGCGCGGAAGTTCCACGCTCAACTCCTCAACCGCCCTCAGCCCACAGGCGTCGGAATCTTTCAGGGGCAAACTCGGGACGACCAAAAGTGTAGCCTCGAGCAAAGCTTATGGCTTGGACCCAGAGTTGTATTGGTCAGGTTGCGAGTCATGTCACACGTTTGGAGCAACTCGAGCAAGGCTTCATTTGAGGTTTGGTCACGTATCCAGTGTCCATGGTCAGGGACATTTGGCCTGCATCCATTGCGGGAACAACGCATTTGACCGCGGCTCATAGGCTCAAGTTGGCCTTGCGAGATTCAGAAAGGATTCACGCTTAAGTTACGCAGCTAGGCCGTGTGAGCCAGTGCAATTCAGAACATGTTAGGCTGGTACACACACAGCAGGTCTGGGTAGACCTATTTCAGGGGTTGGTAGACATGAGATCGCGCATGATCTTGTTGGCTGAGTTGATGACATATTTGAGCAAGTGCTTTCTGGATCCAGATGGTTGACTTTCTTTGGCAGGTAAAGCCTCCAGCAGCGACGCCCTTCAACAGCAGACCAGTCGAGAGGCTCGTGGCTTGCAAGAGAGGAACCCTGTTGCCATGAACTTGAGCCAGCCGGCCTCCGTTTGGCCTTGGGATAAATCGCAAACGGCTAACGTGCCCTGGGGGGAGAACCTTGACTTCTAGCGGCAGTGACGTTGGCATGTTACTTGTTGCCACAACTTAAAGGTGTGCCACAAAGACTCTGTGCGCATAGATCCATTCCTGGCAGAGCCTGTGGAGTCCATTCTGCCAATCTCTTGGACAGGTTCAAATTTACAGGCTCATTGACTTTGCGATGCCGCCGTCGGTCGATGATTGGTTTTGCATTTTCGAAACTCGCCTCTTGGTGGCAATAGGTTTCAACGCCAGCTTGCGAAGTTTGCCTGGCAAGGTTCCTTTCGCATGCAAAGATCTGTGTTGCGTACAAGCACCTAAATGTCTAGTGACTGCACTTTGTTCATCAAATGCACGCGGACCCTCCAAGCTGCACCATAGTGCGGCTTAGTCAACTATTTTGTTCGAGTGTTGGAGTGCGGCGGGAAAGGCTCATTTCACATTCCAGCATAGACCCCAAATTGGACAGCCGTGAATGCTCGCAACAGCAAAAATGCAGGCAGGAACAACTTTAAGCGCGCGCCCGGTCCTCCACTGCAACAGCACCCTGCCAAAACTCTTGGTCACGCCTTCCGGCAGCACCCTGCGTAGCAGCACCGTGCAAGGACCCTCCCTGGCTCAGCATCCTCCAAAAGCGCCCTCCAACAGCATCCTAATGCCGCAGCACCCTGCCAAACATGTTGTATCAGTCATGTATGTTTGTCTACCCTTGAAGAGAAGCCCTAGGCTTTCTGGGCCAAAACACGGTTCTAGGCAATCATTTTTCCATGCCACAATCTCAGGCAGGAATTTACATGTTTTCTGGTTGAGCATATTTGTCATGAGAGATTTGAACTTTAAGGTGCAAAGCACAATGCATGTGACTCTGGTCCAGTGCCATTTCAAAGAAACTTTAGATCCTCCGACTCAGTCCGCCGACGTTGCAGCCCTCTGTCGCTTTACTACCCTTTCAAAGCCCATGTGTTTCCCCTAGATTTCCATGCATTTACTTTTTATGTCCCGTCATTTCCTAGCATTTCCTCGTCGTGGCCCTACGTCCCTGTCCCTTTCCTCTGCATTTCCAATTTTTCACTCCTAGATCTCCCGGCACCTCCGTTCATTTCCCCACTGTCTTTCATGTCTCTTCGTATCCAAGTTCCTTTCCCCTGCATTTCCATTTTAGTTCCTCTTCGCTTCCCTTGCATTCATCTCCCCTTGCTTTGCTTTCATTTCCGCTTCCTGCCCCTGCATGTCCTTGCATGTCCTTGCAGTTTACTATCATTTCCTTCCCCTGTATATTCCCTGCATTGCCTTTCCCCGAATTTCCCCGTCAATCCCCTTTTCAGTACTTCCCTGCAACTTTTTCTGCATTTCCGCACATGTCCCCTGTATTTACCCATCATTTCTGCATTTCCCATTCATTGCTGTTTCATTGCCAGTTCGTTTCGCCAAAAAACGGCGTTTTTCAGCCGAAGGAGGCCAAGAAGACTGAACAAACACGGTAATGTTCAATCCTTTCACCTAGAAGGTCGAACAGCACTCAGCTTTTCAATGTTCGCGGCAAGCGGAGGCAGAAGACCCGAGGCAGAGAGCCGCTCCGAAAGCGCAGCGTGGTAAAAGCTTGCATGAAGCCCTTTCTATCCGATGACATCGTGATGATGCCAAAGCATGTGTCGATGCAAAACTCGTTGCCTAAAGGTTAATGGTCTGTCGGCAGCCATCGTATGACGGCAAAGTTAGCTGGTTTGATATGAGGAGCTTATTGATGACTGGACCTCCTGCACTGCCATGGAATCAGAGTGTTGGGGGCCTTTTCTCAAGAGCCGGCTCATGGGAACGGCCAACGCATATCTTTATCGACCCCCTGTTTCTTCAATCGTAGAAGACGCAACACAGAGTTTCTCATGCGCATTTCAAAGATTGAGATCTTGCTACACCGACTGAAGGCAGCGTGGAATGATCTGATGCCCGTCATCACAATCAGTGCAAGACGCAAACCAGAGAAGACCGCAAGGTCTCAGCAGCCGACCCAGGCGTGTCAATGAAACGCAACAGAGACCGTGGCGCGTTTCCATTCAATGAAGCAAAGGTTATCCATCGCGTCGCAATCGAACGGAGAGGTTGTTGCCGTCACCAATCCCAAAGGCCAAGAAATATCGGACCTGAGCTACGCAGGGCAAGACGGGAAAAACATGTTCCTAGTCCCCTCGACCGGATCTTGTGTTTCTGCCAACGGTCATGAGCAAATTCCAAGATTGCTGGAGCAGCTTCCACCACCTGGACAACATTGACAGACTTGGCTTTGCCTCTGACTTCCGGTATCCGCAAGAAGGGATTGCGTGGTGAAGAACTTCGTTCTCAGCTGAGGCAAAACCGAATAGCCAAACGAAGGACATAGGAAGGAAGCGCCATGATTAGGGCCGCGAGAGCGCGTTCGAAGATGACACAAGCATGACCATCAGCCACTGTCAAGCTTTTCTCTGCCAAACGCATTGTGAATGAGATGCTTGTGAATGCAGGGAACGCCGGCGACTGGCATGCTCCTCTCATGGTTTGTGTGTCTGTAGAAAGTCAACGCCCAGCGCATGAAAGAATGGAAAGATTACAGCAAGCGTGACTCCGGATGGAAGAGCGCCGGGAGAGTAACTACAGCAAGTACTACTACCACCAGCAGCGTTGGCGCTGAAGAACAACAAGCGTGATCAGATTCCTCAACCTATGATCATCTTCCAGTTCGCAACAACCGATGGCACAACGATATAACCGACCAGCCGACACCCTTGCAAGATCCATTGTATTGACTTCGTCGCCTATAAGACTATTCCGAGTGCGATATTGCCTACAAGGATATCTTTCCCTGAAGTGACAAGTCGATAGTTTCACAAGACGCATCGCTCATGCGCACCAAACAGATGCAGAACCCTTTGACGCAATTAGATGTCAACCTCTGCTTGTCATTTCTCACGCGCCGAGTTTGTGCTTGCCTGTAGATATCAGACAATCCAACATGTCCGAGTCACTAAATAGAGCGACCTTTAAGCCGCCGTTGGCATGGTGATGGGAACCGGAAATGCCTGCGGGTGCAGGGGAGCTGAAGCCGTTGGAGGAGGGGCTGGCGTGTGTGCAGCAAGCTGATGTGCCATGTTGCTAGGGAAGCAATTTGCTGCTTTACATCTGCCCTTAAAATTTCCTCAACATGGCTAGCGCGTCGAATGCCAACGTCGGCAGTGTTTGGCGTGATCTGCTTCTGCGTCGCGCGCACTAACAGAGGCTGCGCCCGGTGCGGACTTCCTTTGGCGGGCCTTGCTTTGGCAAGTTGTGACGGATTGGTAAGGGCAGGGCTCTTTGCGAGTCCCGCCCATCACGCAGGTTGCACACGCAGGTTAGAGGAAGGACTGGGCAAGTGGGCGTCCGGATCAGCCTCAGAGACAGAGGTGTAGGATGAGGAGGGCCCGTGAGGATCCATCAAGTCCACCCTGTGCTCTTGCACTGTTTGATCGCCCATTCGTACATCCTGTCCGCCCAACACGGGAGGGCTTTGGTCATGCGAGCCTTTCAGAGGGGTAGAAAATTCCGCATCATTCTCGGCATTTGCCTGCGGAGAACTAACTTCGGCTGCCAGACCTACGATGCTGGTCAAACGACACGGAGAGGCTTGCGAAGAGATAGGAGTGTTTGCGCAATCTGCAGCATTCCCTAACATTTCTTCCCATTCGTGTGGGGCCATCGTTCGGCAGCGGGTCTTGGCTGCCAACCCGATTCTTTGCTGCCTCCCCTGCCTGACCCATATTAAGGAGACACATTGGAGAGAGGGGCTGTGGGTGTGCGACCCTGGCTCCAGAAAAGCCCTGACGACATGATGGCCTTTTGTAGGATGACACTGTCAGCGGCGAGTTGCTGAAACGGTGCAGGAGGATTGTCGACTCCGTCATCGGCACGACCATCGGGCGTGCGAGAAAACGGGCATGGCGGTGTTCTTGGCAAACGCACAAAGTATGGGTTTGGGGAAATGTGACCGAAGGTGTTTGGGAGAAATGGCTGCTGCCCGAGGTACCCTTTCGTCACTTGGTTCGCCGCCTGCTAGCTCCGCAAGTGGCACCTCATCGTCCCGGCGCGGTGGGGTCGGGGCTCCTCTTTGAAGAGCTCCCATCTGCAAGAGAGAGAGAGAGAGAGAGAGAGAGAGAGAGAGAGAGAGAGAGAGCGTCGTCTCCTTCTACTGCTGCGCCCGCATTGTGCGGCCTCGGGCTGTAGATTTGACGGCTGATCGGCAAGCACTCAACGACACGAGTTGCATTGATGCGGATGTCATCAGGGGAACGAGATGTGGCGCATCCTCCCCTCCTTGGGTTCCAAATGATTCACGTCTTGCGGCCAGACCAAGGTTCACTTCGAACAGCTCATTGCTATCGCGTCCATGAAAGTCCTAGAGCTTGCTAAGCATCTTTGAATATGGTGCGGCCGGCCTAGCAAGAGCCCGGCGCCAACCCAACCTTGGTCCAGGGCTTAAATAACTGCCTTGCGCGCGGTTTGCTGCCAGGTCAAGACAACAGCCGCAGATGCCGTGAAAGCATACATTCAAGCTCTGCTCCACTCGCAGCATCAGACATGACCGCCTGAACTTCGTCCGAAGTGGCGGAAGCAAAAATTCATTAAAACCAGTTGTGCTGTTGCTGTCAGCGTATGTAGACGACCTCACGCTGTCAGGGTCAGACAAACAGCGTGATCCCTTTAGGAGAAGCAAGTGTCGCTTGTTGACATTGAGTTTCCACAACCAATGTGGAACAAATGTATCGTGTTCTTGGAAGAAATCATGTCATCATGAACGCTCGCAAGTGCGAGGCCAATGAAGCCGACAGTGCAGCCTACGGAGCGCTAAAGCAATCGGTTGATTTGTACGTCCTTGTCTCAGGCCAGCTGGCTATAAAACTGCGCAAAACGTTGACTCCATTACCTGGATGGATGATTGATGACAACGAAACAGGTGAACTGAGCTCATCCGCGTGCAAGATCTTGGTGAAAGCGTTGTGGCTGGGACGCCTCGCGCGACCTGACATCATCAAGCCCATCGGGGATCTTGTGACGTGCGTTCCCGTAAAGTTTGCCCGTGATTCATAAATCCTTTATATATGCGCTGAGAGCTGCCTTCGGCGCTCGTTCTGCGCAGGCCCTTGCGGGCAAGGGGGGTCCTGAGAACATCTGAAAACATGACCCCTACGCCCCACTGGCATGGTTGTGTGTCATGCTTGTAGAGTTTGCTTGATTGGTAGGATTGAGGGTTGCATGCGCATGGATGCCTTTAGAAAAAGTGCTTTGCCCGCAAAATCAAGGGTTGGGAATCCCCTGAACGGCTGAGGAACGAGTAATCATACACCCCCCACTTCTTGTTCAGGGCGCTGTTGCTGGCGCCCGTTTGGGGTTTCTTGCTCTTTTGAGTTGTTTTGATATGTTCGAAATCAATCTTAGCATGTCTCAATGGCTCTATGGCTACGGCGTAGAGCCTTGATCGATGCCCAAGCTCAACTGCGGACCTTTAGGCAATCAGTTTGTATCACGTACACATATTGGCTTTTTACCGCCAAGACCTTGCTGCGCTTGCTCTCAGCACGTATTCGTACATTGTCTTGACCAGATATGTCCACAACAGTGTCAACCAGCAGGTCATCAGATTCTCGTTGCAAGATCAGGGCCAGTAGAGACTACAGTTGTGGCTACAGTTGCGGGACTCCCTTGTCGAGTTCATTCCGACGGTCGGCTCAACATTGCTACGGGGCCTTGACTTGCAAGGCTCCCACTTTTTGCAAACCCGGGTCACAATGGTCACAAATGGTCACAATGACCCAAGGACTGGACGCTGTCTATGGAGATGGCTTGGCAGGAGGCGATGGGAGCATATTGTTTTGTAATCATGAATGTCACCGGACACTGCCGCAAACCAGGCAGTCCTTTTGACACATTTGATACCCGGGCCTAGCTAGAAAAGCTTCAACATCATTCGCCCTGTCACCTGGTTGCCACATCATGAACGGCGTTTTGCAGCCTTCTTGTAAAAAAAGAGCTGAACACAGATATTGATATCGACTGAAGTCAAGCCGACGCCAAGAATAGCATGGCGTTCGCATAACTCACCAGAGCAAGCAGTTTGAAAGGACAAACTGCATTTGCTTTGTGTTTTCATGACTGTCCCACGTCATTTTGCTCATTGCAGGCCGACAGGTCTACTTGCTGAGTGTCCAGGGCGCGCTGGAAACATTGCAGAAATACTACGGCACAGTGGTCAGCAACAGGCTGGGAACACATTGGCCGTGTTAACGCCCCCATAAAACGAGCTGATTGGTCTTGTTTGCTCTGCGTGTTCACATGGCAAGAACCGTTTTGTAGAGGAATCTCCTTTTGGGAGCGTTTTTTGGGGTTGGGTGTTAATTTGTCGGTCACAACACATTTTCGGACTCAATGCCACTTTGGAAGCTGTTACTTGGGCAAGACGGAGACTGGCCAGGTGCTTTGCTTGCTGGAATTTTGCCGCCGCGTTTTACCAGGCAAGGGCATTGCCGCATATGGATGATGTAGTGGGGGCAGCCAAGAGAAGTCCACGTGCCTGGTATGTGTTCACAAAAGCTCAGGTTTACTTGGCATTCTGCGTCCGTGTTGCGGAAGTCACGGCGGTAAGAGTCTCGGCAACGCACACGCCTGAACCTTTGCGAACCATTGCCAAGGGCATGTGCGAGTCTGCGAATGGCCACGTCAGGCTTTCCGAATTAAACATGCATGAGTCAAGCGACATTTATCGACTTGAGTGGTGCCTAATCAAGCGTGTCTTGGACAAACGCTGCGTGTGAAAAGATGGGACAAACTCGGGAAAGAATGGAACAATTGGAAGCAGACAAGACACATTCGGCTGGGCCGGAAGCACGTGCAGGGATCAACCGGCTTTGTTTTGGTGTCTCCATCTCTCAAGCCCTGGGCTTGGCGTAGGGCTTGGTCGGTCGGTCGGTCGGTTGGGCGGCCTGGATCATCGTGTTGCGTGCGCCATTTTCTGTGTGCGAGCACTTTGGCTTTGCAGGCTTTGCAGCGTTTCAGCTTGTCCTTCCTGCGCATGGTGTACGTGCATGCGTGCGAGCGTGCGTGCCTGCGTGCATGCGTGTGTGCATGCGTGCGTGCGTGCGCGTGTGTGTGTGTGTGTGTGTGCGCTTGTGTCCGTTCTTAGCTTTCGCCAGCGCAAGTGGTTGATGTTTCCATGGCGATCTGCGTTGGCAGATTCCGTCTGAAGGCTTGCTTTAAGCACGCAGGGAGCATTAGTTTGACATGTCGCTAGGGAGATTTCGCCAGCCTTTGTGTTTGTTCTGCTCCGGGCTACTTTGCCGCTCACGTTCCGCGAGTTGGGCAAAATTTGCGTAAACAGCTTGGCCTTCTTTTGAAGGGGGGCCCAACCCTGGTGTGGTTGACCAGCGATCAGTGACTTTCGCAGAACGCTTCCAGGCCGTGGAGCACGGGCAGGTGCGGAGTATCACGGAGGAAGAGTTGGCCGGGCCCCCGTCTTTTCCGGAGCAGGTTCAAGCTTGAAGGTTTCGATGAGTTTTGCGTTTCCCATGTGCATGGATCGGCGTCTGCGCGGACTTGCGTGGTCGAGGCAAGTGGATTGGAGGTTCAAAAAACTCGAGAGTTCCAGTAGCAGTAGCAGTAGCAGTAGCAGTAGCAGTAGCAGTAGCAGTAGCAGTGGCAGTGGTAGCAGCAGCAGCAGTAGTAGTAGTTGTTGTAGGAGTAGTAGTAACAGCACTGCTACCGCTCCAACTGCCCTTTCCTCCGC
Source organism: Effrenium voratum (assembly GCA_963377175.1). NCBI lineage: Eukaryota > Dinophyceae > Suessiales > Symbiodiniaceae > Effrenium > Effrenium voratum. The sequence goes on along the minus strand of CAUJNA010000729.1, from coordinate 85,468 downwards.
ACTAACTTAGTCTACCCCATCCTCCAGTTCCACTCTGCCTTGTTAACTTACTAACTGGCGCACCTACTAACTTGCAAACTTACGCACTTGCTAACCGTCTAACTTGCTAACTTATCCTGATTGGCGCCCCTACCAACCTGCTAACTTACTCAATTGCTACATGTCTAGCTAACTTGCTAAGTTGCTAACTTGCTAACTTGCCAAGTTACTAACTTACCAACCGGCGTACACCGTATGCTGACTGTCTGGCATAACTTATTTTTGTGGGTTCCCAATCCTGAATTAATTTGTTTTTGACTCTCATCAAACTGTTCGTCTCACACCACCACAGATGGCCAAGCTTGTGGAAGGAACTGGGCTTTGATTGTAGCTCTTGGCGCGCACTCACATAAAGCACATCTACCAGGCTGATCCGGGCAGAGGATTGCACGGGCGCTGCAAATGCTACTGCTGCTGTTGAGGCGCAGGTGACGGTGCGGGCACGTCCGTAGGGTGCTCTAGGGCATGCAGTGTGGGGTGCTGCAGCGCCGGAGTGCCGAACGAGATTGATGGCAGGGTTGGGGCGTTTTTGGGGTGTGGTTTTCTTGCAAGCTTGATGTCAGGGATGCAGGGGGGAGTGGGAGCGCAATATTGGCGTCGTGTGCTCTGGGGGCTGCTGTTTGCTGCGCTCTTCGAGTGGTGCTGTTAGAGGTGCTGGTGTGCAATCATCCCGTTTTTCCGCTATTTGGGGGGCTACTCAGCCCAACGAGGAATGCAAGAAAGCTGCAAACAGCTTGGTGTTGCTCTCAGGAGTGGGTGGTTGCAAAGCCAGCTGACTTCCAGCTTCCTCAGCAACACCAAGTGCGTCTCTGCTGCAGGGAGAAAGCGTTGTCAGTACAGCCGCACGTGCAAGCGTTCCAAGTTGCAGTGCAGCCTGGCCGGTGCGATGGGTGAAATTTGGTGTAGGGCTGGCAACCAGCAGGGTGTGCTTTGCGATGAGTTGCGCCAGTTTTTGCGTGGACCGTTTCCTTTCCTTCAAGGCAGGCGGCGATGCGGATGCAGCACTTCACCAGACGGGAAGGCCAGCAGGGAGCCCAAGATCAGGGTGAAAATGGGAACATGCTGAGGCGCGCGTTCGACCCATTCCATGTGACGCCAGGCAGGGTGTTCTGGGGCGATGGGGCGATGACTTGCAAGTCCTCATGACAATGTGCGTACTTGCGATGTTTTTGTTTCAATCGCGCAAACTTGAGATGTGTTTTTGGGGTTTCTTATTCTTGCATTTGAGTTTTCTGTCTCTTGCGTGGTTTTTGAGTTTTGTGTTTTTGAGTTTTCTGTGAAGCGTGGTTTCTATTTCACCGCTTACATCATATTAATATTCTAAGTCAATATTGCCTTCGGTCATTGTCAGCGAATTAATATGTATGCAAAAACTCCTTAACCTTTTTACACACGTGTTGCTCCGCCGCGCATCATTTAACTTATGTCGAAGAAGCTCGTCCTCCGTGCCTATGGCTCGAGGATGTGCTTGAGCAGGCGCGCTTCGTTGTCAAGCGGCGCTTGTGGCAGAACTGGTAAGGGCAGACCTGTACCAGTTTGGTTCTGCCTCCGAAAGCGCTTGCCTTGCCTCCAAGTAGCTGCGGCTGTTTCGAACCACCTGTGAAAATCTTGCGCAAACTATGAAGCAGGCTTGTCGGCTTGAGGCTTCTGAGCCCGGATTCAGGACCCCTTCAGAAATGAATATCACCTACGTCGCAGATCTGTCTGAGCAAAGCTGAAACCTGAGGGTTCTGTTCTGTGCATCAACTGATATCTCGCAATTGCCCTGTTGGATTGACATCTGGTGCCTGTTATGATTTCCAAGGCTATGTGTCGTCCCTTGGAAGTTATCGCGTCGGAGCCACCTCTGATGTTGACAGGAGTCCCTACATTCAATCCTGCAAGCGCGGAGCATTGGCTGAATCTTGTACTTCCTACAAAGATCTCAAGAACACGAATCTTTCCTTTTCTGACAGAGTTCCAATGTGTTTGTTCTGGTATGGACGAAAGGTCTGCCACAAACCTGTTCTCTGATGGCCCCTCGACTGCAGGCTCAGGAGGAGTCTTACCTGCGATTCTCAACGGCTGGGAGGCTGATGGCTGATCGTTCTGCAAAGATGCTTTTTCATGGGGCATAGGTCTCACTTAAAACTAGAGGACGATTGGCCCGAAAGCATTTTTCCCCAGGTGCTCATCCAGCCGCGGAGACACCTTTTTACATCGCTGCGGCGAGCGTGTCTGCACGCGGCGATGCTCAATGTGTATGGTCACATGAGAGCTCGATCTCATCGTCCTACGAGAGGAAACATGGCAGTGCTCGATCCCACATATTTACATCCGTTAAAACAAGAAGAGTAAAGCTCGTAAAGCAAAGCAATCAATAGCAAAGCTTACACGACGGCCACAGTTTCTGCAAAGCACGCTCGCGCAACTTAGCTCTGTGCAAGATGGCTCTGCGCAGCTTGGCTCCGTGAAAGTTGGCTCTCGCGAGTGGCTCTCGCAACTGGCTCTGTGCAAGTTGGCTCTGCACGAGTCTGCTCGGCGCAATGTGCTTTGCACGAACTGTGCCGCGCGATTTATCACGAAAGTGGTCTGCGCAAGCTGCATTGTTCCAGGCTGCTGCGCGCAAGTTGCTCTCTGCAAGCTGCTGCACGCAAGTGCTCTGTGCAAGTTGCTCTGCGCAAGTGCTCTGAGCAAGTTGCTCTGCGCAAGTGCTCTGCGCCAGTTGCTCCGTGCAAGCGCTTTGCGCATGTGCTCTGTGCAAGTTGGTCTGTGCAAGTTGGTCTGTGCAAGTTGCCCTGCGCAAGTGCTTTGTGCAAGTGCTCTGTGCAAGTTTCTGCGCAAGTTGCTCTGCGCAAGTGACTCTGCGCAAGTTGCTCTGCGCAAGTGCTGCCGGAGCTGTGGGAATGTACTTCGCGTACTATTTTTGACTGAAAGGTTGCGATTTTCCAGCCGGAGCTGCGGGAGTGTGCTCCGCGTACTACGTTTGTACTTAAAAGTTGCGATTTTCCAGCCGGAGCTGCGGGAGCGCGCTCCGCATGCTACGTCTGTACTTAAAAGTTGCGATTTTCCAGCCAAAGCTGCAGGAGCACACTCCGCGTACTACGTTTGTACTTAAAAGCTGCGATTTTCAAGCCGGAGCTGCCGCGGACCAGGGGCGAATCGAACCCGCGACCGCGGAATTGCGAAAGCAGGCGCGCAAACCGCGAGACAACTTCCAAAGGCCGTTTCGCGAGAAACAAAATCGCACGGCGCCGCAGCGAGAGCGCTTCGACACGCACGATCTCCGCAGAGGGTTCGCCGAGACTAAGAAGAATTCGTACGGCGCCACAGCGAGAGCGCTTCGACACGCACGATCTCCACAGAGGGTTCATCCGGGAATGTCAAAAACGCCTCGACCACGCCGATCTCCGCAGAGGGTTCATCCTGGAATGTCAAAAACGCAAAAAACCTCGAGTTTTTGCACCTCGGCCACGCCGATCCCCGCAGAGGGTCGCGCGCGCACCGACAAAAACGCAAAAACAACTCGAGTTTTTGCACCTCGACCACACCGATCCCCGCAGAGGGTCGCATTCCCGATCGTCGGCAACATCCCCACCCCCCGCCAAGAAAGAGATTCTTAATACCGAGCTCTTTCTCTTTCTTTCCCGCGCGTTAAGTACTCAACCTAACTTACTTAACCTAGCTTACACAGCTGCTAACGCCGAGCCTCTACACCTAGCTTAGCTTAGCTCTATGCACCTAGCTCTATGCACCTGGCTCGATGCACTTCGCTCTTTGCACTTGGCTCTGTGCACTTACTGAGCTCTGTGCACTTGGCTCCTTGCACCTCGCTCTTTGCACTTCGCTCTGAGCACTTGGCTCTATGCGCTTGGCTCTTTGCACTTGGCTCTGCGCAAGTAACTCTATGCTGGTGACTCCATGCTGGTGACTCTGTGCAAGTATCTCCATGCTGGTGACTCTGTGCAAGTATCTCCATGCTGGTATCTCCATGCTGGTGACTCTGTGCAAGTATCTCCATGCTGGTAACTCTGTGCAAGCTACTCTGTGCTAGTAACTCTGCGCGAGTATCTCCATGCTGGTATCTCCATGCTGGCGACTCTGTGCAAGCTACTGTGCGCAAGTTGACCAAGAGTTCCTGATATCTCCATGCTGGTGACTCTGTGCAAGCTACTCTGCGCAAGTTGACCAAGAGCTCCGCACGGAAGAACCCTTCGCAATGCTTTCGGGAAAAAACAATCTTGAGACTGGTTCCAAGAGCAAGTCCTACCATCGCTCCAGCAAGCGAAAAAACCGTGCCCGGACAACCAAATGGGTTGAATCTTTGATTCGTTCTCTTGCCAGTAGAACATCTTATCTCCTACCTGAAGAGGCTTGGAGCTCCTCTCTCCTGATGTCTTGCGTTGACAACTGTTGGATCTGGATCGCTGTCAATTCTTCAGCAGTCTTCTCTTTTGTAAATTGTGTCGGCAAGATCTCAGTGGATGAGATCTGATGGTCGTTGTCCGAACGCAAGCTCCAACTGTCTGATGTCTGACCGGACCGTTGCAGCGGCTTTCGCGAGTTGGTGTGTGACCTTCTTGAGTGAGTCAGGCGCTGGTTCCTTCTCCGCGTGATCTTGAGGTGGGCTTTCAAGAGTCGGACTGCTGCTTCAGCTCGAATTGGCCAAGGTGTGTGAGAGATCGGTGTTTGACACAGTGCTCCCGCGTTTCTGTCACGAGAGCCTGATCTTGTTGCTCCTTCGGAAGGGTTTGAGGCCACCTTGTCGGCCACTGCTCTCTCACCTTTGGATTTTCCTGTTCTTCTTCCTGATCCCAATGCCTTCCTGACTGCGTAATGCCCAGAGTCTCCCATGAAACCTTGGCTTCCGTCTCCAACCCAAAAGCCTTCCTCGTTCTCTTGCTCGAGAATGTAGAAGATGTTCTGACGTCCAACTCCGGTTGGTCGGAGTATTGGGTTGTTCGGGTCGTGATGAAGAGATCACGGTGCTGCGTTTTCAGCATCATATGTGTAGTTCTCAAGCTGGATGTTCCGCCACGACATTGCGCTGACCAACCTTTCTCTCTGTTGATCTGTGAACTCACCCTGCGTTATGAAAAACTGTGCAATGCGATTGTCATTGAACGGGAACGCGCCACGGTGTCGCTGAGCCATTCGTTCTGTCTTAAGTTTTCTCAGCAAGATGCCAAATTCGGACATGAAGGTGAGAAACTCGGAGTTGCGTCTTCTGTGATGAAAGAAACTGAGGAGTTGAGATACACGTTCGTGGCTCCCTTCAGGAAGCCTTCTTCAGCGTAATTTCGAAGTAGTTTCCGTTGGATCTGTGAGCTGTGCGTCGTCGAGTAGCTCGCAACACACTCGTGAGACGTTCTGGCGCCACTATTGTGAATGCGACCCAGTCGTCACCCAGTTCTTCCAATCTGCCAGCTGACTCTTCCGTCGTGCGATTCAGTGTCTCTTGTCTGCTGCCGGTAGGACGGCCTGCGCTTGTGTAGGCTTCCATGAAGCCTGATGACATCTGGTTCTCAACTAACCTTCAAGGAGAAGATACCCCACTGTGGTAGCAGTCTCTGAGGATTGTGTTGTGTTGGAAGTTTCTGGTGTATGGATTGAGCAATGCGAAGCAAGCTTCCTTTTCAATGAACGTTATTCTACCAAAAGGGCCTAGAGCCAAAGCATCATAGGGATACACGAATGATTGCGTGAAGGGGTGGGGTGGGGGGGGGGGGGGGTTAGGGGGCGGCGTGTGTTTCTTTGTGTCTTGCCAGCCTCTATCGACGAATCGCGCCCCTACAGTCACGTACTCAGATTGTCAGGTGGTTTTTCCCAACATGCATGGCGGCTGGCTCCATTCATTGTCCCCATGTCATCGGCTAGCTCCACTGACGCGTCGCCAGGACACTCATAGCAGCGTGATTTTTTTCGGCACGGTTGTAGGACATGTCCAAGGCCTTGGGAAAGACGTCTCTGTTTTGCAGAAACTCTCGGTGATGAAGCGCCAGTGATCCAGCAAAGTAGCGCAGGCAGAAACAGGGAATGTTACTCACTGCACAGACCAGCAGGGCAGTGCGCGCAGTTCTTTTTTGGCCATCATGTTGTTGTCCCAAGGGTCAAATTTGCCGAGCGTGATAGTTTGGGCGCACGTGCCAGGATTCTCCGGCTCAGCTCGCGCAGGGGCGCGGCGAGCAGCCCTTGTAGATTAGGTCTAAGATGAATTTGTTACATCATACATTGGGAAGATCCCGGAGCTTTCAGCACACCGAAGAAAAACGCACTTGGGTCAAGCCTCCCGTGTGGCCTGCTCATTGCGTCACCTTCGTGCACCCAAGCCAATCACTTCTTTACTTTACAGTCCAATCTTGCTTTTGCAGATTGTGTCAGCTAGGAAGCTCCTGGTGTTCTCGGTACAATAAAGTCAGTTGGATGCTGTTTTGCATTCGTCAAGCTCAGTCTGCGCTATGCGTGATGTGCTTAGCGGGTCTGCCAGTTCCAAGCGCTGACTCATGGGGGCCAAAGCCATCCCGTCAGCGCGCATGCGAATTAGTTTGCACGCTTAATGGGCAAAACCACAGTGGCAATTCACTGATCAGCTGGGAACAGGCCCTGTCCTGTCCAGATCCAAATAAGTTATGGTCCTGCACAGCTCCCTAGCCTCGAACGCGGAACGCGTGAGGAAGCTTGTCCCATGTCACAGTGCAAGTGTGTTCTGTGTGTGTGTTGTGTGCACGTCAAGACTAGTGTGTGGCGTTTGTGCATCCCTGTGTGTCTGTGAGTGCGGGTTGGTTGCTCGGCATACCAAGGAAACCAGCCATCTTGTCCGCTTTTTCATTTTTTCCTAATTTCGGAGCCGGGGACAAGCTTGAGCAGGCTGCAGGTGTAGAGCCCTCACTGGTATGCGATGCTGCGGGCACGCAATTGGGATGGCCGGAAAGTTTAATTGCTGGTGTCCTGCAACGTATTCGATTTGTGGCCAACAGCAGTCAAACTCCCCCAGCTGCTCAATTCACACATACAGATGAATCGTCCCAGGTTTGCAACTCAACGGAAAAGCGTTTTCTTACTAACGCGCTGGTGATGATGGGGGTTTCGGCCAATTGAGTCTGCTGACTATTGCGACATCTACTTTGAGACCGCGAACAAGTAGTATCCTTTGCTAAGCCACTGGCGATGTGGGGGTGTCAGCCGCTTTGGTCAACAAAGGACATTCAAAGGCAGACCGAGTCATATTGGGCTTTGAACACCGCAGTTCCGCAATTCGTTTTGTGAAGATGATTGCCCTGACAAGCTTGAATCTTGATTCCAAACACACTTCAATGCGCTTAAGCGTTTTGGCTTCGAGCAGTACTGGATTGATGACTCAAAATTAGAGCTCTGACACTTATGAACCTTGACCCAGACAAGCTGAACCGCGCTTGAAAACGCCCTCTTCAGCTTTAAAGCACTTCAAACATTGCTCAAACCTTGGACCCGGTCAAGCTGCTATGCTTGCTTCATCATGCTGCGCTCCACCCGTGGCAGTGGTTTTGTATCAAGTTATGTGGATGAGTCTTGGCATGTTTGCCATTGCAAGTGTGCAACGGTTATGTGTCTTTCTTTCCCTTTCTTCTGATGAGGCTAAAACCAAAGCTTGAGTGCTTCGGGGTGGGGGTGGGGGGGTCTCGTTTGCACACATAGATCCTTCGCGGACACACAGTACATGCGTTGCAGGACATTAGAGAATGGGCGCTACTCCCGGCAGATGTCCGTTTGGTGCCCTGACACACAAGAGTCCAGCGAGACTTCCCCCTCCCGCAACTCCACCTTGTTGAAAAGTAGAATGTCGCCACGCAATCCATCCAAAACAATGGCACAGTTTAGCTGAACAGTTTATGGGAGGGTCTGTTGGACTGTGCAGGTGTCACTTCTGCGACCCATATTCACTCTCGAGGTTTGCTGGATGAGAGCAGATAGATCCAGACGATTAGAACTTTCTATTTGCTCTTGGTCCAGTGGACCATCATGCCCTTGCGAACGGTTCGCTTGGAGGAAGCCGTCGCTTATATTGCAGTCGCTGTCGCAAGGAAACATGTCACTCGTATCACTCCCGAAAGAAATTTGTGTTTACACAGTTTCCACAGTTTGGCCAATTCATGTCAACCCTTCGTTTTGACATGTTTGAAGCGGAGGGCGGTTCTGAGCTTCGTTCCTCCAGTCATTGGTGGAGCAAAAGCGTTGCAGACAGTGTGGCGCGCAGTCAGAACATTTGGTCAGGTGCATTTGATTTGGGGAACTCGTCCTTTACCCGAATCTCATTGCTGCTAGAGTCTCCAAGAGCCATGCCTTGGCAAGTCTCAGGTTTGCTGCTCTGATGATGGGCCAGGTCAAATTGAATAGGAAGAAGCTGTCGCTAGCGGCCGTTAAACATGAGCAGTCTGAATTCTGAATCTCACGGTTTGTGTTCCTTATTTCGGGCCTGCCAGGCAGTTCCGTCAGCTTTTGAAGCACCTTGCATTTGGGCAAGCCAAAGTAGTCGAGCGATTGGTCTTGGGCGAGGCTAAGGCCGAGACCGAGATGGTGAGCGAGGCAAACGCCGAGGAGCAATGTGAAGTCTTGAATCTTGGAGCTTCCAGGAATGAAAGGTTCGACGTTTGATGATCTTCTTCAAGGCATTTCTTCAAGTATCCAAAAATCAGAGGAACCCAGCGCAGCCACTGAAGCAAATGCAAACAAACAGGTGGAGGGTCACCCGGTTGCGCCCAGCAAGGCAAATGCTTTGCAGAGGAACGCAGGGTAATGGGTACCCCTGGTTTGTCCCCGTGTTCAAGGTCGACAACGTTTGGGCAAGCCCCAGAAACTGCGACTTTTTGGAGCTCCGCCTGATTAATTTGGACCCCTTCCTCGTCCTCTTACTTCTGGCAAAAAGGAAAGCCTCTTATTCTTGGATCTGAGATTGCTTCTATAGCCAGTTTATAGAGTTTTAATACACGGGTGAGGGGGGGTGGGGTGATGCCCACTGCCTGGGGTATCTTGTCCCGAAGGGAACCGCCACCTTGTGGTAGTAGAGGATCTTTATTTGGTAGGTCCCTGGATCTATTCTGGAGAGTCCAAGTGTCAATACTGATGGATTGATACTGGATTGGCCCTGGTAGATTATATATTGTGGATTACCCTGAAAGTGGTCCGCCCTAGTACCTTTGCATCACGGATGCAATGGCTCAGTGAGCTATGTACATCTGATGTGTGACATGAAAGGCCTTGAGCCAAAATGGTTGCATGTTGGCTTCTTGGCCTTTGACCGTAGCCATTCAAGTGTGTGCCGTAGCCATAGATGTGCCAGTGACAGACAAGATATATATCTTGTGAATCTTGTCAGAATCAAAATACTGTATTCGTGAGATCGTAGTCCGGTTCTTGTTGTTGGTAATCCTGCTGCTCAGTGAATAGTGGTCGCCCAATGGATTCAATTGCAACGGTTCGTGAATTCCATCTCCTTATCATTGTAGAATGCTGTTGCATCAGGTCGGAGAGCGTTGTATGCTGCTTGGGATGCGAGGTTGTCGATCCACCTGATCTTGGGTGCAACGGCGCCTTTCCTTTCTCGTTCCTGATATGTTCCGTCATAATCTGGAAATACAAACGCGATTTCAAATCGGGATTTCCCATGTTTCGGAAACATAGTCATTAAGAAAATGAGGGGCTTGTTGCCCAGGAAATTCCTTGCATCGCTGATGCTGCACAGTGCCTCGAAGAGCTCGCAGGATCCATCAAAATTAACCCGGATTTTTCTTTTGAGCTCCTTGGTGCTTCTCTTGTTTGGATCATGTCGCAGGAATCGGGAGAACAATCGGGTCAATCTCTCTACTCTTCAGAGGATGGAGTGGACAATCTGCTGTGTATTGGGAGAAATACCTGTAGATGGATTCTGCATTCATGATGGTCCTTCTCGTGTCGATCTGCTTGTTGTGGCATACCGTCGGAATGATGTCGGTTCCGTAATCATCCGGATCGGCGCTGGTGTGGCAACAGATCCTCTTGATGTAGTCCAATGTATGCACGCTCCGTGTGTTGCCCGTGTCCTTGGAAGGTAGGGTACCACCAGACATCGAGTCGCGCCACAAGCCAGAAAACCTTGTCTCCGTGTTTCTCTCATGTTCAGGAACGAAGTGGAAGTTTAGGATGGTGGAGCGTTCCTGATAGTAGCCCTGCCGTAGCTCAGGAATCGACTGTTCCAAAATGGATGAGGATGATTGGAATGCTTCAGGGGGGAATTATCATCCTTTCAGGCTTGTTCAATTTGGTCCATTTGGGTTGATCGATGCATGGAGGAGGAGCCTTCGTTGTTGGTCTTCTGGGCAATGGCCCGGTTGTCGAGATAGTCACCGGACTCCGTCTCCTCATCAATGGCGCCCTGAGGCTTTGATCGAAGCGTTGGTGGATTCATCGGCATTGCCTTCTGCTTGGGCTGGTGGCGTTTGTCGGAGAGTTTCTTTCTGTGTGTCGGATTCTTGCGCCGTGGAACCGGGTTCTCGATCAGAATCGGCCTGGTCCATGTCGACATCCTTGGTTGCCTGAGGCTTGGATGGTGCTCAATCTTCCTCAATTCATCTGCTCCATGGGGATGTCATCGAGTTCTTCTTGTTCATCATGGACAGGAGAATCCCTCAATGGTGATGCCCTTCTCTTTGATGCAGGCATCGGTGTCGGTGACTTCCGAGGTGCCAGTCCGAAGATATTGCTGAGAAATGGCATATCGACACAGGTATTGTACATACAAGATCGAATTGGTCGGGATGTTGAAAGCGAAATCGGCTGCGGATGCAGACACATATTTCTTGAGTTTCAAGAATGTCTGAATGTATAAGGTCAACACGGCATTGAGGAATTGAGAAAACAAAGCGGAAACACACGCATCAAATTCGGTGAACATGTCGGTCATGCACAGGTTCCCCAAGAAGCAAACATGGATTCTGCTATACCGACTCCTGCGAAAGCAAAGATGTCGGGTCCGTGCTTCGTGTTGTGTGCGCGCGCCACTCAACCAAGAATGCCTTGTTCTGCAACCTGGTACGAAATGGCGGATGTGCATCGACATTGAACAGGTTGCCCGTGAGGGACGGCCTTAATGAGCTCATCTGGCTTTGCTGAGTGTTTCGTCAGCGACGCGGCTAGGCAATCTTCGCTTTGTACATGCGCAAGATCATGCATCTGTCCGCCTTTACTTTCCTCTTGCAACATTTAGATCAAGTGCATGGTTTCCTTCTGTTCTGGTTGATGGGTCGTTGATGTTGTCGTGACCAAATTGGTTGCATCAGTCCGAATGTGAACATCGGCGATTTCGCTTGTAATGTCTGACCAGAGACCGCGAAGAAACAAAACTAAGCCGTAACAACGCATGAGTCCGAGCAATTCTGCAACAGTTGTGGACATGGTTGTAGCGGTGAGCTTATGCGTCTCGTAATCAACCAGTGAACCTCTCGAGTTCGATGTTCCTCGTCGGAGATCTTGTTCCTCTGCAAGAAACATACTGGGATAGGGTCGTACTTACGCTGGAGTTATAAGTGACTTAGCACTTAGCTTGGACTTATAAGTAACTTATCTTGAACTTAGAAAAGAGGTTTTTCTAAGTCCGCTAAGTTCATTCTAAGTTCATTGAGTTTGCAAACACATGCGTTTTGAAGCATGGCAGTGATGAAGCATTACGCGCTGGAAATCACACATTTTCGTGTGACTCAACGCAGCAGGGCAGGCGCGCGCGCATGCAGTTTACGCTGTTTGTTCGCGCTGCTTCGCACGCTTGGCTCGATGGAGCCGGAGCATTTTTTGCACTGATTGACTCGGTTTAATTTTGTTGTGCGATAATCGTTTCTATATAGTGTCTCCGCTGGCAGCCGGTCCGCCTTCATATAGTCGCATGGGGTGCTTTCTCCGCCGGCGGCCGGTCCGCCCATTTTGCTTTTCTCGTTTGATGATATATCATTGTAGCGGTGGTTCCGCTGGCGGCCGGTCCGCCAAGCTTTTTTTGCCACGTTCATTTTCATTTCGAGATGGCACTTGAAGCGGTTGTCCGCTGGCGGCTGGTCCGCCCAGGAATTGTTCGGCGTGATTTTTATTTCGAGATGGCACTTGAAGCGGTGGTCTGATGGCACCTTGCGATTTTTTGCATGTTTGGATTGTGAGTGCGCGGATGAAAGGCTGCAAGACTCAATCAAGGCTCCAGAATCCAGACTGCTGACTGCAAACTCCAACTCCAGACTGCAGACTCCAGACTGCAGACTCCAGACTGCAGACTCCAAACTGCAGACTCCAGACTGCAAACTCCAGACTCCAGACTGCAGACTCCAGACTGCAGACTCCAGGCTGCAGACTCCAGACTGCAGACTCCAGACTGCAGACTGCAGACTCCAAACTGCAGACTCCAGACTGCGCAAACTCCAGACTGCAGACTCCAGACTTCAGACTGCAAACTCCAGACTCCAGACTGCAGACTCCAGACTGCAAACTCCAGGCTCCAGAGTGCAAACTCCAGACTCCAAACTGCAGACTCCAGACTGCAGACTCCAGACTGCAGACTCCAGACTGCAGACTCCAGACTGCAAACTCCAGACTCCCGATGCAGACTCCAGACTCCAGACTGCCAACTCCAGAATCAAGACTGCAGACTCCAGGCTCCAGAATGCAAACTCCACAGACAGACAGACTCCAGACTCCAGACTCCAGACTGCAGACTCCAGACTCCAGACTGCAGACTGCAGACTCCAGGCTGCAGACTCCAGACTGCAGACTCCAGACTGCAGACTCCAGACTGCAGACTCCTGACTCCAGAATCCAGACTCCTGACTCCAGAATTCACAGTCCAGACCCCAGAATCCAGCATCCAGACAGCCCCGCCCCAAAGCCCGGAAAGGCCGGTGCAGTTTTTTCGAACTTAACAAAACTTAACTTAACTTAACCTGGGCGGGTCGTGTGGAGCCGTGGAGTCCCTATTGTAACTCAATCAACTTAACTGCCAAACTTTCCCCGTGAGGCCCAGTTGCGTCACCACGACTTAACATAACTTAACTTGGCCCCGTGGCCGAATTCCACCACAAAATGATCAGGATCCTGGAGCCAGGAGTCATTGTGTCTGGAATCTGGAATCTCGAGTCTGCAGTCTGGATTCTGGAGTTGGCAGTCTGGACTCTGCAGTCTGGAGTCTGCAGTCTGGAGTCTGCAGTCTGGAGTTTGCAGTCTGGAGTCTGGAGTTTGCAGTCTGGAGTCTGCAGTTTGGAGTCTGCAGTCTGGAGTCTGCAGTCTGGAGTGTGGAGTTTGCAGTCAGCAGTCTGGATTCTGGAGCCTTGATTGAGTCTTGCAGCCTTTCACCCGCGCACTCACAATCCAAACATGCAAAAAATCGCAAGGTGCCATCAGACCACCGCTTCAAGTGCCATCTCGAAATAAAAATCACGCCGAACAATTCCTGGGCGGACCAGCCGCCAGCGGACAACCGCTTCAAGTGCCATCTCGAAATGAAAATGAACGTGGCAAAAAAAGCTTGGCGGACCGGCCGCCAGCGGAACCACCGCTACAATGATATATCATCAAACGAGAAAAGCAAAATGGGCGGACCGGCCGCCGGCGGAGAAAGCACCCCATGCGACTATATGAAGGCGGACCGGCCGCCAGCGGAGACACCGCTATAGAAACGATTATTGGACAACAAAATTAAACCGAGTCAATCAGTGCAAAAAATGCTCCGGCTCCATCGAGCCAAGCGTGCGAAGCAGCGCGAACAAACAGCGTAAACTGCATGCGCGATGGCTCACTGCGCGGTCCTGCCGCGATGGCTCACTGCGCGGTCCTGCCGCGATGGTCGCTGCGCGGTCCTGCCGCGATGGTCGTTGCGCGGTCCTGCCGCGATGGTCGCTGCGCGGTCCTGCCGCGATGGTCGCTGCGCGGTCCTGCCGCGATGGTCGCTGCGCGGTCCTGCCGCGATGGCTCGCTGCGCGGTCCTGCCGCGATGGCTCACTGCGCGGTCCTGCCGCGATGGTCGCTGCGCGGTCCTGCCGCGATGTGTTTTCCAAACATGGAAGCGGCCCCGCCGCCGCTACGCCGTGTTCCGCCCTGCGCGGTCTAGCCGGGAGCGACCGTACGTCTCGAAAAATGATGCGCGCGCGCGTAGTCCGGTGTCAGGCTTTCTCTCTCGTTCAGCGATGTGGTCCGCAACATGTCAGGGGTAGCGCACGCGTGCTTTTTCGCACGCAGGCAGACACGTAGACTCAGCGAGGTAGACGCGTTTGGGACATTGCTTCGCAAGCGCTGAATGACCGAAGGCTGTTTTCCTCAAATGGTGCTAAAAAGCTAAGTCCCAGCTAAGTTCATTCTAAGTCCCGGCACCCGGAACTTAGCTCGAACTTATAAGTGGGCCTATCTAAGTTAAACATAGACAAGTAACTTATAACTATCCTCGGACTTAGCAAACTTATAAGTCCACTTGTCCCACGTTATAAGTCCACTTGTAGTAACTTATAACTCAAGTTATAAGTACGACCCTATCCCAGTAGCATGTGCGCGTTGGGATGACTTATCTTCATTGTTGCGAAAGGATGCATCTGGATAACCAAGTGATGGTTCTGACTGTTTTATTGATGGCGCGAACGTCCTCAATGGTCGGCGATGCTGCCGTGGATGAGCCTGGAGAATTGGTAACCAATGTGGAATTGTGTCCGCGATTGTAACCAGTTGATCTGACCTAGAACACTTCTGTGGCATCTGTGGCGTGAGTGGAGTGTCATCTTTCAAGCACTTGTCGAATGTAATCTCCTGAAGTTCGTCAAGGGCAACGTTCTGGTGAACATTGATGTACCAACCGTGTTTGTCTTCATGCTTCCATTGGATGCGTTGCCCCACGTCATCGCCGGTCGTAAGAAGATCATCAACACGAAGGGATAGAGCTCCATGAACTTGTCGATTCTTGGCGTTGTTCCCGGAAACAGGATCCATGAGGTGATCAACTGCGCTTTCTAAATCGAATGGGTTGGATGATTTCTTTTCGCTGATCGGTGTGGATTTCGGAAGCTGTTATGTACAACGATCTGCTCGTGCTGGCACTAATCCGTATGAACGGAGTGCCGAATCTAGGATGTTCCACCATCTGCGTGGTGCGTCGTCCAGCCCGTAGGCAGGCTTCTTCATGCGAGCGCCGGTGTGTGGGGGTATCCCATTTCGGGAGGGAGTGGAAGACCAAGGCTCGTTTTGGTCCTCAGGGTTTTCAGGATAAGCAGAAGAATGGTCAGCAGACAGGCAGTCCTGCTGCATCCAGGAATGGTTTCCGCCTTGCGATTCAAGCAGCCGCAAACAAGGGCTGGAACATCTTTCATAACGGTTTGAAGACAGCGCCTCTCCAAGGAGAAGCATATGATCAAAATCGTGACATCATTTGCAGAAAGTTTCCGTCCTTGTCTCGCTGTAGGGTAAGAACTCAGCGACCGCTTCCTTCCGCTTCTTGCCAATGAGTGCGGATGTGGATGAAGCCTTGAAGGATTATTGCTTGGATGAGTACAAGACTAAGAGTGCTCGGTCATCGTCAGTCATGTTTTTGCACAATTGATCAACATGGTTCTTGTCTGTGTATTTCTGATGAGAGAAACCACTTCTATAGGACGGTCTGAAGGTCCCTTTCACGCCAAGAAGGTTTCAATGTCTCTCGGAGCCGCAAAGATCCTGTATTAGCACAGATCTTCTGTTCGGCTGTCATGAATGACCAATGTGCTTCATCGAGAACAAGATCGGCTTTTTGATCATCGTGTAGCCTTGTCCTCCGAGAGTCTTCGGATTCGCCATCTTCTTGGTCAGTGTATTGTAAGGTTTTCTGTGAACATCCAGTGCCGGATGAAGTTGGAACATAAAGAATGAGCTCTTCCTCACTGTCGGAATCCATCAGTACATTGGCTGGATTGTTCGGATCGAGACGGGGTGAAGCTGCAGGTTTGTTTTTGGGAGATGATCCAGGCAAACTTGGATTTTACCTTTCCAAGTTTTCTGCTTCTTTGGTGGACTGCTCTGCGCCGCTCTGCGCTGGGTGAGTTGTTTCCTCTTGCTCAAGGCGAGGCTTGAAGATCATTATCTTCTGCTTCAGGGTTCGTCAGGATTGCTGGAGGTGAAGGTACCACGACAGTCGGAAGTTTCGGTTGACTGTTTTTGCCGTTTGCCCGCATAACCCCGCGGCAGCGGTGGATCTACCGGACTGTCTGGCGAGACCCCTAACAGCGCAGGTGGCATGGTGATCGGGTCAATGATTCTTATCAGGCTGATCTGGAGGATCCTGCGGTGGTGGGATGATCCACCAGGTGGCTGCTGGTTGTCAGTTGACAAGGTTCATCTGGCGGATCCGAGGGATCCGCCCTGGCGCGTCCGAAAAGGAGTGATGAACGGAGGTTCGGATTGTAATCTTCCCAATTGCATTTTGATGCAGGCAAAATTCTGTGCAGCTGATCGGGTTGCCACAGCGCTATGCATGCGTCGCCCGGAGGTCATGCGGTAGGCATGTTAATGCCAATTGTTTGGACATATGCCCCGCATGCACCGTACTGAGTGGATGAGATGCAAAGTTGTCTTAACTTCTGGCAACCATTCCACATTCTCTGACATTGCCAGTCGTTTGGATCCTGTCGAAAAATGTCGATTTCAGTCCCTGGAGGGTACAGCTTCATGGTCTTCTGAAACTTTTGGACTAACGAATCTTGGAGGGCCAGTGGTTGAACATTCTTATTGAAGGGAAGGTAGCGTTGCTGCTGCTAGTCATGTTGAACCCCTTGTCAATGGCTTCCATTTCTTTCCTGAGAAGGTCAATCTGTTGATTGGTGAACGGCTTGAAGAAGGTACACTTCGTTATCAAGCGGTTTCACCTTCAGGTGGCGCAGGATGATGTGAGCGAGATCCTGGCAAAGCTGGAAAGGGTAAACCTGTGCCAGCTTTGTCCTGCTTCCGAAAGCGAGATTCTTTGGGCTGAAAAAACCATTAGAGATAAGTTTAAAGCCAGCGATAGAAACGAAAGAGAGAAAGAAGAAACAAATGAACCAAGAAAAGAAGGAAGGAAGGGAAGGGAGAAGGGAGGAAAGGAAGAGAGCAAGGAAAGAAGAACAGGATAGAAAGAAAGCAGGGAAGAAAGACACAAAAAAAGGAAAGGATGAAAGAAAGGAAAAGGGCGAGAAAGAGAGAAAGAAGAGAAACGAAGAAGGGACAGGGACATGGGAAGAATGAAAGAAGGAACGAACAGAACAAAGAAACACAATGAGGGGAAACAAGTTAACAATGGACGATGACAAACAGCAAGACGAGGGAAAGAGAGGAGAACACAAAGAGAAACCACTACAATTCTGCCATTTGAAACGTCCGCCCCCCGTGGTGTTCCAGTCTGCTCCGTAGCGTACTGATTCTGGATAAATTGGTCCCGTCGGATGCAGAGACTTGAAGCTGTGTTACTCTTGCACACTGCCTGAGAACCCACTCCTTGGCACTTTGAAACCACTGAAGCCTGCCGTTGGATGATGGGGCGTCGAGGCAGTTGCTATAGTCGAAAGAATGAACGGCTCATTGTTCAAAGCGAAGGAAAACACGCAAGTGTTTGACACATGTAATGCACGTAACCCAAGCAAACTTTGCCAAGGAGGCTAATTTAACGGAACACTGTGATGGCCTGCGCCCGCTCAAGCTGACAAGTCAGCGCGTGACAGCTGCGGCGTGAGCAGGCCAGCAGCTCTGCCCCTCCGCTCGCACATCTTACGCCTGGACCATCCTTATTCAACTCACAACGTGTCTTTGGTTTGCCCCAGATCTGAGTTCCTAGCAGGAGAAGCCGGAGGCCAGCGAGGCCGCAGTTCATCGAGCTTCGTGGTCTCAGAACGTTTTGGGTTTGTTTGCTCGGGACTGCCAAGAACGAGTTCAGTGGTGTTCGCGTGAGGTAGCTACAGCCCTTGCGCTTTCCTCGCTCCTCGGAGCGGTCGGTTTTTGGCTGGCGCTTGAGTGAAACGAACGCAGCGCGCAAGCCGGGCAAGAGAGTCGAAGTGCAGCAACGCGCGCGCGTGCGACGATACTCGCAGCCGCCGCAGGCGCAACCGCGCGCGCGCAGCCGCAGCCGCAGCGCCAAACATTCCAGACCAACAAGCTCAAGCGCAACTGCAAGCAACCGCGCGCAACCGTGCGCGACTGCGTGTGCGACCGCACGCAAACGCGCGGTCTCGTGCAACCGCGCGACTGCAACACGCAAACCGACCAGGATCGCAAGCGCACGCTTCCACGGCTCAGCCACACACAACAAAAAACGCGAAACGCAAACGCGCAAACGCCAACACAATGACAAATGCTCAAACAAACGCAGGTGCAAGCGCAAGCGCGAGCGTACAAACGACCGTAGCAACAAGTTTATCGCACATGCAAAGCGCAATCGCGCACAAACTCGGACGCCCGCAAGAATGGGCACAACTGCAACTCGCAACGCGCCGCAGACAGAGCGCGAACACGAACGCCGCGGTACACGCGAGCGCGAGCACAACCAGAACAAGGAGGACAAACAGCGCAAGGCCCCCCACGCGCGACCGAGAGCACAAGCGCAAGCGCGATTGCGCGCGCTCGCGCGCGCAGCATGCAGACACACCATAGCTACAGCCGAAGCCAAAGACATGCGCAACTGTGCGCAGGCACACACATGGGCAAGCGCGCTCAGAAACACAAGCCGCACGGCGCCCGCGCATGAACCGCGTGCGCAACACTACGCACACACACACACACAACTGCGAACACGAGCGCAAGCGCCAGCCTAATCACACCAGAAAGGGACCCTGTGAGCGTTGGGTTTTTGCACACACACACACCTGCTTTTTCGGCAAAGTTTCGGTTTTTTGTTTGTCAATCGGGGGAGCTCGCTCAGAACCTTGAACGGTGTGAACTCCCAAACCTCAGAGTCAAGTGTTGCAGCTCAAGCGCACAAAGAGGCAACGATTTTGCCGGCAGCAAATAAAGAACCTCATTTGCGATAGAAGCGGTAACGGGCTATGCTTGAGCGTCTGCTGCAAATCGTTACTTATCCCCTTTCCTTCCTTGTACGTGTGAATAGGTAGATCTATACATACATTGTTTACGCGTGCGTGTATGTGCGTCTAAACTTAGTGAAATTACACACACGAGTGTGTGTGTGCAAATGCAGGGGGTGATGTTCAGAGAACAACATTGGGTTGCCCTGCAAGTTCAGCGCAAGACCTTGCGGCAGGCAGTGCTGGATTCAAGATGGCTTCAGGACCCCTCCTTCGTTCAGGAGCGGGGGTTGCGCAGCAGTGTTCAAGATGAATGAATGTCGCAACTGCCCTCCAAGGCTATTTTTGCTTGACGTGCTATGTTGGGACGCCAGGAGCTACTTGGTTCCTTGTCGGCCTGCCAAGCAGCAAATGCGGACAGAAACCGTTGCAATGTTCAGCTCTGTGGCACCCTTCCTTGCAGGTAAAAGGCATGAAAGGCCGCAAGGCCGCTTGACCTCCCGGGCTGTAGAGAATTTGGAGTGGAACTTTTCGGCCGCATGAACTTTGCCAGCCTGAGGCCCGGAGTGGACATTGACGATCCGCGCATCCAAGATGCCCTGAAGGAGGCCTGCGAAGCCATGAACCAAAGAGTGCCAACGCCAAAGTTGAACGCCCCCGCTGAAGTTGCAGATTTCTCTCGGCAAGCTGCTGACGTGCCAGGTGAGTGGCGGAGGGCAAGATAAGAAGGAGGCGACCCGCACAAACATGATTCCGAGCCTGTCTAAGATACTCCGATGTTCCTGCTGAACATCACAAGGGAAACTCACCACAAATGACCAACAGTTGGGATGCTGAAAACCATTGTATGGCGGAAGGGCTGTGTTCTCCAAGGATGGAGGGAACCTTGTCTCAGTTTCTGATGTCTTTGAGTTTGCCCCGCCTCAGCTCAGCATGACCAGTTCCATGGGCTTTGGAGGTGACGAGGGTGTTGGGGGGCATGTGTGCGTGTGGGATTTCCCACCAAAACGTTTAAGGAGGTCGTATTGTTCGCGCGCTGGCGGGATGTACCGACGCACAGCGACAACAAGGTCATATCGTTCGTGCCTTGGGTGGGATTTGGCCCGGAGACGGACCAATGGCGCTTTGGAGGTGACGGGCCCACGAGACTTGGTTGCTGTGCGCGGTTTGGCCCGAGACAGCGCCGCCTTGCCAGAGGCCGTGTGAACGTGACTGATGGTGCTGCGGGGCAACGAGGGTCAGCCGTTGATGCCCCTGCCGGACTCGAAAGTGCAGGGCGCCACAGGCTTCTTATGCCAGCGATCACTGTTGGTTTGACGAGGAAGCGGGGTGCAGAGTTGAGAGATCCCTGAGCGGGCTCGGCAGCCAGACGATGATTAACTTGTTGGTGATCTGGATTTGGCTGAGGAAACGAGCGGCATTTCGCGAGCGCGCCGCACCGTTTTGGACTTTGAGCAGCAACGCAGCCGCCTGTTCGATGCTGCTCAGGCGCGGGAAGATTGCCGGCTAGAAAGACAATTCGAAAACCGCGCGACTGTCGCGCACACGCCGGCGCACGCGTGCCAGCTCACGCGACCGGCGCAAGGGTTGCAGCGCAAAGCCACGTCGCGCGCCGGGAGGAGAGGAAGAGCGCGTGAGCGAGTGCCGACAGTGGCCCGAAGAAGTTGGAGCTGGGTTTGCAAGCGCGCGAGCGTGAAAGTGGCGCCGGCGCATCCACGCCAGCTCGGGCAAGGGGGCCGCGCAAAGGAGGTTGTTGTTGTTGTTGTTCTTCTTGTTCTTCTTGTTCTTCTTGTTCTTCTTGTTCTTCTTGTTCTTCTTGTTCTTCTTGTTCTTCTTGTTCTTCTTGTTCTTCTTGTTCTTCTTGTTCTTCTTGTTCTTCTTGTTCTTCTTGTTCTTCTTGTTCTTCTTGTTCTTCTTGTTCTTCTTGTTCTTCTTGTTCTTCTTGTTCTTCTTGTTCTTCTTGTTCTTCTTGTTCTTCTTGTTCTTCTTGTTCTTCTTGTTCTTCTTGCTCTTCTTGTTGTTGTTGTTGTTGTTGTTGTTGTTGTTGTTGTTGTTGCTGCTGCTGCTGCTGCTGCTGCTGCTGCTGCTGCTGCTGCTGTTGGTGTTGTTTTCTGAGCACCGTGCTTGGTTGAGCTTGATTTACAATTGCTTGGTTTTGAGTTCCCCGGCTATTCATTTGTTCAAGCAATTCTTTCCCAGCCTTCTAAAACAGGGCTATGCAAACAGTACGTTTCGCACCGTATTTTTGTCACCAGGCAAGGTTGCCGAGGCAGGCCTGAACTGGAACTGACGTTGCAGGATGGAGGAAGCGGCTCGGGGGACAAAAAAGAGGACAAGAAGTGAACGCAGCGAGCAAGTCTCAACCTGAACCACCTGAGAATTGCATGGACAGTCACAAGGCAGCTGTGAAAATGGACGGCTATCGGCGTGTGGTCGGTTGCAAAGTCCATGGGGTCGGCCAATTTTTTTCCTGCTTTCTTCTGAGCCGTTTTGCTCTGGTGGCGTGTAGAGAGTTGGGGCACAAAACAGGACGCGTTGCCACCGGTCTCGCCTTGTGAAACATTTTCTACCCTCCAGTTCTCCTGTGTCCGCTGTTTGGCACAGAGAACCGGAGGGCTGGCCGGTCTCCGGTGCGCCGTGCGAGACTTAAGTACTTTGGGGAGAGGCTTACGGTTTTGCCTTCGATATCTAGGCGAGGTGGAAGCCTTCCTCCTTGACCTTTAGCTGTTGCCAAGGTCCCTCGCGTCATGTGGAAGCTTTCCGATGCCGGTCTGAGGAGCTGTGGCATCAGGCGAGAACTGTTAGTGTTGCAAGACCCGGTGTTTGGCACCTCGTTGGGTTTTTTTGGCGCATCTTTTCCTGGCAGGAGCTTGCCAGGTGTCCCCAGAAAGCCTTTGTTGGCTTCCAGGCCCGGAAAGCCAGTCGCCACCTTGCCAAACATTGTTGCAACCCTTGGTTCCCTTGGAGGGAAACCCAAAGAAGGTCGCTTAAACAATAGTGGTCAAAGCCCATGGTTCAAACAAGGGGTTTATTTTTCCCAGCCCTGGTCACATTGCTCATTGCGTGGGAGGCTCGTCTTGACTCTGGCACTTGCGCTGGTGGCTTTGGGGTCCGAGCCTCGGCCACGTGGGCCGTTTGGGGGGCCAGGTTGTGGCCTTTGGGGAGATGCTTCTATTTGAAGGTAACCCCACAGTGGCCGAGTCAGTAATTACTAGGTTTGCGAGTAATTCCTTGAGGGGCACGCTGATGCTGAACCTAGGAATTACTGATTCGGCCACAACTTAAATTGCCCGCCCAGCTTGGCGCGCCTCCCGGCTGGAACCCCTCGAAAGCCTTGATCTAATCCAAAGCCTTCAATCCCAAATCTGAAACCTGTGCCTTGAAACTCTAAGCCCCAAACAACAAGCCTGGACAAGGGTGAAACCCTAAACCTACACCATAAATCCTACAACCCAAAACTCGAAGCTCCACACAAGCCTGAAAACCTAAGCCCGAACCCCCCGCCCCATGAACCGACAGGTTGACATAGACCCACCCCATGTTTCAAAAGTGTCCACCAAAGGGTCCATTCCCAATCAACAATCGCACCCAATACCCCTGCAAACTCGCCATTGAACCCACTCTGTTTTTGTTGTTTTTTCTTGGGGAGGCAAAACGGCCCGAGTTTTGCGGTCAAGGTGCTCCGCCTTCGTGCTGAGCCCCCTCTCGCCGCGGGTGAGGCCAAGGCAGGGCGAAAGGCAAGTCGAAGAATGATTCAAAAGTCTGGGCTGACTAGCCCTCCCAACAGGCTGCTTAGTGTTTTTCCATTCCGAACCATCCCTTTCGTACAGGGCCTTTTGGGTTTCATGTCGGGTCGCCTTGCGTGCTCGAACAAGGGCTCGGTGGTTTTGCAGGGCCCGACTTGAGTAAGAGCCTCTATTCACCTGTTTCGTGGGAGTTTTGGCCGCGTGGCACTTATATCCAAAGCGAAAGCACCTTGGGCACTCAAGGAGGTCTGAACTCAGTTTGCGAGGGAAACTCTGGTACAGGCCGGATGTGGACAT
Source organism: Effrenium voratum (assembly GCA_963377175.1). Taxonomy (NCBI): domain Eukaryota; class Dinophyceae; order Suessiales; family Symbiodiniaceae; genus Effrenium; species Effrenium voratum. Next base: position 62,421 of record CAUJNA010000729.1, on the reverse strand, counting down.
TTCCAGCGAGGCCCCAGATGCGGACAGCTTCAGAGCAGGTGGGCCGCATTGCTTGGTCGTGGAAAGGACCAGTTTTGTGATACCAAGGAAACCCTGTTTAAAGGGATAAAGTAGTCATGGGGATGGCCCACTTTGGTACCACAGAATGGGCTTCCTGAATCCTCCGCAGCTAGGACCCAGTGCTTTGATGGGCTTTGCCATCGTGGCGGCGCGGGGCATCAGAAGCCCAAATCCTCCAAAAAAACTGACAGAGCTGCTATCTAAATTCATGGTTCCTTGCAAGCCTCAAACTCGGAAGGGAAGGGATGTTTGTGGTTTTTGCATGTAATAGATTGCACATGGGGTACCATGCCTTTGCGTGAGACAAAGACAAAATCCCAAGGCTGCAACGCGCCTAGCGTGCAACTTTGCCAAGGCGCGCTCTTTGCCTTGGCTAGTGCAGTCAAACACGCAAAGCTTTAAGTTAATATTCACGATGGTTTCAGCTCGGGTGGTTTGTCAGATATATATATATATATATACAAACATGCTATAGCTTGATTGTCTCCCAGACATTTAATCACTGTGCCTCCTGTGGAGGCAGTGCCTTTGCGAGGGAAGAAGCGAGAGGCCGGGTCAATGCAGATACAGACGGCCACGATTTGGGCGCATGACCAAGAAGGCGACAAGTCCTGTTAGCTGCAGCAGCGACAGTAACAGCAACAGCATTCAGAGAAACAGCAATGCCAACAGCAACTAGCAGAAGAAAAAAAAGTCCCCCAAAGATTCCCCATGATCCCCATGGATTGCTGCTTCGGTCTGGTGCAGGTCGCCGCGACTTCAGGTGGCTTTGGAGGTCACTCGAGGCATGGCTTCCGGTGCATCCCGTCCAGTATCCCGTCCAGTCTGCCGAGAAGCGTGCTGTGCACAAGTCCCTTGTGAGAAATGCAAACGTGCTGGTGTTTGCAGGAATTGTTGGTGTCTTACAGTGGCAAATGAGACCACGACGCAAGTTGCTATTTGATGCTATAGGGAGTGCGCGTTCACTTGGGTGCTAATTGGTGACTCGTTTCGATCCTAGGGACGTTTCTGTCCTAGTTGTTCGATAGACCTACGTGTTGCGCGAACCTGATTTTTAACTTCGCCTGTCTGGGCAGATGTGTCACGAGGCGATGGACCTGTGTCAGATCTGACTGGTTCAGCGACAAATTAGCGGGAGGAAAGCGCGCCTCAAGTCGAAGACCGATTCGAACTTGGCTGACAAATCGTTCCTTGAAGACTGATTAGGCGACCGATCCTAGCCGATTCGGCCACCGCAGTGCTGTCCCAAGCAAAGTTTTGTCTCAAAGAACATGGCACGCAAGTCCCATACGGAGCACTTGACACTCAGCTTGCCGGTTGACTTGGGCTGAGACACTTCGCGCAGGTCTGGCACCAGCTTCTCCTCTGGCAGCTCCAGCTTCCTCGGTGCCTTGGCTTGCGTGCAGCGATGGCCTTTGCGGGGCCTCTTCGCGGGGTCGGTTTTTCTTCTTTTCCGTCTGAAGGCTCCACCGTGGCGGGCTCCGTGCGATGCTCAGGTATTTTTTTCCAGTTTGCAATTCAGCAGTACAAGAAACAAATGTGTTGTGATGAGATGCAGCATTCTTCGCATGCATCAGCAGTATATAGCCTATAGCTTTGGCCAAAGCAAAGGTAAAGGGAGCCACAGCACTCCGATGTCAGCGAATCTGAACGCGGCTCTGTGCACAGCTTAGGTCACCACCGTACTCCCCCCCCGCAGCTCAGCATTGTCCCGGGCCTGGCATGTTACCTTGAGCTTGAGCAAAAGCGCTTCGTGAGCGTTTGCGGCTCAGGTCTTCAATGAACATGATGTTTGAACGGTTCAACGAGAAGGTGTGGGGCGAAGCGGGTCTAAGCATATGCAAACAAACCCGCATTTGCAGATGTTTCCACTATTTTTTTCTTCAGGAGGTTGGATCGAAACTACTTGCTGCATCCCGCCGATTTTCATTGCCGTTGCAATGCATTGCACTGTCCGAGTTCCAAACATGTTTCAGAGTGGGAGGCTGATTGTCAGAACTGCACAGTTGCCTTGGGCTTTTGTTCCATGGAGTTCTTTGACTCGAGCAAAGCTTATCCGACAGTTGTGCTTGATGTTGCAGGCCATCAAGTCCGTGATGTTGGCACAGGAAGAGTCGCGCCGACTCAGTCGGGATCCAAATTTCAAGTGCTTGACAGCTTGAAGCAGAGCGGAAGGCATCTAGCATCGACCCCGCGTTCATCCTAAAAGAGACCTTTGCCATGCCTCCTTTGGCTTTCTATCGGGCTCTGACTTTGAGTTTGGTTCATTTGTTGAGTGGTTTTGTTTGGCTTTGCCGCCTTTTCCTCACAATGCCACCATGCCCGCCTTACCACCGGTACAGATCACAACTTCGTGGGCGTGGAGATGCTTCTAGTCGGCGTCGTGGCGGAGAACACAGGAATTGCGGCCAAGGTGATGAGGCGAGCCGTGACCCGCCGCTCGCACTCGAGCCATTGCAGATTTGCCAGGGGGCTGGGCGTGAACCTCAAGGCTGGACAGCTTTGCTCAGAGTCAATAGGATGGAGGTGAAGCCTGAGGGGTGGCTTTCATGTGCGAATGGTCAAAAATGGGCCTCGATGCGGGCAAAGGAGGACTCATTCAGATTTGTCCGTGTTCTAGCTGCGGCCCGTGTGCTAGTGTCCGACATGCCTTGCATTGTGCAGCCGTTAAGCCGTTGGGCAACATCTGCAGTCAAGACTGGTACCCCTTTGACAGCCACAGCTCGGCCATGTGGGTGTTCCCTACAGGAAAACCTTTGTCTACTTTCATTCCATTGGAAACCAAAAGTAGGCCTGTCGGTGGGCAAAGAGCGAGTGATGCCAGGAGGTGAAGAAGGTGGTGCAGGAGGAGCTGGGCAACGGAGAGGGCCCAGTCAAGGCTGGCAACCTTCATATTTTTTTTGGTGACAGAGTTTCCACCTTTGAGCCATTTTGACACAAGAGTTTGTACTCAATCAATAACATGCAGTGGTTGACAAAGAAAAAGCAAATCTAGCCAGAGTTCAGCATTTGTTTGAATCAGGCTGAAAACAACCGCCAACCAATATAGAAGAAGGTGTCTGAAGGTTGAACATGCATTTTATGAGTCCTTTTGTGGGGATCTGGATGTGCATTGTAGAATTTTAGAAAGGGTTTTCTCTCAAAATTTTATGTTGAATCTGCATTTTGGAGACGGGTCAGAAAAGTCTTCACGAGTACAGGCCTCCTACATATCTTAACCCATACTTCTGGTTTTGGCACATCCAACCCCCTTTCGGCCATCGCGCGTTTCTACAATGAGATGCTGTCCTTTCACACGCAGTCAGCCGCAGATCGAAGTCCCCTTCACACCTGAAGCAAAGAAGATCCTTGAGCAATGCGTCGTTGAGGCAGGATGGCTTCGGAAGTGTTGAACGGCAGTGCATGTAAAACTATTTTTGCGACTGTTCCAGTGGCTGCCTGGCTGCCTGGCTGCTTGACTGGGGGACTGTGATAGACCGGACAATTCATACACAGAAGCATGTGCAGCCTTCTTCATTCTTGTGCTCTCTCCAACTACTTTTGTTCAGCATGCAAAGGCTTGAAACTTTCTCTTGGTGAGTGGGAGGCGCAGAATTTAAATTCCAATGCAATCGACACCGCGCACATCCTCTTGGCTGCAAGCTTAGCAAAGCATCCACCAGCTTTGTCATTTTCACCTCGGATGAATAGATCCTTGGTTGATGCACAGGTAGTGTCCTATTTAGAGGGGATAATTCACTTTCCGGGGAAACACTTCAGAATCTACCAGGTTGACATGCAGGACAGTAAGTGCACAACTGAGCCATATGAAGCCCACTGAGGCACTTTGTAAGGATTCCACTGGGAAGGTGCAGAAGGCAGAAGTGGGGTGGCCGATACTCCTCGCATGTTGGACAAGCACCATGACTTTAGGCACGTGCACTGTTCTCTTGTACGCAAACACTGGCGGCAGTACTTGCAAATTGCGGTACGAGTGACGTCCCGGGAGATATGCACCGAGATCTAAGATCATTTGTCAGATTTGTTTCCTACTTCGGGTTCTTGTGATCCCGAAGATCCAGTTTCCTGAAGCTTGCGCCGCTCCCATCTTTGTTTGCATACATGAACACTTACTTCAGGCAACCTTTGCTACTCAATTCACAGCACATGTCAATGCGAGTTCCAAGGTTTCGGGTTTGACGCTGTTGCATGCGCTGGCAAGAGTCTGCCTGTTCCGAATTGCGGCAGTGTCTGGAGAAGCTGAATGTGGATGTGTGGCGTGGCCGCAAATCAAGGGGCACTGGGGGCTGGGGCGGCCAGCAGCTGAGCTGTGCCTCATAGCTCAGCAAAGCAGAAGTTGGGCATTCCTTTAATATTTCTGTCGGCAAGGCCAAGCATGCGTAACATTCATACCCACAGTGCAGAGCTGAGGAAGAAAGTACCAGAGGAGGTCATGAAGGAGCTTCAAGACAAGGACCGGATGCTTCTGACTGCAAGAAGGAAGCAGATGGTTTGTCTCAAAGTCTATGGAACCGCAAACTGGTTGGCGTCCTTTTGGATTTCCTTTAATCAGCCATATCAGCCAAAACGGTCCCCAAAAAAGATACCCACAAATGCGACTGGCTCAGGATGAAAAGGGCGCGGCGGTAACTGCACAGGCAAAGGGCCCGGGTGCCGCCCTGAGGCTCCATGATTGGAAGCTGGAGTTTTGTGGTGTGGCTCTTTGATTTTTCTTGTTTCCTTTTAAAGGGGGATGCCCTTTTCAGCTGACTTCAGACAACTAAGGTGGACAACCCCATTTGAGGTCCTCCTTACTTTCGAACGTAACCATTTCTGCCTTGTTGGGGCCTCGCTGACTTCTCAGGCGGCAAGAATGGCACATTGGAAGAGTTCGGTCGGGATCTCACTAAGGCCCGGCAGTGTAGTTGTTCCCTTCCGGTTGGATGTTTCTGGGTTGTTTGAAGTGGTTGCAATTTGAGGGATACTCAAAAGGCAAGTGGGCTTGTTCACTGAAATCGACAATTTGGAGGGAGCTCGGATCCTAGCAGGCTGCGGCAGAGGGCCTGATGGATCCGCTGGTGGGGCGAGAGGCGGAGATCGAGCGTACGATCCAGGCGCCTTCTAAACCGGAGTGGCTGTGCATTGAGTTGGGATGATGCGTATCTAGAGAACGAGCAGCCACACAGCTAGCCAAGTCGAACTTTGGGCATGGTTGCCAGCCATTCTGAGCACTGAGAAGCATAGGTGCGGAACATGGCCACGTGCAAGTGGAAGTCAAGAGGCTTTTTGGTGGATCTGGTGATTGACGGATACGGATGTACTGCCCCCTGCAGATCTTGGCCCGGCGCCAGAAGAACAATCCTGTGCTCATCGGAGAGCCCGGTGTTGGCAAGACAGCACGCATCCCAGTGAGCAAACATGTGGGTGAGCGTGGAGCTCGGCTGTTGGCCAAGCTTAACTTGTCCGACCTTCAGCCTTTCAGCCTCTCTTGCACCCAAATGATAGGCGCCGATCCGTAGAAAGGCTCTGTCACCGCCAGCCCTTAGCCTTTGGCTCGCAAAGGCCATCGCGGAGGGTCTGGCTTACAAGATCGCCACGTCAGACGTGCCGGAATACTTGGTTGGGCCATGATCTCGGTCGCCCTTTGTTTGGCATGTTTGCTGTGCAATGCAACCATCAGCCACAAAGAGTTCATGTACCTTTGCGCTATGAGCACAATGAAACAAGCTAAACTCAGGAAAAAGATCATCCAGCTGGACCTTGCAATGTTGCTTGCCGGCACGAAGTACCGCGGAGAATTCGAGGACTCGCTTCGGGGCAACCTTTGCTCAATAGCTGCATTTTGGCAGGATCCAATGCCAAACCTTCGCATCCCTCCAAGCAAATGGTTTGGGGCGGGTTGTGCGCTGCTTGATCTGACGGCTTGGCAGCATACCTCTCATCTAAATCACTGGCAGGAGCGCCTGAAGAACGTGATCAAAGAGGCCACTGGGCCACAGGGTGCTTGGTTCTCCATGGCTGAAACAGGACGTAGCATCAAGCGCCCGTGTCAGATCAAGTCAACTCATTCGGGACAACCAGCCTGCGTCAATGTGCCATCCGGGAAAAACAAACATCTGCTTGCATCCCCGTCGGATCCCCTAAACCCAGAGGTCTTGGACTCTGAGCGCAACATCATTCTGATGATCGACGAGATCCACACCCTTGTTGGTGCAGGTGGAACCGGGGACGGAGGCAGGCAAATTGCAAGTCTCCTGACGCTTGCACTTGGCTGGGCTCAGGTGGCGGTGGTGCAATTGATGCAGCCAACATCATGAAGCCTGCCTTGTCACGAGGAGAGCTGCAGGCGCCAGTTGTCAAATGCTGGAGCTTGGCCGAGAGCGCATTCTGGTCAGGTAATTGGTGCGACTACCAATGAAGAGTACCGAAAGTACGTGGAAAAGGACAAGGCCGTTTGGACGTTGGCGTGCATGATTTGAGAAGCATTCGAATGAGCTGGTGGGCATTGGCAATATAGTTTGTGTGACTTGCTTTTGCTATTGGGCCTGACAACCGGAATGATGTACATGTCCTCAAATTCAGACTACAATAGTGCTTAGTTGCTGATTGGTTCGCTCTTGGCACCATTCCAATGGGGGCTCGGGATTCCAGTCTGCTCCTGACGACAGGCTCTGGAGAGACGCTTTCAGCCGGTGAAGGCCGACAGTCTGGCTCCAGCGGTTAGCAAGGCTTAGCAAGGCTTCTAGGTCTCTGGAACTTAGGGAGTCATGGCTGCATTCCAGTCCTTTCAAGCCAAAACCAACCGCGTGCCTTTCAATGCCGTGCGTTTCTATGACATGTGCCGCTTTCCGAGTCCTTGACCTGGAAAGCTCGGCAGGTGCCAGAACCCACGGTCGAAGAGACGGCCTGGCCCCCATGTGATTCGCGCTTCGAATCACAAATGGGAATTGCATGGAATTGCGATCGCCATTTCCTTTTGGTTTTCCTGAAAAAAGCACAAGAGGAATTGCGGAATTGCAGCCATTTCCTTTTGGCTTTCCTGAAAAAGGCAATGACAGCGCCAAGACACCCGCAAATCAGTATTTCTGCCCGACCTTAGGTGCAGATTCTCACAGGCCTGGCGCGGAAGTACGAGGCGCACCACAAGCTGAGGCGGGAGAAAGCACGCGTTTCTCATGACATTTGTCTCATAAAGGGCAAAGAGTTTCTGGCGGCCTATGGTTCATTTGACTGGACACGCAACATTTTCGGGTACTTCCCACATGCGCACATGGCTGCGGTGCCAGTGAAGCTCAGGTACTCGGAGGAGGCTTTGGCGGCCTGCGTGAAGCTGGCGTCGCAGTACGTGCAGGACCGGTATCTGCCCGACAAGGCGGGGTGACGGAGTTGACGCAGTCGACGCAGTGGCAGTGTGAAAAGATGGGGCCAAATTTGCTCAGCTCACTTCGGTGAGCCCCTTAGAGTGTGGCACTCGTGTCAATAGACTGGGGTGCCGGCAACCGACGCAGCAAGCGGGTGGTGAAAAGATGGGACCAAGTTTTCTGGACAGAGAGGGCGTGCAATGGCTTGTGCTCTCAGGCAATTGATGTCATGGACGAGACGGGCGCACGAGTGCAGCTGCGACAGAATGCTGACATCCCGCAAGAGGCAATGGAGGCACAGATTCGGGCACAAACCTTGGTCTCCGGTGATCAGAAAGTCAAGCAAAAATGGAGTGGGGCAGAAGCTGCACATAGGCTCGGAAAGAGCTCCGGGAAATGGAAGCGAAGAAGGAGGAGGTGGCTTGCACATCGCTGATGATAGTTTTCCATATTCTTTTCCGATGAAAGCGCACAGATCTTGGTGCCTTTGGATGACACTCCATTTTTCGCTCTGCGTTTGGGCTTGGCCGCTTGTGCAGTAAGCTTCATGCGCCTTGACGTTGGAGAGGCGGTGCGGGCTCAGAACTACGAGGAGGCAGCCAAATGCAAGGAGGAGGAGGCCAGGATTGTTTGATAGTGCTACTGTTCGAAGCACACAGACAGGGTACACCCGCTCTCCTTGTCAGATCAAGCTGAAGAAGCAGATTCGACGCTTGGTGTTGAGCCTAGGTGTGCTCCCAGTCTCACAGATCTGTACCTGGGAGAGGGTCAGGCGTGTTTCCTCTTCACAAAACACTCAATACTGAGCCAGGCTTGGAGGATGCAGCACAGCCTGTCCCTGGTGTTTTAGAAATGATTCCGATCTCATCTTGCTTCAGCTCTTGAATCTTTCCATTCATACCAAGGTGAAGGAGGCTGAAGCACAGCCAGAGGTACCAGCGCCAATCCTTTGCTTTCTGTTTAGACTTTGTTGGTGCCCTATTTCTTGCGCTAAGTCCCGGCACTGTGTGATAGCAAACGCACAGCTTCTGTTGATTCCATGTCAACAGCAGTGCAAGTTGAAATTCTACCTTTCGCTTAATCACTTGCACCCGTATAGCCGTGTAGCTTCGTACTTGTGTATTATTTTGCTTGTCCCCGAAGTCGGTGTCATCTCAAAGCCCATGGAAGATGTGCAATCCTTGCGGCAGCGTGCTTTGGTTCATGAGAGGGGGAGAGGACCGATGGTTTATTTGAACTTTTGAGCGCCAGGAGGCCACCGGCGAGGTGGGAATATGGCATGTCAAGCAGGGAATATGCATCCAGATTGGTGTGGGCAATTGCTTCCCCTGAGTAGAGTCCTTTACATGTATTCCACGTTGAATTCGGTTTGTGATGCTTGGGTCTGCAATTTTGCTGATTGCAACAAGGACTTGCCAGTTGTCAGAGCGTGCCACGCCATCTGCATCGATCTGAGCTCAAACAGATTGAACCTGAGACCGCGCTCGCCGGCCATGGAAGGCGGACTTCAGGAACCCTTGACAGAGGGTGCAGAGGGATGGATCAAGCAGGCCAGCATCGAGGTTCGACGAGGCTTTGTAAAGAAAGTCTACGGCATTCTCACGGCGCAGTTGGTGCTGACGACTTTGGTGGCATATCCCATTGCCCAAATGCCGGGCCTTGAGCTGGAGCACAGCTGGGCCCCCAGTGTCTCAGTCGCCACGCTGATTGCGACTTGTGTGATTATGATTTGCTTCAGGGATCTGCTGCGCAAGTTTCCCACCAACTACATCGTTCTGGGGCTCTTCACTGCTGCCACGGGCACCACAGTGGGAATGGCATGCCGCCAGTACGAGCCCTTGGTGATCTTTCTGGCCCTGACAGTGACAGCCGCTACTTTTGCTCTTATGACAGCTTATGCCTTCACAACAAAGAGCGACATGACTGACAAGGGGCCCTACCTCTTTGTGGGCCTCTGCGTGTTGATCATGATGAGCTTTGGCTTGCTTGTGCTGAATGCAATGGGCATCCAGCTTCCTCTTCTGCAGCAGCTATGCGCAGTTGGGGGTGCGCTCCTCTTCGCCTTTTACATGGTGTTCGACACGCAGTGCATGCTTGGTAGTTGGGGTGGGCACAAGATCGAATTCTCGGTGGATGACTACGCTTTCGCGGCCCTCAACTTGTACTTAGACATCATCAATTTCTTCCTGGAGATTGTTCAGGTGATCGGAAGGAGAGATTAGACGTCGCTGATGATGTAGCACCCCTTAAGAGAGCAAGCTTGCAGCAAAGTGTACAGGTTGCGCAGGTCTGATGGATGTTTGATTTTGATCAGGACTCCATTCAACAATATGAGAAGCCAATCGTTTTCATAAGCGTCAGCCTATCCACTTTCCCTGCCATTTGGTAGTCGCCCATACTTGAATAAACGTTCATTGGGCCCCGCTGCCTTTGTGACAAAGCGACAACATTGGGACCTCGGCGGAGATGCACAGCTGCTGGGATGGTGTGAAAGCTGCTGCATTGTCAAGTCTTGCGTCTTCCAGTTTCTCGTGAGCCTTTTTGGGCCCCTTTGATCCAGGCGGCAGCCCCGGCGGCAGCGGCACCTGCTTCTGCTGAGGTGCGCAGCGTTCTGTCAAGTCACAAGGTAACTTGTGCCGTGCCCCGCGAGAATGGCCCAATTTGGTATCACTGACTTGCCACAATCGTGGGTCAACCTCTAGGTTCTTTCCTTTTTGGAAATGTATACATCATGGGAGGAAGCTGCGGAGGAGGAGGAAGAGTTTCAGGCAGGGCAGAAGATTTAGCAAACTATTTAGCATACATGCATACATTCATACGTACGTACATACGTACGCACCTGCTGACCTACTTGCGTAAATCCATCCATACGTGCGTAAGTACATACGTACGTACATTGACATACACACATACGTTGACAGCCAGACAAACAGACAGACAGCCAGACAGACAGACGGACAGTCAGCCAGACAGACAGACAGATAGATAGACAGTTAGACATACCTACGTACGTCCGTACGTACATACATACATGCACATATGAGCCAGCTTCAACAGTACCATTTTCTTTTTTTAAACGTAGGAGCGTTTCATGCACATGGTGCTTTTTTCCTCGAAAAAAAAATACGGGACGCCCAACAAAACGATACCCCCAAACCTGAGAAACAGCACTTGACAAACAATACGGGACATCCTAGCGTCGGAATGAATACGCCCCGTACAAGCAATTTTAACGTTGACTCATATACATACAGAAATGCATACACACATACTCATAAGCATACAGATACACACACGCACACACACACACACACACACGCAGACACAACTACACATGTATGCACACACACCCAATCACAAAGACACATACACTCATATACACATATACACACATATACACACATATACACATATACGCACATACACACACATACATACATACATACATACATACGTACGTACGTACGTACGTACGTACGTACATACATACATACACATACATACATACATACATACATACATACATACATACATACATACATACATACATACATACATACATACATACATACATACATACATACATACATACATACATACATACATACATACATACATACATACATACATACATACATACATACATACATACATACATACATACATACATACATACATACATACATACATACATACATACATATGTGCGTATGTACGTATATACGTACGTGCGTACATACGCACATATGTATGTACATATCATGCGTACATACGTACATACCTACAAACATACTGCGTATGGTGCACACATACATATGTACGTACATGCTGCATGCGTACATGCGTACATACGTACATACGTACATCGTACATACTTACATGCGTGCATACGTGCGTGCAAATGTTAAGATCCCACAGCGGCTGCAGGAAAGCTAGGCCATCAGGCAAAGGAGCATGTCATATCTTCAAGAGAAGCGTGTAAACTAGGGTTAAGTTCACTACCAGAAGGAGGAATCACATTTGTTTGTGTGTCTGTCCGTTGCACGCACAGTGTGCATGTGTCGGTGTGTGCGCGCATCAGAGGCCCGGACCTGTTTAGTTTTTTTTTTTTTTTCCACGGCCAATGTGTGCTTGTGCGCGTAAATCAGGGACCAAAAGTCGATGTGTCAGCGAACGTTAACATCCCAGCGACCAAAAGCCGATGTGTCAGCGAACGTTAGCTTCCCCCAGTGACCAAAGGCCGATGTGTCAGTGAATGTTATCACCCCCCGCCCCACCAGTGAGCCAAAATTAGTGTCCTCACCACCTCCCCCCACCCCAAAAGAAAGCCGAAAGACAAAACACAGCAAGGGTAAAATTTCTACAGGCCTCCACCTAAGTACGTACGTACATACGTAGGTACATTCCAGATACGCATACACATACACATACACACACGCGCACATACACACATACACATACACATACACATACACATACACCCTCCTACACATACACACGCACACACGCATACCCACGCAGACACGCATACACTTACACGTATACACACATAAATGACATAGATACATAAATGACATAGATACATAGATACATAGATACATAGATACATTGATACATAGATACATAGATACATAGATACATAGATACATAGATACATACATACATACATACATGCATAGATACATACATACATACATACATACATACATACATACATACATACATACATACATACATACATACATACATACATACATACATACATACATACATACACACATACATACATACACACATACATACATACATACACACACACACATACATACAGATACAGCTACAGCTACAGCTACACCTACAGCTACACATAAACACACACACACACACTTGTACACTTACACATGCACATACACATACGCATACGCATTCTCATACACACACACATACACATACACATACACGTATGCATACGCGTACACATGCAAATACACGCACATCACATACAGATACACATACATACG
>CAUJNA010000729.1:0-45000 GCA_963377175.1 Effrenium voratum | reverse complement strand
GGCGTATGAACGCCTCTTTGCGCATGTGATATTGCTGCAATGCCTGCCGCAGGAGGAAATCCCAATTGTCACAGAGGCTGATGTGGCCCAGGCATAGGGAGATTTTCGCCAAGGAAGCGACATTTCAATGTGGCATTTCCTTGCGATGCAAAGGAGGCACCAAATGGCAGACCTGAGGAAGCGTCACTATAGCTGCATGTCAGGCAATCCACTGCGAAGAGTGTACATAGCGTGAACTTGGTGTCCTGTCAGCATGGCCACTGGCTTGACCCAGCAACTTGAACATGGGAGCATTTCAACCTATCCGTACAATGTGACACCCACCACGGCTCCGCTGTGCACATCCAATATGTGCAGGTGGTCTCCAAGTGGACTGGTGTGCCGGTGGAAAAGGTCAGCAGTGACGAATCAGCACGGCTCGTGCAATTGGAGGCTGGGATGTCAGTGTGCCGCTTTCACGTGACCCTTCCTTGAGCCTGGCGATGCTGACGCCGAAGACATGCTGTCAGACGGAGCTTAAGCTGTGAGGTAGCTTGGTGCATTTGAGCCACAGGAGACGCTGCACGACAGAGTCATTGGCCAGGAGGAGGCAGTCACAGCTGTCTCCAAGGCGCCAGCAGATCGGGGAGGGCATTCCCCACAAAAGTTCTCAGGCTAGTCCAAGGATCGGCGCTAGGATTTTGCCCGGATGGGTACCGAGACACAGTCGGCCCAGCCAGGCTGTGCGACGTGCTCGTTCCGGCTTGAAGAATCCAAACCGCCCGATTGCAGCTTGGCATCTAAATTGGCTGCAGCGTTCTCGCCAAATTATTAATGTTAACTTTTGAGGAATCCGGAGGACCATACTATTAGTCATAGGACTCCCTGGAACACAAATCAATCCGTCACTGGTGAACAGTCTTCCGAAGTTGGCATGTGTCAAAGCTCCCACCAGGCAAGTCCTTGTCTAGCTCAGTCGAGAGAAGTGGAATGACAAGGCTTCCTCTTTTGATGCTTCTGATTCAGGCATCCTTCATCTTCTGCGGCCCCACAGGTGTTGGCAAGACTGAGCTTTGCAAGGCGGGCTTCACAGATTCGCTTAGCATGGCCAATACACTTTGGCAGGGAAGGTCATTCATTCGCAAAAAGGTAGAATCCTAGATACTTGGACAGGAATTCTATTCAGAATCTAATTCAAAATAAGAGTTATATACTTGGAAGAAACAGCGAGCTTGGCTCTCCTTACTAGATTCTAGTTGGATTATGATCAAACTCTAATCAAGTTCTAACTAAGTTCTAATTAAAATCATACTTGGACGGTTCCTTGCTGTTTAGAATTGAATTGGACGTTTACACTATCAGTCAACATAAGAATCCGAATTAAACTCGCATTGAGCTCATATTTTGAAAATACATTCCTGTTTGACGTTTGAACTAAACAATGTTCTAGTTGAATTCTAATTGAACCCTATTTGAAAGGGATGTACTGTTTGAAAATATATTTCAAAGTAGGGATTCAACTTTAACTTTACTCGAACTCCCATGTAAACGTAAAGACTTGAAATTTAACGCTTGCACACCAATTGGACTGGATTTGCATTTCATTGATTTTTATTGGTTTTTCACCCCTTTTATGGGGCTTGCAAATTGGAGAAAACATAGCAAGCCTGTCTTTCCCTATTAGATTCTATTTAATCCTAATTAGCATTCTACTTGGTATGAAACTTCTAATTCAACATAATTTTCTAAGATGCAATTTAAATATGAGTTCAAGTTAGCGCGTTGCAATTCAACACTTGTACACCAATAAAAAAGCACTTAAATTGCACTTTCCTCGAGTTTCTGTCTGGTTTTTACTCCTTTTGAGGGCAGGCAAATCAGAAGAAACGATCAGCTTGCCTTCCATACAGGATTCTAATTGAATTCTAATCCAATTCCAATCCAATTCTAGTGCCAAGGAGAATCTAGCTACTCTGGCACGAATGAGCAGTGAGCAGTAGCAACTAGCAGCATGCATGGTACAACAATCCATGTAGAGGACCCGGTTGAGCGATTCAGAACTTGCAGTTGCAAACACTCTTCAGCAAATTGCTTTACTTTGGCATGCATGAATTTGGTCAACAAGAACACCCTTCTCTTGTCACCTCCTCTCCTTGGTTCAAGGAATGGTATCCGGCTCAAGCCGTACACCTCGTGTCATTTCTTCGTGGCATAGTTGAGGGTTAGATCTGATTCCCTTAGTGATGAGCGCTTTGTTCTCAGCCTTCCCTCCAGGCACTGTCCGCTGCCTACTTTGGAAAGGAGGACGCCATGATTCGCCTGGACATGAGTGCACCTCGGCTGAAGGATCCGCTTGCCACACACGCGCACCGATTCGCGCCGATTGCTTCGCGCCAAGGAATTCATGGAGAGGCGGTGACCTCGAAGCCGAATGCTCGCGTCGCAGACTGCAACAGAGCTCGGGTCATAAGGCAGTGGCTCAAATAAATGTACCAACATGGCCTCCTTGGCAAATGGAACCGAAGAGTAACACCTGCGTAACCCTAGCTCCTTAATCTTGAGCCACAGCAATGAGAAGCTGGTCGTTCTATGTCTGTCGTCAGTTAAAGGCTTGGTGAGATCAAATGACTTGGGCCATGAAAGCACAGTCTGGAGCCAGGCACACAGTCTCGAAGCTGATCGGAAGCCCTCCTGGCTATGTGGGTTATGACGAGGTGGGACCAGCTTGGATTCACGCCTCAAAGGATTGCCCAGGTTATGGCCCCAACCTTTTTGGCGTTCTCTCAAACAGGTATCTCAAGCCTGACCAGATCATCCCCCTCCTTTCAGAATTTCAGTCAACTGTATGCAGGCAGGCAACGATTGCTACGTCTCTCGCTCTCTCTCTCTCTCTCTCTCTCTCTCTATCGCTCTCTCATTCTCTCCCTCTGTCGCTCTTTCTCTTTCTCCCTTACCCCTCACCAGCCGTCACTGGTTTGCGTGCCGCATGTTACATTTTGTGCAGCTTGAATATTCTATGCTTTCTTGTCAAATCTGTTTTGGGCTGTGCACGTGTGTGATTTGCCTGATCTTGTACGCGCGCTTGATTGAGTAGGTACTGTGGAGCATGCCTCATTCTTGCTTGCCTGCTTGCCGCCTGCCCCTGCTTGCTGGCGTTCTTCCTTGCTGGCGTTCTTCCTTGCTTGCGTTCTTCCTTGCTGGCGTGCACAGAAATGGCGTGGGTCAACTGCATGCAAAGCATCCAAGCCAGGAGAGCCAGTTGACTGACGGTGTGCGACGTCGACCTTACAGCCTGGTGCTGTTTGACGAGGCGCCCGGTTGGTGATTAATTCTGGGCAAATTCCAACGAGCTCATTTGGGGGTAAACTGAGCTCACTCATGGTGAAAGTCCTTCATCGAGGCGTTCCCACATTGCCATGTTTAGTTGGGAAACAATTACTGCGAGCTCTTGTGAGAGTACCGATCAAGTTGCTTTGAAGGGAAGCCAAAAGGAACACCAACATGTTGGCTCAACGGCCAGCAATTGCCCGTGGTTTCCAGCATCTTCCGTGGTTTCCAGCATCTTCTACAACCCAGTGATGTAAACCCAAACTGGGGAACTAACCCCAAAGATGCCCACTGTGATAGCAGCCTAAGTGGCCCTGGATTTGTTTCAAGATAAGAACCTGATGTCTGATGGATTGTGGAGAACTTGAAGTCCCTGATAGGCATATTGTACACTATGCGAGAGCAATGCAGCAAGGCGTTTCTATCTATGGTCGAGTCTGAGTCGAAGAAGGGCCTTGACTCACGATGTAAAGGTGAGAATGTATGATTGCATGCATGTTAACCAAAACTCAAAGCACACACAGCTCGTTTGACCTTCGGCATGGAATTGCTGTCTCAAGGCTCTATTCCGTAGCCATATTTATATGTGCCGTGGCCATTGAGGAAAAACTACTAGATCGGTTCCGAGCATGATCAAAAGGTCACTCTCTTTTGTGACTCGGACATGTTGGTTCTGTTTTTGTATTTGCGTGCATGTACAAACTGATTGCAGCTGTGTAGTTGGCATCCTGGCTTGCCCTGAACAGCCGCAACGGTGCAATCCACGGGAAATTGCTGGCCGTAAAGCCTACATGTTGTTCGGGTCCCCCTGTTTTGTCACATACCCATATGGTAGTTTGTCCAGAAATCGACGGTCAGAGCATGGGTCGAGAAAAGCAGCTCGTTCTTTCTTTTTGCTTCTTTCTTTCTTTCTTTCTTTCTTTCTTTCTTTGATTCTTTTTTTATTTCTTTATTTCTTTTTCTCTCTCTCTCTCTCTCTCGCTCTGACAGGTGGAGAAGGCGCACCCGGATGTGTTCAACCTGTGCCTACAGATCCTTGAGGACTCCGATGAACATCTTGAAGCGTACAGATTGACGGCCGAATCCCGAAGGTTGCCAAAGGCCGTTTCCGGCTCCCGACCCCCGTCCCGGCCGCCACGTGCCATGGGCTGCTACGCTGCAAAGTGCCCTATCGAGCCGGAGAATTCTTCCGAACCCTCGGCGCCTTGGCAGGGACGGAACGCGCGGAAGGCGAGTGCCAAAGCGCTCCGGTTTGGTCTGGGTTTTATCCCTAACCTCGGGGTGGTGCCTCCCAGTAGCAAGGTCTGTGACAGGTCCGCAGCTTAGCTTTCAAGTCTGGTGTGCCCCTTGTTGGAGCAGAGCGGCTCTCTTGCTATCTGTCTCTCTCTCTCTCTCTCAGAAGATAAGGAGACAGAAGAGGTGAACGCAGAAGACAAGGAGACAGAAGAGGTGAACGCGCCGACCTTTGGCGGAGTGTGCCAGCAGAATCACGATCCATTGCACTGGGCAGTTTCCTTGGCGCAGATTCTGGACCTCAAAAAGGATTCACGATGCGTGATTAAGACTATCATGAACGTGACCGACGAGGGCAGCTCCAAGATGAGAGCACTGACTGACCTAGCAGCTTTTTCTCGATTGGGTTTTGTCCATAACTGCATGCTTGGGACAGTTGCTTCCTAAGGAGATATTGTCAAAGACATTGTCATTCCAACCACAGCTGGAACCGGAACTGGCTACGGGCTGTACTTGAACAAAGAAGCGCCGCTTAAAGCCAAAGTCATGGTCTCCCATGCCTGGGACGAGTACTATCGAGACTTTTCCGAAGCCATTGTGGATGCGGGTGTAGCTGGGCCCTTCTGGGTTTGTGCATTTGCAATTTATCAGCCAGAAGACCTGCCAGAGGTTTCCATCGTAAAGAAACTTGACCTGATGGAGAGGTGGATAGACTTGGCGGGCACATAAGTCACTATGTCACTAATAATATTGTTGATGGTAGCTGGACGTTGGTTTGGGGAGGACATGGAGGGCAACCCAATGTTTTCTCAACACCTGGGGGACAACTCAATATTCCCCTTGTCCTCTTGGAGAAATATGGAAGTGTTTTTTGGCCGGGGGCTCGCATAGGCTTTGAATCATGCCATGAGGCAGCTCGGCCCAGACGTAGCACGAGGGCCGTTTGCTCACGTGCTGCACCACGCGGACTCCATGCTGGCGGTCGTCACTACATCCTGCAACATCTACACACGCATGTGGTGTGTGTTTGAGATGTATGTAGCTCTGCAAAGAGGCTTTGCATGTCCAAATGATTGGGAGGTGCTTGCAATGTTTCTTTTTTATGTGACATTTTGATCCTGGGGCTTCAGTCCTTCAGGTGTGCCCGTGAAGATGTTTGGCTTCGCCGTACCCGTGGCCGGGATGTGTGGCATCCGCAGCGGCGAGCTGATCAACGACCCCATCAGAGATGCTACCTGCGAAGCGGTGGACACGAAATCGGCGCGCTGCGGAGCTCCGAATTTGCCGCAGAACGACGATGAGAAGGCGGTTGCCATGCCAAAGCCGGCAGCAGACGGTTCCCCCCCCTCACCCCCAAATTTTTGCCCAGCCCACTCACTTGCCTGGGTTTTTGTTTGCTTTGCCTGAGGCGATCCGCCAGTGCATCGAGCTGATGCCAGGAGGTTATGTTGCAATTGATGAGGCCATCGAGAAGGAGCGCCTGCGATATTTGCAGGGCGTCTTGGTGGCTCTGTAGACCTTTTCGTTTTTGGAGTCTTTTGACTTTTGACGGGTTCCCTACAAGCGCTGACCTTCCCAGAGGGGGTCAAAGACCAAGGTGTTCTGGACTCAGACGAGCTGCAAGAGCGGGCCAAAAACCTGTCCATGCGGCCCTTCACGGAAGATCCGCGCGATGTCTATCGCAATGCAATCAAGAATGTACAAGAGCGACTTGTACTTTTCGCCCAGCATTAGACATTTGCTGATCGAATGCCCGCCGCCATGCAAAAGAAGAGTGCAATCAGTTGGTTTCCGGGCCGTTTCTACTGCTTTCGATTCCGCGCGACCTGTCCAAGGGTGAATCAAACAGGTTCTTTACATGCGGGGGACCAATAGGAAAACCACCACACAAGATGACTACCGCCAAATGGGAAAAAGTTGCCCAGGGTCATTCTGGGGCCAGGAAGATTGATCACCCCCGAGTCAATTGTGGCAGTCGAGTCGTCAGGACGGCCGCCTCACTGACTCAAAGGGCAGGACGGTGTCCTTCAAGAACGCCCGGGCTGCAGAGTTCCCATGTCCATGGAGCTGATGCCGCTTTTCATTTCTGATTTTTAGCTTTTTGAGGAACTTAAGCCGTGGGTTCCTTGAGGTTGGTGGGGAAAATCGACTGGGTCCAGGTGTACCTTTGGCAAATGAACCGAGAAACATGGAGCCCTGAAGACAGGCTAAGTTTCACAGCCTGCAAGCTGAAGTTGCATCTAAGGGCTGCCGCCCAGTGCCGCTCCGACCATTTTCAGGATAGGAAATCCGTCAAAAGTTGTCATGTTGTTCATTTCGCAGGGCCTGATATCCATTTGGACCAGTTTACCTACAAAGTATGGAGACATCTACGTTTAGCAAGCGAAAAACAATTTACTCTCTTAAGCATTGGTGATGCTGGGGGCGTCGACCACTCTGTCTACAAACTATCGGAATATTTACATGTAGGAAGCGGTAAAGCAATGCCTCTGTTACTAAAGCACTGGTGATGCTATCGACCACGCTATCTCGCAGATCCCAGCACGTCCCTGCACAGCTAAACACCAGTAGTATCTGTTTCCAACTGTCGCCCTTGCCTCCAAAATGAGCTCGCCCTGTACACCTAAACATGATTGGCATTTGTTCCCAAAGTTGTTACTTTGCATCCCTAGCATCACCAGCAGGGCCCAACGTCACATTTAAATTCCACAAAGAAACGATGAAGATGACGACGATGATGATGATGCTGATGATGACGATGATGATCGTATCCCCAGAGGCCACATTAGAGATTTGAGAATAATTAAGCCAACGATGATGATGGTGATCATGATCATGATCCACCCTTCCCGTGCGCCTCCCCTTATGGAGCAGGGGTCGGCGGAATTCTGCTCGCTGTCAGACCCTCATCATCATGACCTCCAACGTGGGCGCCAAGGCGGGGATCATCATTTTGTGCGGGTGGGTTCTGTTTTCCTGCTCTTCCATCACTCTGCAACTGGGATCGCCTCGTTGGCAGAAGGAATGCCTTTTCGTTGGTTCGGTTGCCGAACATTAAAGCCTAGACCCAGACCCGGGGTGGTTTTCTTGTTGAGCCGCCAAGTACCCGGTACCCCGGCACCCCATGTCCGGTTTCGGAGAGCCCGTCGCACGCAGTCCATCGAGAAGGGCCTCTTGGGTGGCGGAGGTCTTGGGCACCGCCCCGAGAAAAAGGGGGCGGAGAACGACCTAGAGTTGGTATACTGAGAATGCTATTGACAAGATCAAAGAGAATAAGCACGCAAACAAAGATACACATAACAAAGTAAGTAAATAAATTAGTATAAATAAACAAGTACATATATGAATAAATTAGCAATCAACCACGTAAGTAAATACATATGCAGATAACTGAATATATCAACAAGGAGGTCGATAGAAAGAAAGAAAGAAAGAAAGAAAGAAAGAAAGAAAGAAAGAAAGAAATACAGACAGAAAGAAAGACATATAGATAGATAATATAGATATATATATATATATACACATAGGCAATATATATATATATATATATATACATAGGTAGATAGATTGATATAGATACATACATACATATATATATATATATATTTATATACATAGATAGATATAGATAGCTATAGATAGATATAGATAGGTATATACATACATATAGGTAGATAGATTGATATAGATACATACATACATATATACACATATATATATATATATATACATAGATAGATATAGATAGCTCTAGATAGATATAGATAGGTATTCATATATTTAGGTATACATATATATAGATAGATGGATATAGACATAGACATATATATATATATAAATAGATCTAGATCTAGACAGACAGACAGACAGACAGACAGACAGACAGACAGACAGACAGACAGACAGATAGATAGATAGATAGATAGACAGATAGATAGATAGATAGATACATAGATAAAGAGCGCTGACCACACGAATGAACGAATACACATTGAGGCGACGAATGTAGAATGTACGCATATATATATATACACATATATATATATATATTCTATCCTCTTCATCTAGGTCCAAAGGACAGCTACAAGGAACATCACCATTTGTTGGGCCCTATTTTGACGCATGCCATTTTTTGTTCGGTTTTCCTGGATTTGCCCGGGCTGGAAAAAAGAGAACTGGCGTTCCAGCAGCCCCCATGGCTTCATGGGGTGAAGGGACGTGTTTGCAGAAGCTTCTGCAAGACACGGGTTTGCCTGGACCCCCAAATGGGGGGGGGGAACACGAAAGAACCCCCAAATGGTGGTTTGCTTCCAAATGGGGGGGCGCAGGGGAAAGAACCCCCAAATGGTGGTTTGCCTGGTGGTTTCCCTTTGAAATCTGCCTTTTGCCTCGGAATCTCCTGCTAAGGTTCTCTGGCCTTGACGAGGACATTGATACGTCCAACTACCAGCGGCTTCTTGCTCGCATGCGGCATGCCGTGCTGTGCTTGCTCTGAAGGATAAGATCTAACAATTCTCAGATGTAAACCTTCAGGTTGGAATGCTTGCCCATGTGCAAGAGCTGATGCATTGATCTAGCTGCTGTCAAGGCTGAAAACCGTGGTGCATGATGAGCTCAAGAACTTTTTCCGGCCGGAGTTTTTAAACAGATTGGACGAGGCCCGACGCAAATCGCCAATCGGTGCTGCTTCAGGTTGCTAAGACTTGGGATTCCAGCGATGGGACATCGCGGGCTTGGGCACCGTTTGCCTCGCCCCGGTTTGTAAGGAACGCACCGAGTTTCTTTTTGAACGTGTTTCATCTGTTGGTTTGACCCCCTATGCCCAAGGCTTCAAATGGCTTGAGAAGAGGTCGTGAGACTTTCTGCCAGCGCTGCATGAGCTTTAAAGCTCATGCTGAGTCACTTCCCCCTATCAAGTCATGCTTGGGATTCCAAGCAAGAACATATGTAATGGTGTCCGTATGTCGAGAAGTCAGAGACTCCATGCGCCAGATCATTGTCTTCAAGTCTCTCAACAAGCAGGAGGTGGCCCAAATTGCAGAGCTGGAATTCAGGAGCTCGGGTGCCTGCGCAAGGGAGCTTGAGCGAATGCTCTTGGATGAAAATGCTCTCGAATGTGAATGCCCTTGGATGAATTGATTCCTATGTAGATAGGAAACATTCAGATTCGGTCGGCTTACTCTAGATGGGTTGGCAAGCCCTCCATCAAGCGTTCAAACAAGCCTTTGTCACTTTAAGCAATATTGAATTGCAGAAAATCTTGAACGAAGTCCACTCCAAGCTTAACTTGAGCGCCTCCATGTCATTCCACTGACTCCAGCCCTTCCTTTGTCTAGGCAAAATCTAATGGGCCCCTTTCTGAATGGACCCTTAATGTGTCCATAGGCACTGTGAGTCTCAGCTCGCCCATGTGTATCTAAGTGGGACAAATTCAGGGTCCCTTCACAGGGGCCTAGATTTTGCAACGAGACTTTAGGGGAAGCCCAGGACGGCAAAATCCATGGAGCCCAGGACGTTGAGGGTCTGTCCTGCAGTCTACCTTGTCCAAACGCCCGGAAAAGTAGCTCTACCCGTAACAAACCACTCCTCCAGTACAGACTCTTGTGCCCTCCCGCGCAGGAAGGTTTTTAAGCTGACCACGGAGAAGGGCATCAAGCTTCTGTTGACAGATCGGTACAAAGCCAAGGCACATGGATTTGCATGCCTGATTCTTTCTGTTCTCTTCAAAGAACCGCCCGTTTTTGATCAGTCTGAAGGGGCAAGCCGGGCAAGCAGTTCGGGGCCCCAAGATTTAAGAGACTCTGTGGAAGCCTTGAGCGCCCGCAAGCTTGCGATTCCCCATCCAAGTGCCGAACTGGTAGAAGCAGGGCTTGGTCGCCTTCAATCTGCCAGGTTGTAGACGAGGGCTTCAATCCTGTCTATGGGGCACGGCCGCTGAGACGCGCAATCACTAGACTTCTGGAGGACCGCTGGGTGCGCGACTGTCAAAGGCGCTGTTTGTTTGCTGTTGCCGTCATTGAGCAATGCGAAGATCCCTAGACCCACATTGGGAAGGCTCTGATTTGAACACGAAAACAGTGTGTAGTTGTTTGATCAAGATGAGGCGTTGAGATGCAGAAGGATGCCTGGCCCTTCAGGTCAAGAATCACTCGAGTCTTCTGGCAACGAAGACTTAGATGAGACCAGTGCCCATAGCGATGCAGTCGGGGAGCCCTTACTCGATAGAGTGCGCTTGCGGCTTCCATCAAGCACGCGACAGGACAAGCTTGCGGAATCTTTCCTCGAACTGCCAGCATCCCAGTGTGTGTTCGCGTGTTCGCGTGTTCCGGATGGCACAGTGGAGAGGACCTGCAATCCATCACCATTTCTTGGTGCTGGTTCCTTGTGTGTGGTTCCAGTCGAAACTGCCACTTTGTGAGGGTTCAGGCTCCAGCCTGTGCCCTTGGACCAAGGGTCACATCAAATCCCAAGAAAGTCAAGGTGAGCCGCGTCAGCATCAAAGTTTCATCATGACTCTTAAGACGCTTTTGCGTCTTCCCAAACAACCCTAGACCGTGCAGCAGTCAAAGAGAAAGCCCACACATGCCTAGAAGTTTCGACGAGGTTAAGGAGCTTGCTGAAATCCTGAGTCACAACAGCGTATCATGGCAACTTTGCCCAAAGGTGAAACAACTAACTCCTCAACCCACTCCTCCATGCCCCGATGCTGAGCATCACGCTTCGCCTTGTGCTGCTGCCGGCCTTGGCTGCGCCGCTCGTGCAGACGGCTTGGCAGCAGCAGCTTCTGCGACAGGTGAGGGACCCAAGGCACTGCATGGCACACGAGGCGCTGCAACTCACATCCAGACCATGGAGATCCAACAAACGGTGTTGTTCCCTTTTTGATTTCCCGTGGCAAGAAGATACCGTCAAAAAAGACACCCATATGACACGTTGACGCCAAGCAAATGCCCTGTAGGGCGATGTTCTGGCTCACAGTTGCTTGCTTGCAAAGGTCAGTGACACTGCAGCTGCTCGCTCTTCTGCAGCTTCATTAGGGCTGCTTGAGCGCTTGGACCGCACCGTGACTCAAATTTGGGAAAAGCGTGGGTGGGCAGAGAGCGGCAGCCATTGACGAAGTTGGACAAAGTTTTGGCATCATTCCAGGACCCCTTCAACATGCCTTTTGAGCACATCCGCGCACCCCTATTGACCCCTATCAAAGGGCTTTTCATCCCGGGATTTTTGAAATCATCTTGCCATGTTGCTCAGGTCCGGACGCGCGCAGCACACTCCAGCGCTGCTGTCCTGAGGTGGGAGCCGGATTCGAGACGGCAGGAGTCGAGGGGCTGCATAACCCTCCTCAACGAGTGAACAGATGTGCGCTCAACTTGCATGGTGTATTTGTGTGTGTGTGTGTTTGTTTTTGAGGCTACCTTCTTCATGTTCTTTTAAATTGAAGCCGAAAGAACCATCACCATTCTTGTGTCCTTCTATTGTGACAGACACACACACACACACACACCGGTTTCGGGCTTGATGTCTTTCCTGGCGCATAGTCTGCTCTGGTTACAGCTTACACCTTGGCAACTTTTCAAGCCATCTAGACTGTCTTCCCTGTTAACTGTGCTGCTGCAAATGGAGTGGCCCCCATTTGCTCGGTTTCAACTGGACCCGGGATGCTGGGGTTTTTGTCCTATTTTTGCACACACAACTAGGTCTGCATATTTAGCAAATTTCCTCTTCTCCCTGATGCATTTTAGCACTACCCACTTGGATGTGCAAGGGGACTAACCCTAGTTGCCCCAGCTATGACTATGGTTATACCCTTTTTCCATTCATGGAAGTGGACGTGTGGGGCCTTTTCTAAGAGTACGGTCGTCTTGCACCCCCGGCCCCAAAAGTAAAACAATAATAGTCATCAGTTTCCTCTTAGTTCAAACCATCAGCTTCCTCTTAGTTCCCCGCAAAACGCCATCAGCTTCCTCTTGGTTTCCCCCCCAAAACACCATCACCTTCCTCTTGGTTCCACCCCCAAGAAAAGGCACGGGACCCCCAAAAAGGAGATGCGGATGCCTCAAGGTGGCGGCCTGGCCGGCGCCGGTTTTGGCCTCCGCGCTGCGCGCGGAGCTGCTCAGCGCGGAGGTGGTCTCGGGCTTCAGCACTGAGGCGCCTTCGCGCGCCTCGCGTGGAGCGCGTGCGGCGGTCGCTTGCGAAAGCGGGGGATGAGAATTGGATATGGGGGGTCCCCTAAGACATTGGCAGCACATATGGAAGAATTGGATTGACCCCGATTTAAAGCATCCCTTGTGCCTTGTGGTTTTCCTTGGGGACCAGAGCCAGGGTTCAAAACCATTTACAGTGGTTTAGCTTTGAGCCGTACCCACATGAGGGGAGGAGATAAACCAAACAACCAAACAAACAAACAAACAAGCAAGCAAGCAAACAAAAACAAACAAACAAACAAACAAACAAACAAACAAGCAAGCAAGCAAGCAAGCAAGCAAGCAAGCAAGCAAGCAAGCAAGCAAGCAAGCAAGCAAGCAAGCAAGCAAGCAAGCAAGCAAAAACAAACAAACAAACAAGCAAACAAGCAAACAAACAAACAAACAAGCAAACAACCAGGCAACCCCTCAACCACCCAGCTAACCATCGAACTAACCAACTAACAAACCACTGCTGGCATGAAGCCCCGTCCAGATATGATTCTCCCGTATGAATCCATGTGATGTGGGGCTGAGGACCCTTTGGCAAGCCCAGAGGTCCATAAATGATTCCATTAATGTATGATTCTCTACGATATGAATCCATCGATATGGGGCTGTCTTGAGGCTCGGTGCCCTTTTTGGGCTAATTTGAAAGGAAAGGGAAAGCAGACGCCAGTTTTGGGGTTCGGCCAGTTTAAGACACACCCACATGGGTACCCAATCCAAAGGTTTGGGAACCCAATCCAACTGTCTACCCAAGTTGTTTTCGTCGGGCGGATGTGTGTGTTTTTCAGGGGCTGGAGCCGAAATGGTGGGCATATTTATGGGATTATCCAACAAACCGGTCAAACCTGGTATCGACAAAAAGTGTGATTTGTGATGTTTTTGGAGGGTTTTAAGGGGTTGGACCCGAAGTAGTCAATAAGTAGTCAATCATGGGGATTTGTGTCCACCACTTCGGGGCTCACTGTTGAAATGGATAGCCATGATTTTGTTTGGTCAGGGAAACAAGCCCGCAAAGTGCGCATTGCGTGCAGTGATCAACGCCGTCCACTGCGGGTGGGTGAGGGCCAGGTGTTACAGGAACTGTTTTGCTGGATTGTGCAGCCTTGTTGCCGGGTGCTCTTCCTTCAATCAAGGGACCGTGGCCTAGCCTTTCTTGAGCCTTCCATCACACATCAACCCAGTCGTTGCTTTCCTTCTTGGTCGGCAGGCCAGCCTCTCCTGCCAATTGAGCAGGGCTCAAAACCCCCACGATGATCTTTATCTAAACGGTTTCCCAAAAGAGCTTCCGCGAAAGGAACGCCCTGCATCGCGAAAGCTCGCGAAAGCGTTTTCCGAAAACACGGTCCGCGAAAGCTCCGCGAAAGCTCCGCGAAAGGGCTACTTGAAGACGGCGCTTGGGGCAGGCAGTGCGCGAAAAAAGCGGCGCTGACCGTGCGAGAGTATACATATGCTCATCAGTGTGCACAGGCTGTTTGCCAGTTTCGAAAATGCGGGGGGACTTGCGCGAAAGCTCCGCGAAAGGCGTGGGTCTAGGATCCAAGGGGTGGCCTACTATTCTTGTACAGAAAAGTCGCGGCTTTTTTGAGCTGGGGCTGCCAAAGTGCAAAAGCTGGAATTTTCAAGCTCGAGACACCAAGCTCACTTGGTCTATTATTCTTGTACTGGAAGGTTGCCCTGCAAAATGAGGGAGCCGCCGCGAAAGCGCTGCGAAAGGGTTAATGCAAAACAACCGCCGCGAAAGGAAAACACGCGCGCGCGAAAGCTTCGCGAAAGCTCCGCGAGGGAGCACTGTGAGGGCAACCAAATCTCGATCGGTTTTGAGCACTGCTCAGTTGCTTTGTTTGTTGCTTTGCCTCCTGGTTTGCAGGCCCAAGCAAGGCAAGGTCTTCCCCATACATCCGTGTGCTGCTGCTGCTGGTCTCAGTGCGCCTTGCACCAATGCAAATAGCAGCGCTGCTGACAAAGGTGTGAGCTGCTGCTTCTGCAAAGAAAGTCTTGTTTGCTGTGCAGTTGGCTATGTTTCTTGTGTACTAGTGGTGCGTGTGCAAAGCAGCAGGCTTGCCAGAAGTTCAGCCCTGGGGACTGTTTGTGGCCCTGTGATGCGTCGTTTCCGCAGTTTGCAAGCCTGCTTAGCAAAAATATGTTGAACACCTTGACAAGTTTCTTCCTATACCATGGGCTACAGAAATGTCGTGCCTTATGCCTTCGACTCCTTGGTGTCTTGCCGCTGCTTGCGCTGCTGCATCCTCTTTTTGCAAGCAATTTGGTGGTTGAGGGTCTCCGTAGTCCCAATGACCTTTGTGTTGCCGGTGGTGCATCTCCCCAGCTCTCCACCTCACGATGATTCCTCGCTTGGGCTGGCTGGCCATGCCTTTTGCTGTCAAGACCCATGGCCCCGCATGAATGATGAGGCAATGGTGGAGAAACAGCTTCTGCCTATGCTGTCGTAGAAATGCTTGATGTCAACCGACAAGCTGATTTGCTCGACTTCCAGAAATATGTTCACCTCCCCACCCAGCTGCCGCTGGCCACGTCAAACATTGCGATCTCCTTCGGCTATATGCTCAGAAGGAGCAGCCTACATTTGACCCAAAGCCGGTAGACGTATGAAGAGAGGGTGATGAGCAGAAGGCCACAAACCATCTCTTGTGCTAGCGGTCCGGCACATCGGACTCAAACCTGACCATTCGGGCAGACGCTTGAGGCCTTGCTGCAAGCTGCTTCCTTCTTTTTGCCAGGCAGTTCTCCTCCTTAAGCTGATTGCCCGTTGTTTTGCCTGCGCCTTGACAAACTTCTCTGTCATGCTCCTTGTCTTGCTCCCAGAGCTCAAGCCTGCAGGCGCCTGTGCTCCTGCCTTCCAGCGCCTGCGACTGCTTGTTGCGTCCATTTTGCGATTTCTCCTTTGCAGCCCTTTGCACGGACACATCCATTGCCAGTTGCTCCGTCAACTTTGGACTGCAGTTGCTGCGAGAGAGTCCCACTGTAGAGGCTGTGTTGCAGACTGACGGTCCAGTACAGCGCCACCTCCCCTGCTTGGGAGATGAAGCTCAGCCTCAGTTCTGATCAGTTGCGCTCATTCGCTCCTTTGACTTGCCTGAAAAAGTCATGAACCATCCTGCTCAGCATGGCCCCAATGTTGTTTACTGCTGCCGGAGCTTATTCGGACCGCTCGCCTTTCTCTTCCATCCTGCTGTTGCTCCGTCTTATCAGCTCCACCTTCTCAGTGTGGTGCTCTGCTCCGCCTCTGCCATTGCAACCCCTGCTGACTGCGAAACGTTGCCATGGCAACCTTGGTCCTTTGCGCGAGCATCTGGCTTCTTGTCCATTCTCCCCACAAGAAGGACCTCGCTGGCATCAGCCCTGCGATTTCTGCCGGTATTTGCCCATTCTGCAGGCTGTTGGGTGGTTGTCCCGAGTGAAGGCACCAACAACAAGGTTCTCCCTCGCAACCTCACACAGTGCGCTGGCCCAGTTTCCGTGTGCCTTTTGGCACGCCACCATGCCTGCTTCTGTGCTTCCTTCTGCTTCTTGGGCATCGTGCGACTCTGTCCTCCAGCCAGCCTTGGTAGTCTTTGCTCCTCATCTCCTTTGAGGTGATGTTCTGCCATCATGATCACCATGTCGTGAGCCAGCGCCTTCTGGCTTGCGCAGGTGTCTTTTCGAAGTAGACGAAAAGCTTTCTGCTATCCCTTCAAACCTGGTTTCCGTGCTTCCACAGTCCTCTCCTCCGCGTTCTCCCCTGCTCTCTGCTTGCTGTCACCCTTCCTTGGCCTCTTGCTGCTCGCTTCTTCTGCCAGAGAAAGGGCCTGCCATCTCTGTTTGTCTTCCCCAGATATTTTTGGCCCCAAGTCCGCGAGCAGCTGCAACTGCAGCTGTTGCCCATTCGCTTTGCCTGCTGGTGCAGCTTGATCTGGGTTCTAGCTGATTCTGTCAAGTGTAGGCTTGGATATCGCTAATTCGAGTGCTCAATTGATTTCGTCCACCATCTGCTTTGAAATGTGGTTGATGTTACTTGCCCCTGGCTGACGATGGGCTTGCCGCTTTTTGACGCCAGGTCAACGCTTCGTTCTTTTCCTTCTCATTGGATGAGGCCGAGAAGGTCACATACTATGAGAACCTGCGCCTTGGTTCAGCTTGGTTTCTGACACGGAAAGCGCGCGACTCCCCTTGCTCGAGGTGGGAAATTTGGGTGAGAAATCACGCCCAGCTCAACAACTACACTCACTGCTTGGACTGGGTAGAAAGCAGCTATTTTGGCATGAAGCCTTTTCAGGACGGTCGTCGCCATTTTGTACAATTTCAGCATTGGTTGACATGACGAGTTTTGCTTGCAGCCCTGTGGCACTTGCGGTATCCATGTCGATGGGCTCTTGGGGAGAACCTGCCAGGAGCATGCCCACCCAACGAGCATGGCGGAGGCGTCGGGGATTGGCCGAGGGACTTGCACCCCGTAAACCTGGGATCAGGACCCCGTGAACCTGGGATCGAAACAGGGGCTTGTCCCTGGGAGAGTTCATTCGTGGAAACGTCGCAGATTGGGAACGGGGCGATGTCTCCGGTCCACATGTTTGCGCTTCTCCCTCCACCCCGTTCCACACGTGCCGAATTTTTAGGACCCATTTGCAGCCTTTCCATGGCCAGTGGCCAGGCAAGAGAGCGGAGCGCGTACTTTCTGCTGAACTCTCTGCGTGTGGACGAGGGGTCTCCGCTCTACGGCGACGTGTCGGTGGTTTTGCTGCCCAGCTTCGCACGTCGGGTGTCCGCAGCTCGGCCATGCTCAGCTGATGCTCAGTGCAAATTCGACGGCCAGTTTGCCGTTTTTCACGGATTGCCACAGGCGACCCCATCTTCCAAACGTAGAATGCCCACCAAACACTTGGGTGCAGATGGAAACGGTGTGTCCCCTTCGGTGGCCGCTTCAGAGCTGTCCTATGCTCACTCAGGTCCTTTCGCCTTTTGACTCTGGCAGTTGGAGTGGTTTGTGCAACCACTCCTTTGTGACGCCGAACACCAGCAGCTTGGACAAAGCTTCAACTTCGGACATGACGAAAGCTTCGAGAGGCCCAAGCACCCCCCTGAAGGAACTTGGTGAGACATGCCAGAGACCTTGGGCAAGCCTTCGGGTCGCTTGCAAGGTGCCCCAAAGCGTCGCGTCTGTCGCGTGTGTCGCGTGCTTCAGGCTATGCACACAACTGCAGTGCTTTCTCTGGACGCGGTGGTCTTGGCACCTTCCAGGCTCGGGGTGGTCTTGGCTTCAGCTTTGACTGGCCGAGAATGCGAGGCCTTCGATCATCTCTTCGAGATCAACGAGAGGTATTGGGCCAAGCCGGAGGCTGTGATCGTCCATGAAACATCCTCTCGGGGCTTTGGGTGAACAGGTTTCGGCTGGCGCCTTCGCTGTGAGGGCTGATTTATGCGGGGTAGGGGCCATGGAGTCCCGACTCGCAGGCCTTCCTGCAGCCGCTGGCGCGCTTGCTGGGCCCGGAAGGTTCCACCGGGCTGGTGGGCGAGAACTTTGTGCAGTACTTCGAGGTGTCGATGGTCGAGTTCGGGGGGACCTGGTTGGCACCTGTGAGTGGAAGGAACATGAAAGAACCAACGAACAAATCTCTTGGTGTGGAAAGCTTTTCGGGGAAAGGGGAGGAGTTCTTGCGCCAAACAACCCTCAGCCTGCGAATGAAAAGTAGTGAAGGGACGCGTGTAAAGCCCCCGCGAAAGCCACACGGCCGCGAAAGCTTGCGAAAGCTGTCGCGAATGTGCCGAAAGAAGGTCCGCCATGAAGGCCCCGCGAAAGCGCCCAGAGGAGGCGCGCAAAGGCAACACATGTCGCGAAAGCGTTGCGAAAGGGCCCGCGAAAGCAAGCCCAGGGCACAAGAGTTGTTTGGCGCCGCTCGTTTGGAAAGCAATGGGACAGCCAAAATCCAAATCTGCATGATAAAAAGGACGGGAGGGGGGGCACTCCCATAAAGATGCCTGCTGTGGTGATTCTGGGCATGTTCCCTTGATACTGGGTTTTGATCTTAACTCACCATACGGTTCAATATTTATGAGCCGGCAACACCGGAAGCATCAAGGCCTGCACTTGCCAGGTGCTTCCAACTGCACGAGTCGAGTTCACCCATGTGAAGCGCCTTGCTACAAGTCTGCCTTGCCGCATAGATGGGCTGGTATGGCATGTAGCTTCTTTTGCCACTGAAAAGGAAGCCTTGCCAGGGATGCCCTTTTCCGCTGACTGTCTAGACTAGTATCAAGCACGGCGGCATGAGCATGTAAGATCGTGCCTGCGAGCTCAGGTTCATCATTGCCGCGTTTCCAAGCCTATTTGGCACAGATCGGGGCGAGCGGGTCCAGCGCTGGTGTCGGAGGAACGGCTTGATGCTAGTCTGGTCTCTGGGTCTCAATGTCGGCTTCACTACAGATCATGGCCGCTTGGATCGTTCCGTACATGCTTGAAGACTCTTGCGATGTTTTTTCCTCGCCATTTGCCCAGGCATGCCGCACTTCTGGGATGTGCAGAAGCAGCGGGGCCCATTCTACAGCAACCAGCGCCTCATGGATCCTGGTGTGCTGAGGAGACCCGACCCGGCAAAACGATGTTGGGAATATGCCCAAGGCCATTGACTTGATGCGAACAGGAGTACAATCAGCAGTTCAATCTCTAGAGGGAGCTACCCAACGTTCATAGCAGTTCTCTCAAGCTTCGTTGTCAGAAGCAGGGGTCCCACAGTGCTGTAAGTGCAAAAGCAGCATGGTGTTATCACATTGATGGCATTTGCATTTCGGAGTCTAGGCTTTAGACTAGAGCTACCTGACCTAGCCTCAGTAGTTCTTGAAAGTTCTTCTGAGAAAGAGGCCAAAACAAACACAGGCAAAAAGCAACGCCTAGGACTTCCTCCCTGAACGCGACGGCGGCAGCCGAAGATGTTGCTGCTTTCTCCGCGGCGTGGCAACTGCTGGCTTCAGAAAGACGGAGGCACCTAGAGCCGGCAGCGACCTGGAGGCATTTGAATGAGGCGTTCGGTTATTGCTGGTATGATTGGGAGGGCACCTTTGGTGGACGGCAAACCGTGGGAGCTATGTCCAAAGACTTGGCCGTTCCCATTAAGATTCATGGCCATTTCCTGGGATCTGAAAGGAATTCTGAAGCGCTTTGCTGGATGTACGTGGGTGCCGCTGTAGCGAGAAGTTTGTATCGAATCCTTCCATCTCGCTTGTAGAATGCATTTTTGGGGGACAGACCACAGATTTTGGTACGCCTTTAGGAATGCTTGGAGTCTTTTTTGACTTGAAGCGTGGCACAGCGCTTGGCACTGGGATTCGCAGCACTTGTCACGCCCCGCAAGTTAACAGTACGCGCACAGACAATTGCGCTTCTATATCGTGTGCACTAGGCATACAGCCCTCCCAGCATACTTTTCCAAGTCACAGTGGCATCAGGAGATCGATTCACACGCCCTCATAAGCTTCCCATACGGCAGATCCGTGTTTACATATTTGAGTTGCATGTGGAACTTCATTCGGCATGTCCAAGGACTTCAACCGCCTGTGGGCGTCTTTGACTGCCAATCTGTCACACAGTCTACAGAATCTTGGCTGCTTGCAGACTGGAGGCATTTGGAGGCTTGAGAAACTGCCACACTAAGTATTGCTGCAAGAGCAACGACAGAGCTTGCCAGCGGAGAGGATTTCATTCCACAACCACTTGACGGCTTGCATTTTTGCATGGTCCAAGCTGGTTGCTTGCTGCAGGATTGCCCCTCTGCGGGCTGCTTCCTGTGCGGATTTGGACCGCTGCATTGGTGTCACCCGGCTCGGGTGCTTATGCAAGAAGGAAGCTGCCGTTGTCGTGTGAGCCAAGCTGTGCGACAAGAGGCCCAGCATCAGTTCTTTGAGTGTAAAGTAATGGCCACAAAGAGCGGATTGGGCAGAAGGGTCCAGCCGCCAGAGTGTTGCCCTGACAGCCAATATCTCAAGTATTTAGATTGCCCGAGACAATCTCGGGACTGTAGATAGAGCACAGTTTTCCTGGCACAGGCCCATTGCTTGGCCAACGAGTGCCTAGTGAGATCCTTGTGCCTGCCGTGTAAGGTCAACATTAAAGGGTGCTGAGATAGCCGGGTGGCTCTTAGATCTCCTCTACCCCATCACTTTGCAACTGCATGCAGCTTGCATCCCATATCTTGCGCATCATTTTGGCTGACGCATCGTGTCGCATCGCAACGGGGTTTGAAGTTTGGATCTGCCGAGGGAATAGCTATGCGGAAAAAAACAACAACACACACAAACAACAACAAAGAAGACTGTTTTCGGGTGAGTGAGTCCAAGGCCTTCGACAGAAGGTGAGAACGTTCTGGTGGATCTAGACAAGGATGGGGAGGCCTGGGGCCGCTGCCTTGAGATCTTGTGGCTGCCTTGAGCTGCGCTTGCGGCGGGTTGCATGAGTTGGGTATACGTCAACATAGTGAGACTCCCCCAAAAAAAGACAGATTTGGCGGTTTTCCTTTGGATTTCCCTTGGAGCCCAACCCAAAAGGGCTATCCTCAACAAAACACGCCCAGTTGCAAAAACAGGGGGCCTTACCGCGGACTCAATGGACTCCAGTGCCGAAAGTCCCAGAGACTTGTAGCGCTTGGCCAGGTCAAGGTCCTGAGACAGCAGGTGCCACAAGAGGAGGAGCCCGAGGAAGAGGCGGAGTCACGGATAGCTCAAATGTTCATCGGGTAAACCGTGAAGCAGCCAGACCCTGGGCCCCTGTAGAGGGACGCCCTATGCAGGTCACCCGTGTTTTTGGTTTGAACATGTTTGAGAACTTGGCTGGCCCGAGCCTGTGAACGCCATGCCAGATTGGCTTGAGGAATCAGACTGCTTGGCAGGCGGTGGAGACCATGGTTGCTGAGACTACTACTGCCTAGGCCACCAGGCAGGGACGGGCTAACGTCATCTCGCGCGGTCTGCACATGAGCGACTCCTTTCATTTACAGAAGACTACAGTAGAGGCTGGCGCACCCCATTTTTTGGGGGTAGCATACGGAATTAGGTTCAAAACGAGATAGGATCACCCCCAAAGCAAGGTAAGGCCAAAGATATGGTGGGGATCACAAACACATGCGTCGTTGGATTCAACCATGTGGCAAATAGCTGCTGTATTTCTCACACTGCCTATGGTAGAGCATCAGGCACTGAGTGCAAGAAGGAAGTTCTACGAAGTCTTGAAGCTAGCCTGGAGGGTACCAGGTCTCGGTACCAAGTCGAGCAGTAGCAATTGAGAGTGGCAGGGCAGCTCGAGACCTTCCTGATGGCCGTCCAATGAACTGAGGGCATCTCGTCGGTCGGGTTTAACTTGTTGACCATCTCTTGAACTGCATGAAGAGCCTGTTGGGTGTTGAGCGACATGATGTTTCCACTGTTACAAGGCAGGGACGGCCCTGAATCTTGGCTGCCCGGGTTTTCGCCTCTGGGCATGTCGCCCACGTGTCACTGTGTGTCATGGCATCCGAGTGTGACACAACCTGATGGCGGCACAGACACACCCGCACAGCCACAAGGGAATCTTAAGCCCGTCACACCCAATCAAATCAGTTGAGTGCAAGCAGTTTGGCACGTCTCTCGTTAGTTATCAAATCTTGGCCAATTGGAGAATCATGCTACAGAAAGTCTCAGAAAGTTTGATCTTTTTGTTTCGCCCGGCCCTTGTTACGGGACTTGGATGTAGCGCGTAGCTCTGGGGCAATGGCCTCATTTTCCCCATCCGTTCTGCCTTGAAGATGTGCGAGGCAGGGTTTGCGTGGAGTGGAGACTGGGTTGCGACCATGGCTACTCAGTGGACTAACCAGATGCCCCAGACATAGCCGCTATTGAACACACTGACTCAATCCACGGCTCATAGATGACCATGAGGGTTTCTTGAAAGCCGAGCCCCGCAACCTTTATTTGTGCCTTCACTGCTAGGCGGTCACTCATTTCTGTTTTTGGGGAGCTTGACATGAGAGCATTGATAGGGAGGGAAACGCATGCAACTCGCCTGCCACACAGTAATGGGCAAGCACTTGACACAAGCAGCGCCCTCAACTACTTGTCAGCACAGTTTTTTAGGCTTTTTGTCCGAGCTTCGCTCAGCCACTTCCTGCCATGCGCATGCGCATGCGAGCATGCACGCTTGTGAATGAGTTGTGCCTACCATTGCGCGAAGGTATGCGTGCCACTGGCGCCACACGGTTCATAAGGGCATGAGAGGCAGGTGCGCGCGATTTCGGGCACACGTGAAGAAAGTGTACGAATGAGTTCTGAAACAAGCGCGCAACTGGCGCTGGGCCTGTGCAGGTTTGCTTGTTGCGACGAAAGCAGAAGCACACGAGAAGGCACGCGCGTGAATCAATCCTGCTTATCGCAGATTCAAACTGCGCGTCCCACCAGTGCAGCACGTGCACGAGAGCGTCATTACTTGAACTGCCAACGCCGCTGGTTTGCTTGGCATGGCGCGACCACTGCGCGCGCAGATATGAATATATTACGATGCGCGTGGGCAAGCTGTGCTTTCCTGTCTTGCAACCACATGTTCCACTAGCGCTGTGTTTGAGTGGGTGTGCTTGTCAGTGATACGAGCACGTGCGCACGAGCGACTGTAGGCGCACGTGAGAAATGTGTTTTTTTTCTGTGCTTGAAACTGCGTACGGCACTGTCGCTGTGCGAGTGCGTGGGCGGGGTTGCTTCTTGTGATACGAGCATGCACCCGCGCATGGGCGAGCTTGGAGGATGAAGCTGAACTGCCATTAGCGCTGCGCTTGTGCGGGCATGCTTATCATGATGCATGCGTGCCCGAGCGAGTGTGGACGCTGCAAGCAGGACATGCACGTAATGACCACCCCGAAGAATGCATGCAACTGCGTTTTGTCTTACGGCCATCTATTCTTGCCGTGATCGGAGTGGGATGCAAGATGGCTCTGGTCCTGCGCATAAGCCTGAGCCTTGTGCAGGTGACCTTTGCCGGGCGCAGTAAGCTCCAGGGAGGAGCCCTTGCAGCCTCTCCGGCTGGCTAAAAACTACCCTGGTTTGGGGCGGGCAATCTTCGCCGCGAGGGCCTCTCCGGATTCCGCCTGGAAGCTCAACAGTCCTGGCAGAGAGGCGCCATCCAGGGCCCGTTCGGCTAAGTGAAGCAACGCAGATCTGATTCCAAATTTCAATTGGAATGATTCTGCAGCACCTGACCGTTCTTTGTTCGCAAACGGCTCCCAATCCAATTTACAAATTAAGAAGAACAGACGCCGACAGTGTTCCAACACAGACCAGTTTCAAGCTCGCACGGCTACATGAACGAATATCGGTAGTCTACTGTTGCTTTGGGGAGCCAAAGACAGGGGGACCACCCAATTTGCCACCGTCCTCTTGGGGAACATAGTTGTATCCGTGGGTTACCGTGGCCTTAGTTCAAAGGGAGACCAAAGGGAAACTCACATTATTGGCCAGGACCCTTATTTTTCTTATTTTCATTCCCATATGATCGATACAAGATCAACCGTTAACGAATTGCGCTCTGGATCGTCTAGTTTTACGGGCTGGCCCATGCATCCTTGAGATGCGTGAAGGCATGGACAGGCTATGCCCGACTCCCCGACTGCCACTTGCGTTGACCTAGTCTGGGCGCAAGTGGCACAAGGCGCATGCAAGGCCGTGAATCAATTCTCGTCCGTGTGATCTCACATGAGAGAGCACAAAGTGGTGCACAGTACAGATGCACATGTTGTCGATGCTGTGTTAGATGTGATCGAGATGCTGAGGTTCCGAAAAGCTTCGGCTCTAGTGCCCGAATGTGACACAGGGTCTGGCGCTTGCAACTGGTTGCTGGAGAATATTATGTAGTGCAAGCTTCGTGCCACCAGCCAAACACACGAAGTTGCGACTCCTTGTCCAGAATTGAGGAACAAACTCAGATACTTCTGGTACAATTTCATGGGAAGTATCTTGAAGAGTCAGCTTGCCAGTGTATTTACCGTGGCGTTTTGCAGTTGGTTGCTACTTTGTCTCTGGCAACAGCCGCCAAAGGGTCGAAAGCGACCCAGTCGCTTGATCAATTTGCCCAAGACATGTCGCCAAACTATGTTCAGCACTGTACAACTATGTTCAATACTGTACTGCGATCAGAAGCCGACATTTAGCATGTTGAACGTGGCACTTCACATTATTTTCTCATCCTGTGGACTTACAACCTCGCGACCTGGCGCCTCTCTAGCAGTGAGCCTTGCTGGCGATCGCCTAAAGGATGCGATTCCTAGCGATGCGAAGGTCACTTTGAGAGCGGGAGAACTGCCGCAGCTTCACATCAGGTTCATGTCAGAGGCGCACGGCCGAGTGTCAGGCCTGGCGACATACGCCGAGGCAAATGCGAAACAGCCACGTGAGCAGTCTCAGCGTGTACTCAAAGCAGACGCTAGCATTAGGACTTCTGGCAGTTCGCGTGTTTGGCACGCGGATATGCTGGGCATACATGGCCTTGCACACAGCAGAGTTTCCTTGCTTCAAGTGCATGACTGCCTTAGGCGGGCCAAAGAAGCGGACAATCCGCCGCCCTTGCGCCCTAGATGGCAGATGAGCAACCTGAAGGGTTCTCATCAATCATATGGATGTGGAGGCCTCAGCTGCTTCATGGGAAGCCGTGGTTCTGCTCGATGTTTGCGAGCAGTGGATGGCAAAGAAATTAAACTGCAAATGCAAGCAGGTGGCGGACGCAGAGACTCAGCAATGATGGAACCATATCCAGTAGCTTTTCGGAGTATATGCACAGTGACATCATATTGGGATATTCCTTATTCACGTTTGGCCTGGGTGAAAGAACTTTCCCAGTTGCAGCTTAATTCTTCTCCAGCAATCACAACTTTGTAGGCTGGCCATGCAGTTGCGCATGCTGAGTATTTGCGCATAGAAAAAACATGTCACCCTTCACGAGGAAGCTAAAGCCTCTGGTTTCTTTGTGCTGCTTGGCCGCTTTGCCGAGGCCATCATCAAGCAGTTCTTCGACAAGAAAGTAGGTGACTTCCTGAAGGCCGCCAAATCACGAGCTGCGAGTGGCTGATCTTGGGCAGTGGCAGCCAGGCTTCCCCTAGCGAGAAGCTGCCAAAAAAAAGCGAAGGGTTTTAAAGAGGATCAAAAGGGCGGCTAAACCAATCACAAGATTGCAGATTTATTTCCAGCAAGAACATGGTACCTTACAGAGATGAGACTTGGCAGCACAATTGATGTGACTTGACTCTGAGCACGATGCGCTGAAAACAGGTTGACGCGGGCAATCTCCGCGTCGACGCCGCCACCGGGCAGTTCGTTTTGAAGAAGGCTCGGGAGCCCATGCTCACACCTCGCCCGCCCGTACCCGCATCGCAGCCGCGTGCAAGGTACAAGGTGTACTGCGTACTGCATTTTTACTTAATTGCTTAGTCGTGGTTGCTTTCTCAGCGGAGCCCAGAGAGGCAAGTAAGAAGCTTTGGAAGGCAGACCCCCAAGTCTGCACAGGCTTGATCAAGGGAAGGCGCAAAAAACAAGCGAGTTGTTCAGACTGCAAAGCTGAGAACTTTCAGGATCGTTGCTGAAACTGCGCTGAGCGAGCGAGCACCGAGCATCGCTTTCTTATCTTTGTCTGGTCTCTTCAATCTTTCCAAATTTCATATTCCTTCTCAAACCCGTACATGGCGGAAGTTTCTCACTGAGTCTGTTTGCTGACTGTGTGCCAAATATGCACGTTTCTTCGTACAATCCATTTTGAGGCATGCATGCCCACATGCATAGGCTACGCATGTACATGCTGATTTTGCACATATATGTGCGACAACCGAACGGGTGAATTGACGACGAGGAGCGCTTGCCTTGACAGCTGGTCACATGAATGGCATGTCGCAGCTCTTGTGCTGCAACTGGGCACCATTTGTCAATGCAGATACAGTGGGATTCATAGAAACAAGCATTCCCCTGAGACGAACACCGTATTCATGCTAAGACCATTCGAATTCGATAACGGGTTGTAGCTCATTTCTCAGACCCTACGCCTGCCACACAGCCGCGGTACTTTGTTTTTAGTGTTCCAACACCTCGTGGTCCACATCGTGCATGCTCTGCGAACCTTGCGCTTCTTACATGTCCGTGCGCAACATGTGCCTTCACATGTACCAATCATGCACGGACTGTTGATCGCGTTCTTCACATGTGCCAAGCCTGCACACACTTTTGTCCGTGTGACTATATAACGCCCGTGTGCTTAACATGTGCCAAGCACGCACGCACTGCTGTCCGTGTGCTGGACATGTTCCAAGCACGCACGCACTCTTGCCCGCGTGCTTGACATGTGCCAAGCATGCATGCACTGTTGTCCGTGTCCTTTGCACGTGCCAAGCATGTACGCACTGTTGTCCGTGTGCTGGACATGTTCCAAGCACGCACGCACGCTTGCCCGCGTGCTTGACATGTGCCAAGTATGCATGCACTGTTGTCCGTGTCCTTTGCACCTGGCAAGCATGCACGCACTGTTGTCCGTGCGTGCGTGGGTGTGTGTGTGTGTGCTGGACATGTTCCAAGCACGCACGCACTCTTGCCCGCGTGCTTGACATGTGCCAAGCATGCATGCACTGTTGTCCGTGTCCTTTGCACGTGCCAAGCATGCACGCACTGTTGTCCGTGTGCTCAATATGTGCGACGCATCCACGCACTGTTGTTCGTTGTGTACATGTGCCAAGCATGCAGGCACTGCTGTCACAGTTATGCAAGAAACACACTTGCGGTTTTTGACCGGCATACACATGCAATGTGTATTTGCGTATGTATGAATGTCCGAAGGTGGAATATAGCTCCATAATTTTCCAGCAATAGATTGATGCACATATTCAGCTCAGCAGCAATAGGATTTGATCCCTGTTGGGGCGTAAGACGGTAAACAGTGTCTAAGGAAAACAAGCAAATCCTGTAGATAAGTCAAAGGCTCCCTCCCCGTCATCCCCAGTTGAGACCCCCAGCATCCCTCGTCGCCCGTGCCAGGGTGGAATCGAGCCCCAGATGCCCAGAACAGACTCACACCTTCGCTAAACACAAAGAAGATCTGGTCCCAGAAGCTGTGTAAGTAATCCCCACGTGCGCATGTACTGTTCGTAGCCGCCATGGGATGCTGATGGTGTCAATTTAATAGTTTACGTAGTTTGGCGTGGGAGTTTTGGCTGTTTGCGCGTGTTCTACGCATTCCGTCGTTCCCCGGCACCCTGTGAAGAAGGGGTGGGTGGATTATTAGCGGAGCCTGAGCTCCGGTTCGGTCCTTTGCGGTTCCTCGGGCTCAGTCCTTTTCAGTGCTCTTCGGCGCTCTTCAGAATCCGGGCCCAAAAGTCGTACCAAACGCTGAGGAAGGAAGTGAAAGAGCAGACATCGGTGACATTTTGCGGATTTGTGCAAGTTGAGTCTTGGTTCTTGCTTTAGTATTGGGCTTCCCAATGCAGCGGGATTTGCGGTCCGAGGGCGGGGAAAGCGCCAAGCATTCTCACTAGTTTAATATTGGGTTAGAGTTGGCGTATTTAAATTCTGAATTAAGTGTTGCAGACTTGGGAGTTTCCGGGAAACATTTATTCATGATTGTCATTGTGATTACTGTTCGGGAGATCATGCACATGCCGCCTTGCGTATGCCCATGCACATCTCTATCCACACGCGCACTACGCACGAGGCCTCCATCGTCGGCCAAGCCTTCGATGGCCTGCACCTGCCTGTGACGCTACGAGGAGGTTTCATCGATGAATTGCCGGGGTGCCCAGATGCCCAGCTGGTTGCTCTCGGGCGGGACCTGGGTGCTGCCAGCGAAGAGAGGAGCAAGCGACCCGACTCTTGAAACATGGAAACTGAGAGACCGTCACATTTGCCAGAGCATGTAGCAATTGGCAACCAGTTTGAGGGTTCACCTCTGAGACAAATGCAGTGCCTTGCAGGTCAATCCATTTGCATCTTGATGTCTTCAATCGTGGCGGCAATGCATCGCGCTCGGAGATTTCTGCATACCGTGGATTCCCCAAGTACTCAGAATCCCCACGCAGAATCTCCCTGATGTTGTTCTTTCTTCTCGATGGTTTATTTGGCACCTACACCTAGCGTTACAAGCGCTAGCGCGCCGTTTTCTACAGCCGCATTCAAGACAAGATTGGACCTGCAAGAACAACAATATCGAAACAAACTAGTAGCTTGACGCCACCTTTCATGCTGTACCTTTAAACCTTTAAACCATACATATAAGCTGCCGAAAGAGTTCAGGAGCTTGGCGCTTGGCATGATTGTGTCAGGTCTCCCTCCAGATTCTCATCAAGAATGTTTTCCTGCTCTTCGGCCCGCAAACGACAGATTGGTCCTATGACCATGTGAAGCAGGCAGGAAGACTTTGCCAGCGTGTTGCGAATAGGATCACCAAGAGGCCAGTTGTCGCCATGCAGAACCATCCAGGGTAGGTTCTAAATTGCAACTCGAGCTAGAGGCAGAAGGTGTCACATCACTAGCTATTTTAAGAACTCCTGGATTGCGCAAGCTGCCATGCGCAAGTCGCCAGTGCAAAATGCGCCAGTGGTTTGTGTGAGAGGCCTGGTTGAATGTGCAGCCTTTTCGTCGAAACCAATTTGCGTGATTTCCATTATGAGTCCGCCGCAGTGCAAATCGAAGATCGTGGACTTGGTCATGAAGATCCTTGATCCTTGGCCAATGAGGTTTCGTTTTACCACGCTGCCACTTGCGTTGAATAAGCTCCTGTCACTGAACTGGAAGCCTGTGGAGCTTGTCACATCCTTGGCACATAAGATCAACGTGCATGGCCTGTATGGCAAAGAAGTGAATCGCAGTAACAGCCTTGCCAAGTTGAGTCCGCCAAGGAGCTGAAGCCCGCAAAGAAGCGCCGAGCAGCTGAGGAAATGCTGGGGGGGTTGGAACATGCACATAAGATTGTTTCACTGCCCCACACCACTACTTGGTCACAACCTCCGGCAGATTCAGCTGTGCATGTTTCCCGCCGTTTGCCGAAAAAACTCAAATGTCAGTCCTTTGGTCGAAAAACGCTGTTGCACAGCAACAGTCTCGTTTCAGTTTTGGCGGGAAACACGGTCGGGGAAAGTCGCCCTTTGGTCGGGGAATGTCGCCGTTTGGTCGGGGAAAGTCAAAGTTTCGCCTTTGTGGATTTGTCCGAGAAGAGCAACAAAGTGGAAAGTGCCCGAAGACACAAACAAGTGTCGCCTGTCTGAAAAAGAAGCTTTTGAAAGACGCCTCAGATGAAAGACGCCTCAGAATCAGCAGCCCGTTGCCTCTGCCACTTCTCACCTGAGGCATGCCGCTGAATTCGCAGCAATGCAACTCGGAATAGGGGATTCTTCGTCCATCATCAGTGCCTCAACTCATC
The DNA here is from genome assembly GCA_963377175.1 of Effrenium voratum. Lineage (NCBI taxonomy): Eukaryota > Dinophyceae > Suessiales > Symbiodiniaceae > Effrenium > Effrenium voratum. The sequence continues at coordinate 14,880 of CAUJNA010000729.1, read as the reverse complement.
CGCGTGCCCAAGCTTCGGCATCCCTGCCATGGAGCAGAGTTTCAAGCTCGGCCCTCACGACACCCCCCACTTCGCCAGCTCAAAGCCGGGCCCTTCCAGCAGAAAACATCTTCATTGAGGATCCCGGTGGCGCTGGAGGCCGGCGGCTCTGGACCGGAGAGATCTGCCATGGAGCCTAATGCTCCAGCAAAATGCCATGGAGCCAAGAAAGGTAGGCATCACTTACAAGTCTTCCAAAAGCAACATGAGCCTGATGCGAATGAGCACACCCTCGTTGATGAGGAATCGACCATGAGAGGGTTCTGGCTGTGGATCAAGATACTCCCAATCGATTGAGACAGCAACATTCGTCGACATATCGCATGCTACCGACTTGAACTTAACATCCTGTTGGCACATCCTGAAATGAGGAATCTCGCAAGAAAGACTGCATTAGACGCGAGTGCCATGACGCCTGTGAGTGGGCGTGCTGCAAGTGCTGCGCTTGTTATTGCTGCATTATTGCCTTTGGTATCGAAGTTGCCCTGCGTTTGTCGGAAGCCTGTTGGTGAAGAGGAGCAAGCTGGTACAATCTGGCGGGCATCCGGTTCGTAGAAGAGACAGTTACAAAGAAGAAACATCAGAGCAGGAAGAAGTGACCTACGTGTTTCCCAACTCGGTCACCAAGGAATGGCCTGGGCTCGAGCACAGAAAGAGCAAAGTCGCTCGACAGCTTCCAACTGTTCACAGCTTGGGTATATCAGGCGCTTTGTGTCTGTGAAGCACAACGCCCGATTTGCCCACGACCTTCGTGCGATTGCAAGAATCAACCAGTATGGCGACGCCAATGTTTGTGAACTTTCACCACTAAGCTTTGCCCACCACTTCAATTTGCTTCGAGTGCGGGTGGTTGAAGGCAGGAGCAAGTCCGCGGGCTTCCAAATCGGGTCATCATCGTGGTTGTCGTGGTTGTCATCATCAGCAGCATCAGCATCATCAGCTGTAGCACATGAGGCACTTAACTTGAGCAATTTTTCGGGAGACGAAGCCACGGGTTTTGCACTGTGCAGCATAACGCTGAGCTTTGCGTGGCACCGTGAAGCAGGGCTCGATTCTCCTTTATCATCAGTGCTTCCAAGCAATAGCGGCATACCCACACAGCATGGCCAGCAGGAAACAATAGTTAAAGTTAAAGGGTATAAACCCATATGGCTGTGGCTCAAATAAATGTACCAAAATGGCACCTTGGTAAATGGAACCAAAGATTAAAACCTGCGTAACCGTAGCTGTTTAATTTTGAGCCGCACCCATATATGGTCCCGGGCTCGGTTCCCAGTCCCCCCCCCCAATGGTATCCCCCCCCCCCCAGAACCCAGACCCTCACGAGAAGCCCTGCTACTGCGGTCCCCAAACCCCAGCCCCTTCACCCCCTAAACCCACACCTCGGCACGCCCTGCGCCCAAACCAACCCTAAACTAAGCCTAGACCAACCCTAAACTAGCTCGAACCACACATCTTTAAACCAGCACTTGACACGTTCTGAACACACTCTAAACCAAGCCGGAACCAACTTAGTCAACCCTAAACCAACCGTAAACCACAACCTTTTACCAACTTTAAACACATATCTTAAACCAACACTAAGCACACTCTAATCCAACCCTAAGCCATCCTAAACCACTACAACTAGATCAACCCTAAACCCAGTCTAAACCACTACAACCGCCCCACCCCCCCATGGTATGGTATGGGGGGGGGAGGCGGGGTTGGGGGGGGGTCCGTTCAAAAACGTTGGCCCTATCGGCAAATAAACCCTAGACTTTTTCCCGATCCTCATTTACTGGCAGGGTCGTCTTTCATTTTAATATAGCCTCTACTGCACCCGATGCTTGCAACAGAAAAGTCACCCACCACGACTCCACAGGGGGGGGGAGGGGGGGCCCGGAAACATGATTTTTATCACAACCTCTGAACCCTGCCCCTCCCGGAAGGTGGGTGGGACCCCAGGACCATAGACACGGGACCATTTATATATTATATATATACACACATGTATGATACTTTTTGGGGGTGGGGGTGGGGAGGGGGTAGTGGTTTAGGTGGGTGGTGGAAACTATCCTAGAGTATTGTGCTTTGCATTGCATACATCTTGGCATTGTGCTTCCCGTTTTATCATGGCATCCGAAGAGAATTGAAGCAGGAGACAGCCACCGGGTGGCTCAGCGATATTCAGACCCGCATCAAGCAAGACCTGATGAAGAAGGTGGCTGAGATGATCGAGGCGATTTGGGCCTTGTGAGTGTGTCACAGGCATGTCCCTTGTGTTGTAATGAATACCCCCCTGTCTAGCTAGGAGCGGATCCTTCTCTTTGGGAACCTTCAATCCACTAGGTTGATGAATCCGTCGGCATGAACCTAAAAACTTCAGTGGCCAGGTGAACATCGCCAACTTCCACGTGCGGTTTGAGGACTTGCCGAAAGTGCGCCATGATTGCACCGCTAGCTGTCCAGGACTCGGTGACGCAGCCAGTGCCCTTTGCCTGCGGCTTTAAGCTGGGCTATGCCGCGGTCTTTTCCAATGAGGCGCGGTATGCTGCTGATGTTCATGCTAGTCCGTGCAGAACTTGGACTCTCATCGGTTCAGGACAACAGCTCCCAACGGACAACTGGCTACTGGCGGGTGCGCTGCATAGCTTGTGCAAGTGGCAGGTCAGTCAGTCAATTGAGCTTGTCCAGACACCAAAGAAAGAAGCTTGTTCAGAGCAGTAGATGCAGCCCTCCCGACACGTTGTCTCACAAGAAGCCGCCAGCTCCAATGGAAGCCAACTTTTCTTGCGGAAGGGGACGGCTGCCATCCTTGACGTTTTAGTCGACACTGCTGACACTATCCCGGGCCAGCATACCGTGGACAACCTGGCGGATCCGCTCTTTTGTCAGCCGGGCACCCGGCGTAGGAACTGGTGCCAATTGGGAGAGACCGGCCAGGCGTTGTCCAACACCGTCTATGATGAAACATAGCTTTATTCGTCCTGGGTCAAAATCATGTTTGAGGGTGCAGTTTCCAGTTTTCTCATCACTACAACATGACGTGAACATAGGTCAAAAGGACACCAAGGGTCGTGAAAGCTATAGCTTTGGCGATGTCGGGGAAAGCTGGAATGATGCCTTTGAGGGAGATGATTGGTGCACCACCATTCAAGCTGGGAGCCATCTTTGAAGATCTTGGCGGAAGTGCCTGGCTCAAGTAGCGCTTGGGGTTTCCTTCTGCCTAGGCGGGGTGGCGTTGGCACAGCCACGCACAGATGTCACTGCCAAAACCCCCTGGTAGTCAAAGCAATCGGGACTTTCGACCGTGGTAGGATTGTTAAGGGAACCATGACTCCATGAGCCCCAATGACCATGGGGATTGATGGCACAAGACTTCGATGGCACAGCGCAGGTAGTATGGGCCTCTCTTTCGGTCGACTCTGGCAGCTGATATGGGGCCCCAAGGAGGTCAATGTCCTGATGCTGGGCCTGGATGCAGTGCCTCGGACGAAGCAAAATGGGTTTGTGTCAACATAGAGGGCATCAACAAGTAGTTGGTTTCCCAGTGCCAGTGGTTTCCCGGCCAAGCCCCAAAAGGGTACGCTCAAAAGCACTGCCCCACACGGGAGCCTTGGACTGAAAATGATAAGCCCCAGTTCGATGAATCGGGGTCCTTCACGATTGTGGGGAACACCACCTAGTAATTCACCAGATTGCTTAATCCAGCTCGACATTGCAACATATGGAGGAACTAGGCCTGAGAGAGTTAGCAAGAGCCCACTGACAATAGAGTTTGGCATGGACAGATTGGAGCAACCAACTTATTGCCATGGCAACATACATCGCAGATCTTCAGACGCTTTCTAGGGAAGACTTGTTCCGGAAACCGCATGCCACGTGCAAGGGACTGTCACATCCAAGTTCCAGGCTGGCAAGACTACCATCCTGTACAAGCTGAAGATTGGAGAGGTTCTCTCGAGCTTCGGCTAAAATGTGCCGCAACATATTGCTTCTTCCCCGAGCTTGAATCGCAGCATATGAGCATTGTTGTGGTCAAAGTTGGCTGGCGAGACAGGGTTTCAGCTCGAACTCCAAATCTGCACGAACTCTTTTCACAGAATTTTAAGACAGACAACAGCCAATGCGCACGTTATCCACATGGAAAGCGCTCCAAACACAAGCTGGCCAATTTAGTGAGAGTTGTGCAGAGGTATGGCCCGTCAGTCCCCTTTCTGGACCCTGGCGCCCGGGAACAAACCGAAACTCACAGGACCGTCCCGACCATCGGCTTCAACGTGGAAACAGCCGCTCGCCAGCATGGAGTGCTTCAGAGACCTTGAGGCGTTGATGCTGGGCAAATCTGCTACAGCTGCTACAACCATCCCGCTCGAGCACATGACGTCGCCTTGACTCTGGTTGCGTCGGAGGTCCAATACGGCAACCTCAGCCTGTGCGTTTGGGACGTGGGCGGTGCGGCACTCGGCACTCGGCACGGCATCAGATGAGCGAAGCCGCGGGACGGGGCACAGGCCAAGAGAAGCTCCGAAACCTCTGGCGGCACTACTACAAGGCACGTTCAGGGCAGAACAGGCGGAAGGAAGCTTTGTCGATGCTGGTGGCTCACATTGGGAGAGCACTTGTATAACTTGTGGAACTGTGGTTTCCATAAATGAAGGCCCATGTCATTGCCGGCTTTTCAAGAGTACGGTGCTGAAACCGACTCTGCCTGCCATGGCTCATTGCATTGAGTGTGCTTGACTTTGCAGGGTGGCAATGCCTTGATCTTTGTGCTGGATAGTGCAGATCATGAAAGGCACGGCAAGTCGGGAGCTTGAAAGACATTGCAAGCGAGCTGTGGGCTTCTCCCTGAGTTGGGGTTCCTTCCATTTGGTTCAGAACATCCTTTTATTTTTCCCCAGTTTTTTCAAGGGACCCGATTTCACACATACATTCCCCGTTTTTCCCAGGGGACGAGCAAAACACGCAGATGGGTTCGCTGGCTTTCTGAGCAGGCTTCCAGCAGCCCGCGAAGCCCTCCAAGCTCTCCTGCGCGAGGAGGAGAGCTGGTTGGGCCGGGCCTGGAAGCGAAAGGGAGCCAAAGGGAGCCGGTTTCAACCCAAGGGCTGTGGGTCAACAAAAATCGGATAAGCCGAAAATGGGGGTTGCCCTGGTGAATGGAAGCCAGGATATCGGTTGAGACATATATATATATATATATGTATATAGTTTAAAGGGTCGACGCCTGGTCAACACCCTGTTACGTGTTGGTTGGCACGGTCACAGACCGCGACGGCGTAGGGAACTCCGAGGATCATTCATTGTGAGGGCCGCAGCAAGGACGCCAATGCCCATCTCAAAGAGTTTTGACCAATTCGCATTCTTTTCTTCAACAGCGCGAGGGCATATGGTCGGCTTTCGTCACCAAGGCGGTGCATAGAGATTATCACTTCAAGCCATCCCTTGAGGGCCAGCTGAGGCTCGATGCCCGAAGTCAAATGACATGACATGACATCGGAGAGGCCTCTCGGTGCGGTATGTGAAGCAGCAGGCAACTCCATGCACAGTCTCAGGAGCTGCATGACGCTCCGGTGCTCGTGCTGGCCAACAAAAAGGACCAATGTTGGTGAAAGAACCGAGAGATTTGCAGGGAGTTGCACACCTCAGGTGTGGCGTGTCAGCTGGAGTGAGCACAGGGTAGATTAACCAATACATTCCCTGCATGCATTCATCCATCCTTCCCTTCCCTTCCATTCCATTTCGTGTCATGCCATTTTGGTTTTATTCATTTCACTCATTTCATTCATTTCATTCATTTCATTCATTTCATTCATTTCATTCATTTAATAACTCATGTCATTCATTTCAATCATTTCAATCATTTCAATCATTTCAATCATTCATGCCATTCATTTCATTCATTTCATTCATTTCATTCATTTCATTCATTTTACATATTTCATTTGTTTTATTGATTTGCATTCCATTCCGTTCCATTCCATTCCGTTCCATTCTGTTCAATTCCGTTCCATTCTTTCATTCTGTCATTCTTTCATTATTTCATTATTTCCGTCTTTCCATCTTTATTCGAGCATTCGTTTGTTTGTTTGTTCGTTCGTTGTTCGTTCATTCGTTACTTGCTTACTTTCGAATCCGTTCCATTCCCTTCCAATCCATTCCATTCCCTTCCATTCCAATCCATTCCATTCCCTTTCCTTCCATTCCATTCCCTTCCATTCCATTCCCTTCCATTCCATTCCATTCCCTCCCTTCGTTCGTTCATGTATTCTCCAGGAGTCCATTCATTCATTTTATTCGGCTTGGGTTCGGCGCATTTGCTGCCGTCATCCAATTCCGGGAAGAGCGCAGGTTTCACTGATCTCAGCCATGCGTGCTCGCATCAAGGATTTGCTTGCCAAGTCACCAAGTCACAATTCTGGCGGCCGGATTGTTTTGCGCTCACTCTGCCTCGCCAAGGCCTTCAAGAGAGATGAGTCTCGCTCGAATGCATTGGCTCAGCTTTCGACTTCACGACGTCAGAGTAAAACAGAACCACGCTCTGTTGTTGCAGAATGCAAACATGATGTTGAGCCACTGGCTGGAAATAATGCGCTTCTTAGGTTTCAGCCAGAAGCTTTCACATGACATGCCAACAGAAGTAGATGATCCATAGATGATGCCTATGCACCCATGGCTTCGAAAGCTGGGCCACTTGGAACAAAGCAGACTTGCCCAGTCTCGCGCATTGATGGGCTCACGGTGAAGGTGGAGGCTTTTACCAGTCAAGGCGATATTCCCAACACTACCAGCTGCACGTTCCCTTTGAACGCTTCAGCTGGGCTAGGTCGGAACTCTGAAATGATGATGTAAACTCTTGTCCACTGCAAATCAGCAGGGAAAGCAACTTGTTTCGGTGGTAAGGCCCCCAACGTCTACGTGGAACTTGACACCACCTGCGCCGGAGTAGGTTCCCTATACCATCTCAAAGGGTCCAATCAGCCCAATGCCTCGGCTGATTTCGCCGGCGAAATCGGGCTGAGGCCCGGAGCTGGAGTGCCTGGTAAGGCGGACTGGGTATTGAACCATCAGATTGACAGTGGGCTTAAAAAAAGGTTTGGATTTGTGATCGCACCTGTCAGGCGCTGAGCCGCTTGCAGCACTGGCAGAAGGGAGCCTCCGACAAGTGGCAGATCCTGCAGCTGGCGCGCGAGGTTGTGGCGGCGCTATGGATGCCTACGGTGCCATTTGACGGCAGGGAGGGTTCCAAGGTGGCACTCTACAACAAGCACATGTTGCACAACGTTTGCAATGTGTTCGCAATGCGGTGCAATGCAATTTGATGTGTTGGGACGTGTATGTAATGTTCTGTGGTGTAGTTGTAAATGCAATATGATGTAACGCCCCGGTATGTAAAGATGAATTAGGTTTGCGTTCCGCCAGATTTCGGCTTGCGGGTTATGGCCACTGGCCACTCCTCCGAAGGAGTGTGCCAGTGCGACTTGTGCCTGACCCTTAGCAGGGTCAGGGACCTGTGCCGAGGGTCTAGCTCCTACTTTTTCTGGAGCCGGGCCCTCGAGCGTGTGAGGTTGCTGCAGGGGGAGATCCTGGACCTTCGGGATCGGGATCACTGGTTGTCAACCCAGCCCCCTGCAGCAACCCCTCCTGGGACGGGAGGGGTAGGAGGTGCTCCTTCCGAGGGAGCATCTCCAGCGGGAGCTCGAGCTCTTGAGGGAGGACCGGGGGACCTGGCAGTCCCCCCGGCCTCCGACACAGGTTCAGCGGCAGAGGCTGCTGGGGCCAAAGAGGCCGGTGAGGAGAGAGTGAAGGAGAAGAAGAAAAGGAAGAAAGAGGAAAAGAGGGAGAAGGAGAAGAAAAGGAAGAGGTCTAGGTCATCGAGGGGGAAACGTGAGGAGAGCGTAGAGGTCACCAGGAGTCCGGGAGGAAAGGAATCGAAAAGAGGAAGGGAAGAGTTTCCGTGGCACCAGGTTGGAGGGTCTGTGGGGGTCAAGGAGGAGCCCGCCGCGAGCGAGGACGAAGAGGAGCGCCCAAGAAAAGCCAGACATCGGACCCCCACCTCTCCGGTGTCATCAAGCAAGGAGGATAAAGCGAGGAGGCATAGGAGCACTTCGAGTGAGGGGCACATCAGGCGGCTTATTGCAAAGAGCAAGGAGGCCACTGAGGAACGGGCTGAAGGTGAAGAGAGGAGAGAGGAGGCATCAGACAGCAGAGAGAAGGAGGAGATCAAGAGGAACCTCAGCCGGTCCCCTTTACGGAGGCTTTCGGGGGGCTTCATCGAGGACCTGCTGATCCGGCCCCGAGAGGAGTACAGAGGTGAGGACAGGAGAGGAAAGAACAAAGGGCGTAAGAAAAGAGAGCAGCAGAGGAGGTTCAGAGAGCGCTTTGGTGGAGGAAAAGGAAAAGGTGGTGGAAAGCACTGGGGAGGCCGAGGAGATTGATGCCTCCGAAGGTGGGCGGCAGAAGAGGAGCTGCTAAGGCTGAAGCGGCTGCGAAGGGAGAGCTAGAGCCCTTGCCCGGCTGCCGGTGGCTCCTCCTAGGGTCCGAAGGAGACCAGCTGGGGAGGAAGAGAGAGAGGATCCGGCCGTGTTGAGGAGGCCGGCTGGTAGACAGGTGGCTCCAGTTGAAGAGAGGTTTGAGAGAGGGGAGAGTGTGAACGTTGTGGAGTTGCCAAGACATTTGATTAGGCCAGGCCAGAGCTTGATCGTGGTTGAAGGCAACTACTGGTAAGCCCCCGTGACGCTATGTGGAACAGTGGAGAGAGTCGAAGAGGACGGAGCAGGGGTCGTCGTGGAGGTTCGGCTGTTGGGCACGGAGAACGAGGACCTCCTGAAGTGGTCGACAGGGAACCCAGCGAGCCGATGCAAGCTGCACATGTGCGGGGACGGTTGCGTGGCAGGCCTATGCGAGGACGGGCTGGTCCACGTGAAGAAAGTCAAGCTTCGCCTCCCAGGGGAGGCGTGGCTGGACAACCTGGTGGGGCATGTGCCGTTTCAGGTGGACGACATGGCGGCCTTGAGAGAGAGGGGCAACGAGCTGGACAAGGAGGATTTGAAGGGTGGAAGAAAGAGCAAGAGGGTAAAGGAAAAGGAGACAGGAGGTATGGAGAAGAAGAGGGCGAGAAGCGAGTCAAGCTCTTCAACCAGCTCATCCAGCCGGAGGAGAAAGAAGAAGAAGAAAAAGAAAAAGAAGGCGAAGAGAGGAGTAAAGGTCGAAGCAACAAAGGAGCTGAGCGCCGTGTTTGGAAACGCCGGGATGGACCCGGATGTCAAGGTGAGGAGACAGGTGGTGAGGAAGGTAAAGAAAAGCCTGAGGCTGCTGCAGAGACAGATGGACACCTCCGATCGGGAGTCTTCGGGAGAGGAGTCGACAGAGGAGGAGGACGCGGGGGTGTTCGAGGAGGCGCAGAGGATCAGGAGAGTTGGAGTAAGAGGCCCAGGAGTTTTGGCAGCGGCGTCCATCAACGAGATGAAGAAGTCGTTGGTCGCGGCTTCAGGGCAGCTGTGGGGCCAAAACAGAGCTTTGGCGCCGGTGGGAGTGCACTATTTCAGGGTTCTGCCAGGCACCTTCTCCGCGGGCTTCCTTTATCGCGATCGCAGCCTCCGCCCGGGTTGCTACCTGAGCTGTCTCCAAGGGGCACAGCTCCATCTTCTGAGCAGTCTGCCACGGCATCCCCTGAGAGACCTGCTCCAACGATTTCAGGCGCTGCAGCAACAGGTCGATCGCCTCGGCGACCCTCCCTTGGGCCAGGAGGTCCGCACCATAGGCCAGGGTGAACGCTTCTCGGGCCATCGCGCCATGGAGTTTCAGCTGAAGCACCGTCCTGGAAAAGGTGCTCCTGGGAGGGAGCAGCAACCGAAGGGTGGTTGGCGAGAGCCAGGAAAAGGACGAGACGGCAAAGGCAAGAGCAAGAAAGGCAAGGAGGAGAAGGGATCAAAAGGCGCGGAGAAGAAGTAAGTAAGGCAGGAGTCAGCCAAGAGGAGAAAGTGCCAGCCTGGAGATCTCCTAAGAATGGGAGAGGTGAGAACCGGACTATGACAGAGGAGGATGAGACCTTGGACCACAGCGTCCCTCGGAAGATGACAGACCGCAAATCAGGAGTGAATGGTGGAAGAATTGAGGTACTGCCGTGCATGATGGGAGCCAATAGCGCTCCTAGCCAGGGGATGTTGCCTCTGTCCTCGGGCCGACCCGAGGTAGAGGCGCAGAAGGGAGTAGGAGAGATGCTGGGGGGCCTTACTTTTGGTGAGGGAGCAGTTCATTTGGAGCATCGCTGTTTCAATATTTATCTTCAAGCTGCATGACCAAGTCCATTGGCAACATCTTTCCCTTGCCATCAGCCTTTTGCTCCCTCAAGAAACTATTCCCGAACAAGAAGGACGAGGAGTTGAGCATTCTTCAGAACATGATTTGGTCATTGAATCATCTTAATGGCTCCCCAGTGTTTATGGTTGGAGATGGGACCTGCCAACAGCGGCTTTTGGGGGGTCTCATGGATGAAGCGTGCGCCGCTGGTCGGTGGCTGGAAAAGGCGGAGTTCCTGGACTGGGGTGAGTTCTTCAGAGTCAAAGGTGTTGATTATCAAGGAGAAGAGGTCAAAGTTGCACGCGCGGTTTCTTGGGAGATGTTATCCCCTGCATTGCCCTCGGAAGTTGGGACGGTCGCCCTTTCTGACGTTTGTGATGCAGGGTGCAAACATTATGTTGAGAACTTCGAGAACTATCTTCTCCCGGTTGAGGACCAGGTGTTCACGAAAGGGCCAAAGGTCATGGTTCCTCCCGGGGATTGGGAGGAGCTCGCAACAAACCTGGTTCAACGAGGTATTTGCAAAGTTATTGAGGAGTCAGAGGTTTATCACGTTCAGGACAAGCCCTTGTTGAATGGTCTCTTCGGGGTTTCGAAGGGCGACTGGTCAGGCGAGATTGAGGTCCACCGGCTCATCATGAACTTGATACCCTTGAATCGTATTTGTCGGGGTATTGAGGGCGACATTGCTACTCTTCCTTCGTGGAGTTCCATGGGACCACTGTCGCTGGATATCGATGAGGACCTTCTCATTTCAAGCGAGGACGTGAGATGTTTCTTTTACATTTTTAAAGTACCCGTTTCTTGGCATAGGTTCATGGCTTTCAACCGCCCTTTGCCTAAAAGCCTCTGTGAAGGGAAATCTGGTACATGTTACCTGGCGGCGACGGTTCTTCCTATGGGTTTCAAGAATTCTGTGAGCATTGCCCAACATGTACATCGGTATGTTTTGCGGCAGGGCTTGATGAACTCAGGTCGCCTAAATGGAGGGGATCAGGAGTTGAGGCGTGACAAGCCTTTTCCTTCTTCTAGCAACATGTTCCGTATTTGTTTGGACAATTTTGACGAGCTCACAAAGGTGAACAAGGACCTAGCCGCCACGTTGAAGGGAGAGTTGACTCCTACTGTGTTGGCCCTTCAGGAGGCGTATGCAAGATGGAACATCCCAAGGCACCCCAAGAAAGCTGTGGCCCTTCAATCTCAGGCAGAAGTACAGGGAGCTGTGGTTGACGGGGTGCGTGGCGTTGCCAATCCAAAGGTGGACAAGATCCTGAAGTATGTGGTTTTGGGGCTGAAATTAGCCAGTTCTACCTTTAGCACGCAACGACAAGCTCAGATTGTGGGAGGGGGTTTCGTTTATATGACTATGTTCCGTAGGCCCCTCCTTTCGGCGCTGAACCACATATGGTCTTATATCAAGAGCTTCGAAGGTCTGAAAGACGGATCCGTCCCACGTACTCCTGAGTTGGTCAAGATGGAGATCTTGAGGTTTGTGGGTTTAGTTCCCCTTGCACATTTTGATTTCCGTACAGAGATCCAGGGGATGGTTACAGCCAGTGACGCTTCGTCAACGGGGGGAGGCGTAACCCGGAGCAAGGGCCTGAGCCCGTGGGGAGTTATAGCCTCCCAAAGGCCACAGCGAGGTGACCTTCCTGAACCCTTTGATTTTTGCGGGGTGGTGACCATTGGGCTCTTCGATGGCATTGGTGCACTTCGAGTTGCGGCGGAGGCCTCGCGGCTGCCATTGCTGGGTCACATTGCTGTCGAGAACGCAGAGGCCAGGAGGGTTACAGAATCCAAGTACCCTGCCTCCCTTATGTGGGAGGATGTTACTACGGTGGATGCCGAGGTGGTAAAGGGTTGGGCCACTCATTTTTCGCAGGCAAGTTTGATCGTCGTGGGAGCTGGGCCCCCGTGCCAAGGTGTCAGTGGACCTTAAAGACGAAAGGTCGTGCTTGTTCGCCCATGTTCCTAGGATACTGGAACTGGTTAAACAGGCTTTTCCCTGGTGTCAAGTTCGCCTTCTTATGGAGTCAGTTGCCTCAATGGACGACACGGATCGTCTCCTTATGTCAGCATCTGTGGAGCTACTTTACTGGTTTGATTGGGAGGTCCCTGACATGCCAAACGTTCATAGGAAAGACGGAGCCGTGGTTGACATCGAGCTTGACGCCTCTATTGACCCCAGTATTTATTTAGAACCTGGATGGTCCATGAGGGGAACTGAGAAACTACCGACCTTTACCACATCTCGACCTCGAAATTTCCCTGGGCATAGGCCGGCGGGACTCAACAAGTGTTCCCCTGAGGAGCGTCAGAGATTGGGAAGACGATTCTTTTCGTTTCCCCCCTTACCAGTACAGGACTTGTTACTGTCTTTTCAACAAGGCTGGTGAGGTTCGTCTGCCCAATGTACGAGAGCGAGAGGCAATGATGGGGTTTCCCATCAACTACACTGAGAACTGCCTCCCGAAAAGTGGTTCAACTCCCACACAAAAGACTGATACGCGGCTCACGCTTATTGGCAATTCGTGGAACGTGACAGTCATCACTTTTCTTTTGAGCTGCTTGGGATCAGTATTCCCTTCAGACGCAGCGGAGGCTACAAAGCCTGGCACAGGACGCAACTTTATGGATTTTTTGCAGCGACCCCCCCTATCGTTTTCCCGAAAAAGAGGGTCGAAGGAGGAGGAGCTCACTCTCGCCAAGAAATTCCTCAACCATGTCAGTTTGAAGGGAGAGGATATTCTAGTCCACTCGTCCGCTGAGGAACAGTTGAAGTTTCATAGGTTGCGGGCTAGCATCCCTTCGCAGTGTTGGAGGTGGGTGACTGTTGCTGGGTGGGGTTGGAAAGGAGACCCCGAGCACATTAATTGCCTGGAGCTCCGGGCCATTTTAACCAGTGTCAGGTGGTGGATTGAGAAACGCAAAGTGGCTCGTGCCAAATTTATTCACTTGACGGACAGTTTAGTATGCATGCATTCCCTTGCCCGAGGGCGTACCAGCAGTCGCAAACTTCGCAGAACTTTGACCCGCATCAATTGTCTTCTTTTGGCCTCCCGTTGTTTTCCGGTGCGGGCGTATGTCCACACGTCTCAGAATCCAGCCGACCGACCGAGTCGGCGTAGTGTCCGGAAGAAATGGGTAAAATGAGCCCTAAATGCGTTGAAGGGAGAACCAAAGAAGACAGGGTCAAAATTCGCAAGCGACTTGGAAGTTTAAAACAAATCACAGTTCAGCCAGCTACTCGTGTCCGGTATGACCGAGCTTTGAAAGGATTCTTTTCCTTCCTCAAATTTAATGGGAAGGTTCTTCCGACTGATCAATCCTTCTTGGATGAGTTGGTCGGCGAATATTTGGAACATTTATGGGCAAATGGTGAAGGCAGGGCCCTGGGGTCTGATACTTTAGCCGCCATACAAGATGCGCAGCCCCAGGTACGAGGCAAGCTCCAGCAAAGCTGGAGGCTTATGAAGACTTGGGTTTCTAATGAAATGCCACATCGCGCGCCTCCAATTTCCGAAGATATCCTTCACGCGCTAGTTGGTCTGGCGCTTTTCCGGAAGGATCCGCTTTTTGCCCTTTCACTCCTTGTCGGCTTCTATTCCATGTTGAGGACTGGCGAAATTTTGGGTATAATGAAATTCCATGTTTCTCCGGGAGTTGGATTTACTCCCGCAGTCATTTCATTTGGTCTTACCAAGGCTGGTAAGCGGCAGGGTGCCGCCGAAAGCGTCACCGTGTCAGTCGCGGATGTCGTTCGTCGACTCTCACAGTGGAAGGAGTCTTCGGTGACTCCCGTCAACTTGTGTCCCGCGCCCCATAAGTGGCGTCAGAAGTTCGCGCAATATCTCAAGGATCTGCATTTGGACGCTTTGGAATTTCGTCCATACAGTTTAAGGCGAGGCGGGGCAACCTTTTGGTTTCGTAAACATGGGTCTTTGGATAAGATTCTTGTCCAGGGACGTTGGCAGGCGCAGAAGACCGCCCGTATTTACCTCAATGAGGGGTTAGCCATTCAGGCTGAAATGAAAACACCCAACCATCCGGATGTGGGGGTGTTCAAAAACCAGTATCTGGCCGCGGTCAAAGCATCGTTGCCGAAATTTGAGCATGCCAAAGGCAGGACTGGGGGACGTGGAAAGAAGGTCAAAAGTGAGGTCGAGGGGTAATCCGACCCTTTTCAAAACCGCCCTGAGGGCAGACGGCGGTTGGAGTTTTAAGGAGTCGAGGGGTAATCCGACTCGAAAGACTCAACCCCCTTTTAGTTTCTGGGCTTGGCCAGACAAAGTGGGGTGGTCTTTAATCAAGGCTGGGGCTGGGGCTTACCTGGGCTTGGCCAGGAAGACCCCGGGGTCTTGAACAACCTACTGGGAAGAGGTGTTTAGTATTTAATGCAGGTTTCAAGTTTCAATTTTTCAGACAAATCTGGTCTTGCAGCGCGGAAAAGAGCAAGCCAGAATGAATCTTTGATGTAACGCCCCGGTATGTAAAGATGAATTAGGTTTGCGTTCCGCCAGATTTCGGCTTGCGGGCCACACCCTCCCGCCCAGTGGA